>CM050220.1:4847500-4865000 GCA_027475355.1 Coilia nasus | reverse complement strand
TTTTGGGTCAACGTGAAAGAACCACAACCTTCAATGTCAATTAAAAAACAGTTGATGTGATGTGAAGGCCTATAGTTTGGTTTTAAAATGTTTTGATTAAGTGATAATGCATTATTCAGTGATTTAAGATGGGTAAGAGTGATGGGTAAGTCTTTCATATCATAACTATTTAGCATCATTTGTATCTGACAATGTTGGAATTAAGAGAACACTAATCTTTGATACATTACAGATCCACAATATGTCACATCTTTATACCACTATAATATTCATGAAGACCCCACAAGATATGCATGTGTGTGTGTATATCTGTGTGTCTGCATGTGTCTGTATGTGTGTGTGTGTGTGTGTGTGTGTGTGTGTGTGTGTGTGTGTGTGTGTTTAAGTGTGTGCAAGTGGCTGTGTGCATGTGTGTGTGATTACCTGTGTTTGCGTGTGTGCATGTGTGCATGCGTGTGTGTGTGTGTGTGTGTGTGTGTGTGTGTGTGTGTGTTAACATACCGACAGGGCAGGATCCCTCTGACACGACCAGCACCTCAGTCTGCAGCTTGCAGGCCTCACGCCTCAGGAAACACTCGTTCTCATAGCTCTCCCCATTGGAGCCACACACAGGCACATAGTCATCGCTGCACTGTAGAGGAAGAGAGAGAGAGAGGGACGGAGAGAGAGAGAGAGACGGGGATGGGGAGGAGAGAGTGAGATTTAAAACCCATTCATTGAAACTTTGGAACACTCAGTACAGAGAGAGAGAGAGAGGGAGAGAGAGAGAGAGAGAGAGAGAAAGAAAGGGAGGGAGAGAGAGAGAAAGAGAGAGAGACAGGGATGGGGAGGAGAACCTTTTACATGATTATGGATTTACTTGCTTTGCATAGCAGAGAGCACCAAAAAAGAGAGGGACAGAGAGAAAGAGAGAGAAAGCCAACACCCAAACCAACTGCATATTTCATCCAGCGAAACAAAAACATAAAAAACATTTTAGAGGGGGAGAGAGAGAGAGAGAGAGAGAGAGAGAGAGAGAGAGAGAGAGAGAGAGAGAGAGAGAGAGTGAGAGAGAGAGAAAGAAAGAGAGAGAAAGCCAAAACCCAAACCAACTGCATATTTCATCCAGCGAAACAAAAAGGAGAGAGAGAAAGAGAGAGAGAAAGAGAGAGAAGAAAAGAAGTTAAAAACGAGAGGAACAGGTGTCCATTGACCACTAGTCTAGTAGTCTGCGTTTAGGGGGTTTGTGTAGAGTGATTCTCTTTAGATCGGATTCTCCACCTGCAGCATCTGAGCGTATTAAAGAGAAAGTGTAGCCTCCTCCAGGAGCACAGCAAAGGCGGTCTACAGCAAACCGGTTCAATCTGGATGCAGCAGGCGTAGCACTGAAGCTGTAGCATATACAGTAGAGCTCTACTGACCCCCACCCCACCCTACACACACACACACACACACACACACACACACACACACCCCACCTCCATCAATACTGAAGAACACTGAGGGCTAGATGTATGTACATTTGCAATACAACGTACAGTATTTTGTGCCCTCCTCAGCTTACAGAAACCGCACGTTGTTTGCCGTGACCATGGGGAAAACGCTTTTTTTTGCCGTACTAGAATAAAGTGTGTTTGCACATCGACCACAGCACAGACTAAAAAACAATGTTAATAAAGTTATTCATTGTTATAAGTTGATCTATATTTCTTTATTTTTGGGTTTTCTTTAATGCTATTTAATATTATGCAGCGGTGTACTTATAAAAATGTCATAGACAAATGAGGAATGAAATGTTTTCTTCTTCTGGGGGGGCAAAAAATAATTAAGAAGCACCGGTGTAGACGGAGTCCTCTAGTGCGCTACTGAGTGTAGACGGAGTCCTCTAGTGCGCTACTGAGTGTACACAGAGAGTCCTCTAGTGCACTACTGAGTGTAGACGGCGTCCTCTAGTGCACTACTCAGTGTAGACAGAGTCCTCTAGTGCACTACTGAATGTAATGGAGTCCTCTAGTGCGCTACTGAGTGTAGACGGAGTCCTCTAGTGCGCTACTGAGTGTAGACGGAGTCCTCTAGTGCGCTACTGAGTGTAGACGGAGTCCTCTAGTGCACTTCTCAGTGTAGATGAAGTCCTCTAGTGCACTACTGAGTGTACACGGAGTCCTTTAGTGCACTTCTCAGTGTAGACGGAGTGCTATAGTGCACTACTGAGTGTAGACAGAGTCCTCTAGTGCACTACTGGATGTAGACGGAGTCCTCTAGTGCACTTCTCAGTGTAGATGAAGTCCTCTAGTGCACTACTGAGTGTACACGGAGTCCTTTAGTGCACTTCTCAGTGTAGACGGAGTGCTATAGTGCACTACTGAGTGTAGACGGAGTCCTCTAGTGCACTACTGAGTGTAGGACCTGTGGATGGGTACTACTCAGTGTAGACAAAGTCCTCTAGTGCACTACTGAATGTAATGGAGTCCTCTAGTGCACTACTGAGTGTAGACAAAGTCCTCTAGTGCACTACTGAATGTAATGGAGTCCTCTAGTGCACTACTGAGTGTAGACGGAGTCCTCTAGTGCACTACTGAGTGTAGGACCTGTGGATGGGTACTACTCAGTGCACATTAAGTCCTCTAGTGCACTACTGAGTGTAGGACCTGCGGATGGGGACGCGGCCCTGAATGACTGTGAGGTAACAGTGACACACCTGTGTTCTACTGTACGCGTGTGTGATATAGGAGACAGGGAATAACAAGGCCAAGATACATCACACACTCACACACACACACACACACACACACACTGTGACTGTGAGGTAACAGTGACACACCAGTTTCTACTGTACGTGGGTGTGATATAGGAGACAGGGAATAACAAGGGCAAGATACATCACCTTAAAAGGACCAGACGAACAGCATAGTGACCGACCAGCATCTCAGAAGAACTGGCCAAAAAAGTTGCGCAAGTATGAGACAGCATATAAAAATATGGATTTACGGTTACACAAAAATATGGACAGGAGTGCCCTAAATGTGTGCTGTGCCTTGAAGTCCTATCAAACGAGTGCTTAAAACCGTCCAAACTTACACGCCATTTACATCAAAAACATCCAGCGGAGGCCGAAAAGTCAGTGGAGTATTTCAAACGCAAGGAGGAACTATTAACGAAGCAGTCAGTAACATTCGTGCAGCAAGCCAAAGTCCCTGAGAAAGCCATGAGAGCATCGTTTCTGGCCTCGTATCACATTGCTCGGGCTAAGAAGCCACATACTATTGGAGAGGATTTGATACTGCCAGCCACCAAAGACATTGTTCGAGAAATGCTTGGCGAGGACGCTGCCAAAAAAATCGATGCCGTGCCACTTTCCGATAATACAGTTAAGAGACGTATAGGTGAGATGGCTGAGGACGTTTCTGCTCAACTCTTGGAGCAAGTGAGAGTTAGCGAATACTTTGCACTGCAGCTAGATGAAAGTACTGACGTAGCTAATGCTGCTGAGTTGCTAGTCTACATCAGATTCCTTCACGGAGAAAAGGTCGTTGAGGAAATACTGTTTTGCAAAGCACTTGAACGTGGAGCCACAGGGAGAGAGATTTTTCAAGTTTTGGACAACTACATTAGGTCAAATGGACTTGATTGGTCTCGTTGTGTTGGAGTGTGCTCGGATGGGGCCGCAGCTATGACGGGGAGAAACAGTGGAGTCACCGCTCTCATCAAGCAGAATGCCCCGCATGCCGTTTTCACACACTGCATGCTCCACCGTGAAGCCCTTGTGGCTAAACGTATCGATGATGAGCTTAATCAGGTACTGCATGCTCCATCGTGAAGCCCTTGTGGCTAAACGTATCGATGATGAGCTTAATCAGGTACTGCAGGACACAATACAGGCAGTGAACTTCATTAAAACTCGCCCCTTAAAACACAGACTATTTGCGCTTCTGTGTAACGAAATGGAAGCTCGTTTTCATGGATTGCTGCTTCACTCAAATGTACGCTGGCTTTCACGGGGGGCAGTTCTGAACCGTGTATATGAGATGCGGGCGGAGATTGCAGAGTTCCTCTCATCTGAAAAACATCAGCTGGCAGGCCGTTTCACAGATGCAGCATGGCTTCTCAAACTTGCTTATTTGGCAGACATCTTTCATCATCTAAATGTACTGAATCAAAGCATGCAAGGGCGTGATACATACTGCATATGCAAGAATATGCAAGAAAAAGTGCGTGCCTTTATCATGAAAATCACACTATGGTCAAGCAAGCTCCAGGAGGGAATTACAGAAATGTTCCCACAACTACACAAAGAGCTGCTGTCATCTGGTGGTGAGTTGGACACCATTTCTTCTTTGATACAGTCACACTTGGGGCACCTCCAGGGATATTTCAGACACTATTTCCCTGACCTTGACAATACCGAGCTAAACTGGGTTAGAAACCCCTTTGCCGCTAATGTTGGCTCTTGTCTGGACTTAAAATCACAGGAGGAACTGATTGAGATGGCTACCTCATGGGACTTAAAAGTCAAATTTGAAGCCCTTTCCCTCCCAAGCTACTGGCTGCATGTAAGACAGGAGTTTCCCACCCTAGCTGAGAGGGCTCTAAAATGCCTCCTTCCATTTGCAACCACTTACTTGTGTGAGTTTGGCTTTTCAACTTTAAAAATACTGAAAACAAAATACAGAGCACGTCTGAATGTGGAGAGTGACATGTGTGTTGCACTGACAGACATAAAGCCCAGGCTTGACAAACTGTGTAGGAGCCATCAGGCCCACTGCTCCCATTAGCATGGTCTCTCTCTCTCTCTCTCTCTCTCACACACACACACACACACACACACACACACACACACACAGCATGTATTTGAAATGTAAATGTTATCTTTTTTACATAAAATATTGTTAGGCCTACATTATCTGAAATGCTCATGCATGTTGAATGTTTCCATTGGCTCCAACTTTTTTTAACAACAGCCCCTCCCTCTTTCTCCTTCCCCAAACTTACAGCACACAGGGCCACATACAATGTCATTAATGGCCTATGTTCAATTTTATGTATTAATGGTGAAATACAAATGTAATTGTTACTTCATACACAATAAATTCATTTTTTATTTAAAATGTTCATTTGTTTATTTTTAATTTTGTCACAGTAGCCTATTGGCACGGTGCTTACACACTTTTCATCTCAGGGGGGCCTTACCTGGAATCTACTGGTCTATGGGGGGCCTTGTCATGGTAAAGTTTGGGAACCCCTGCTCTAGTGCACTACTCAGTGTAGACGGAGTCCTATAGTGCACTACTCAGTGTAGGACCTGTGGATTGAGACTACTCAGTGTACATTAAGTCCTCTAGTGCAGTACTGAGTGTAGACGGAGTCCTCTAGTGCACTACTCAGTGTAGGACCCGTGGACTGAGACTACTCAGTGCAGATTAAGTCCTCTAGTGCACTACTGAGTGTAGGACCCGTGGACTGAGACTACTCAGTGCACATTAAGTCCTCTAGTGCAGTACTGAGTGTAGGACCTGCGGATGGGGACGCGGCCCTGAATGACTGTGAGGTAACAGTGACACACCTGTGTTCTACTGTACGCGTGTGTGATATAGGAGACAGGGAATAACAAGGCCAAGATACATCACACACTCACACACACACACACACACACACACACACACACACACTGTGACTGTGAGGTAACAGTGACACACCAGTTTCTACTGTACGTGGGTGTGATATAGGAGACAGGGAATAACAAGGGCAAGATGCATCACCTTAGGGACACACACATACACACTCATAGATGCCAATCCACACACACACCATATACACATGCACACACACACACACACACACACGCCAATCCACACACACACCATATACACATGCACACACACACACACACACACGCCAATCCACACGCACACCATACACACATGCACGCAGACACACACACACCAATTCACACATACACAGACATACACACACACACCCACACACACACACACACACCCTGGTCAGTCTGACGTAGCCATTAATCCCAGCGGAGCTGAGTTTTCCCGGGAAAAGTGGGTGACCCTGGGAAGGAGGACGAAGGGGGACGCAGGGGGACGGAGGGGGACGGAGGGGGACACAGGCGCCATATTTCACTGCCGGCCTTATTAACAGCAGCAGAGAGGAGAGGTCATCCATCCATGTGGCCTACATAACAACCACACACACTCACACACACATACACACACACACAGACATTCTCACACACACACACACACACACACACACACACACACACACACACACACACACACACACACACACACGCGCACATCCATCCACACACACACACACACACACACACACATACTGACATGCGTATACTCACACACACACTAACACACACACACTCACACACTGAGACACACACACTCACACACACACACACATTGGGACATTCTCTCTCTCACACACACACACACACACACATACATGTATACGCGCACACACACATGCACCCACACATACATGCACACACACGCACATAATGAGACACATATGCACACACACGCAAGTAGGCACAGCCCTGCACACTAATGCAGACAGTACATGTATGCTCCCCAAGCAACCCGCATCTATGTATAAATGACATACATACAAACATCTGCATTAGCAGCAACACTCCCTCTCTCTTTCTCTCCATCTCTCTCCCTTTCCCTCTCTATCTCTCCCTTTCCCCCTCTGTCTCTCTCTCTTTCTCTCTCTCCCTCTCCACTCCCAACCCACATCTATCTATAAGTGACATACATACTGTTGCGCCCAGCTCTGTTGTGCTGTGGCTGCCTCTCTCCTCCTGCCTACATTATACATTGGTTGCCCTGTTGTCCAGCTCCCAGGCTGCAGGGGGAGCTGCTCAACTTAGCTGGCTGGCCCTGCTGGCCAATGGGCTAGTGAGTTGCGCTCCATGGGAGGGTGTTTTAAACACCAGCTCCAGGCTTCTCACTCTCTCTCTCATCTCCTGGGCGCGCTGGCGTGGCTGTTGGCTGCTGCCCACTTCTTTGTCTCTCTCTCCCCTTTCCTTTATCTTTTTATGCATTGCATCTCTAACAAATACTGACTTTCACCCACACTAGTATAACTTCACATTACTGATTTTATTTGTAACTTTAAATAAAGAAGTTGTAGTAAACGTTACAAACGGTGTGGTCTCCCTATGTTATTTCCGCTCTGAGCCAAGTGGACGTAACATATGGGGGCTCGTCTAGCCATTGTTTGATCCCGAGATTGTCGTTGTTGGTAAATGATTTAGGTTTTTTTGTTTTCCTAGCGTTTGTGAACCGGTGTAGTTTTTTTTAGGAAACCCTCACTGCTATTGGTAGAGCGTGAGGTGTGTGGAGCAGCGTCATTGGTCTAAAGTTTGTGAATGAAAGAGCTTAAGTTTGGTTTGCCGTTTTTTTTTTTTTGCTGTGTTTGTGTTTGGGGGATCTACATCGTTTATGTAACGTTTTACATGTGTGGGTTCGGGGAGAGTGAGTAGAGTAGAGCATTTAGTCCAATCATTTTTGTTTTGGGTTTTGCGAAGTGTGTGTGTGATCCTGTAGCAGGGTATCAGCGGGTAGAGCCTACGACATCCCCGTGGTAGTTGGGTTAGGCTGCTGTGTCACTGGAGCCTGGACCTTGGGCACCGCCGTGGATTACCGTGCTGGACCGATTAACGGGGCAGTTCGGCTCCAGCGGTATAGGTGAGTGAATCATTTTGGTTCGCTGATCCTCGGTTCTTGGGCTCAGTGTGAAGGTAGTTTAGCGTAGTGGGGGGTAAATGTTTAGGGGGAGCTCTGCTGGTATTTTGTTGCGGGTATTGCAGGCCACTTTGCTGTGTATTGATTTTGGTTTGGTTGGTAGGGTAATCTGGAAGACCACGTGTGTTTTTTGTGTGCATATTTTTGATTTGATTGTTGAATTTATTAGAAAATGAGTGTCCTTGATGCTTTCTTGGCGACTCCGTCTGAGGGTTTATTTGCGGCTTTAACAAAGGAGCAGTTGTATAGTGTAGCGGATCATTTTGAAATTGAAGTAACATTGCCGAAATCAGTAAAGAAGGATGAACTTGCTGCATTTATCTCTGAGCGTTTAAAGGATAAGGAGGTGTTGCCTGGTGTTATTCATCAGGGATCGTCTTCGGTAAAAGATCCTTCTAGCCTAGAGACGAAATTGAGTCAGTCTACTAACTTGTCTTTCGATCAGCAGAAAGAACTGTTGGTAATGCAACATAATTTGTTAATGGAAAAGAGACGATTGGAGGCTGATGAACGGGAAAAGGATCGTAAGTTAGAGTTGGAACGGTTAAGACACATAGAGCAGGACCGGGCAGTTGAGCGAGAAAAGCTTAGATTGGCAGCCGAAGGGAGACTCGGCAGTGCTTCCTCGCCCTTGGGCCTGGCTAACATGGTTAAGTTCCTTCCAAAGTTTGACGAAAGAGATCCCGATGTGTTCTTTTCTTTGTTCGAAAATGTAGCATGTGATCAGAGGTGGAGTGATGAGGATAAGGTCTTGTTACTGCAGACGGTATTGATTGGGCGGTCGCAGCAAGCTTTTATTGCTTTGTCACCTTCCGAAAGGAAGAACTATCAATCAGTTAAAGAAGCAGTGTTGAAGTGTTATGAATTGATCCCCGAAGCTTATAGGCAGCGATTTCGTTCATGGAGAAAATCTGATAGGCACACACATGCTGAACTGGCTAGAGATTTGTCTAGTTTTTTTAATCGTTGGCTCTTAGCAGAGGGTGTTAATTCATTTGAGGCTTTACGTGACTTAATGATTTTAGAGCAATTTAAAAATCTTTTGCCAGATCGTATTTGTACTTATGTCAATGAACACCCAGTAAAAACAGCATCAGAAGCGGCTGCGTTGGCAGACAGCTTTGTTCTGACGCATAAGAATCAGGTGCGAGATTTTGTGCCGCGTCAAGACTACAGTTATAGGGGTCAGCGCTTTAACCGCTTTAATACTGCACCGGCTGTGTCGGACTCAGCCACTCCACTAACTTCTGACCAAGTTCACAACCGTAATTTAGACAACAGGCCTGTTTGTCATTTTTGTCTGGAGCCAGGTCACTTTAAGAGGAACTGTTTGAAGATGTTGAATGAACGTCAAAAGCGAAATGAGCGCGGTAAGGTGGGCCTTTGCGCATCTTTGGTCTGTAATCCGCGTCAGGAGCAGCCCAATGTAAAAACTGGGACTGGTGCGTTCATTCCAGCTAAAACGGATAGTCAACTACTGTGTGTGTCATCGAATAAAAACGAAAGTGTTGAAAATGGGCATTGTGATGACCGCGATAAGACAACTGTGGCGGACTATGCTCCGTTTGTCACAGAGGGTTTTGTTGCGCTGGTTGGTGACTCGCGCAGAGTTCCTGTAAAGGTATTGCGCGATACCGGGGCATCTGAAAGCTTCATATGTCAGTCAGTCCTGCCCTTTTCGTCTGTATCTGATACTGGGAACGTTGTGCTAATTCGGGGAATTGGGCTTCAGGTTTTTCCAGTGCCTTTGCATAAAATACAGCTGTTTTCAGGTTTTGTGAACGGCGAGGTAACCATTGCGGTGCGTCCATCTCTGCCGATAGATGGTATTGACCTCATTGTGGGGAATAACTTGGCTTACGACTGTGTTTTCCCTGAGCAGGTTATACCACCGCCAGTAGTGAAAACTGAAGCTGTGCCATCAGCTGAGCTAGATAAATGTGGTGCAGATTTTCCGGAGGTTTTTACAGCTTGCGCAGTGACACGCGCGATGGCGCGGACGCAGGCTGCGGAGCCATCCGAGGTATCTAAAACCACTCTAACTCAGGTCTTTATTCCCGACCTACCAGCACCGTTGTCCCGTGAAGACATTATTAAGGCCCAGAAGCACGATCAGGGGCTACAGAAATATTTTGATTTGATTATGGATAAAGACGACAATGATTCTGGTTACTTTTTGCAGGATGACTTGTTGCTTCGGAGGTGGTCACCAGCTGCAGACGCTGATGTGGCAGATCAGGTGGTGCAGGTGGTGATGCCTGAGGAGTATCGGGCTATAGCATTGACTACAGCGCATGGGGGAATTGCAGGTCACTTTGGAGTCAGAAAGACTTACAGTCGACTGTTGCAGCACTTTTATTGGCCACGCGTTAAAAGGGATGTAGCGAAGTTTGTGCGGTCGTGTCATGTTTGTCAGGTAGCTGGGAGATCTAAAGCTGACATTAAACCGGCCCCGCTGCAGCCCATTGCGTCGGTGGGCACGCCGTTTGAGCACCTGATTATCGACTGTGTAGGTCCTTTGCCCCCGTCTAAATCTGGCTGTAATTACCTATTTACAATAATGTGTCAAGCCACCCGGTACCCCCGCTGCATATGCGCTCAGAACCATCACGACAAAATCTGTGATTAAGTGTTTGTCTCAATTTGTTTCGATCTTTGGGTTACCTAAAGTCATCCAAAGCGATCGCGGGTCTAATTTTACCTCGAAGACATTTGCTGCTGCGCTTAAACAGTTACAGATCCGCCACAATTTAAGTTCTGCTTACCATGCTCAGAGCCAAGGAGCGCTCGAACGTTTTCATTCCACACTCAAGTCCTTGCTCCGCGCATATTGCGTGGAGATGGGACGGGAGTGGGAAGATGGTCTACCTTGGTTATTATTGGCGGCACGAGCTGTTGTGCAGGAAAGCACAGGTTTTAGCCCCAATGAGCTGGTGTTCGGCCATAAGGTGCGCACTTCGTTGTCTGTTTTAGTGGGCGAGTTAGACACGTCGGATCCCCCGGCGAGTTTGGCGGAGTATGTTCATGGTTTTAGACGAAGACTGTTTTTAGCGTGGAAAAAGGCCACTGAACATTTGACTGCGGCTCAAAAGAGAATGAAACACAATTATGATCGCAGGGCTGAAGTGCGAGTCTTTAGCCCTGGGGATCAAGTTATCGCTCTTTTACCTCTCCCTGGCTCTCCATTCGCAGCAAAATATTCTGGCCCATATACTGTTGTTCGGAAAGTATCTGATGTTAATTATTTGGTCGCTACCCCTGAACGCCGGAAAGCGACACAACTGTGTCATGTTAACCTGTTAAAGCCCTATTTCTCTTCAGCTCAGGTGGAGGAGGAGAAGGCTGATGTGAAAGCTGTGGGTCTGGTAGGGGTTGCGGGCCCACCTCATTCTCCGGTGGCAGCGGAGGATGGTGTGCGCGTTCCCGACGACGCTATTTTGCACGCACGTCTTAACAATTCTGAAACATTAGCGAACTTGGATGTTTTGTTTAGTCATTTGGAGTTACACCAGCAGGTGGAGTTAAAAGCTTTGATTTTGGAATTTTCATGTTTATTTTCTGATACACCTTCTTGCACTAGCCTGATCGAACACGACATTGACGTCGGTGAGGCAAATCCCATACGTCAAAGATTCTATCGGGTTGCGCCTGACAAGCGTAAGAGTTTAGACGACAGTGTTCAGTACCTGCTTGATAATGGGCTTGCTAAGCCATCTTACTCTAGTTGGTCGTCACCGTGTTTACTTGTGCGGAAGTCGGATAACACCTTCAGATTCTGCACTGATTACAGAAAAGTGAATGCGGTGACTAAACCAGACTGTTACCCGTTACCTCGTATGGAGGATTGCATTGATCAGGTGGGTGCAGCGCGTTTTGTTAGTAAATTTGATTTACTTAAAGGGTATTATCAAGTTCCTTTGACTCCTAGGGCACAAGAGGTTTCATCTTTTATTACACCTACCGGTCTGTACTCTTACACTCGCATGTCTTTTGGGTTGCGCAACGCCCCTTCCAGTTTCCAGCGGCTCATGAACAGAGTCGTGGCGGGACTGGAGGGGTGCGCAGTGTACTTAGATGACGTAGTTTGTTGTGCTGATACGTGGGAAAACCATCTGTTGCGCATTCGTGCACTGTTTGAGCGGTTGGTGGCAGCAACCCTCACAGTGAACCTAGCTAAATGTGAGTTCGCCCAGGCTACGGTGGAGTACCTTGGTAAGGTGGTTGGTCAAGGCCATGTGCGGCCAGTCAGGGCCAAGGTCTTGGCGATCGACAAGTTTCCACCTCCAGTGACGAAAAAGGAGCTTATGCGTTTTCTGGGTATGATTGGTTATTATAGGAGTTTTTGTTGTAATTTTTCATCTGTTGTTGCACCTTTAACAAACTTGTTGAAGAGTTCAGTTAAGTTTCAGTGGTCTGCTGAATGTCAGCAGGCATTTGAGAACGCCAAGACACTGTTGAGTTCTGCACCGGTCCTGGCAGCACCGAGGCTGGATGAACCGTTCCAGTTGCAGGTGGATGCCAGTCAAGTTGGGGCAGGTGCAGTCCTCTTACAGAAAGATGCAAATGAAGTTGATAGACCAGTCTGTTATTTTTCAAGGAAATTCAACCGTCATCAGTTTAATTATTCAACAATTGAAAAGGAGGCCCTTGCCCTTGTCTGGGCTCTCCAGCATTTTGACGTTTATGTTGGTGGTGGTGTGCACCCACTCACTGTATATTCTGATCACAACCCATTGACTTTTCTTTTCTTGCTCCAGAATTCTAACCAACGGCTTATGCGTTGGGCTCTTTTCTTGCAGCCCTACAAGCTGATCATTAGGCACATTAGGGGTGCTGATAACATCATGGCAGATGCCCTGTCCCGTGCGCCTGAGTGACTGTGGTGTCTGTCTTCTCTCCTGCCTTTATCTCTTTCCACTTTGCGGTCTAGGCGCCAGGATTTGCTGGTGGTGGGAGTGAAGGACTGGGTGAGGATGTCACTGCTGAGGTGGTGGGGTGTATGAGCGAGTGTGGTGTTTGGTTAATGTCTTTCAGGTTAATGTAGTCAAGGTGAGCCTGATATTTTTTAATGTTTTAGTGTAGTATGTGTGGGTGTGTTGAGATGGGTGGTGTTGTCCCTGACAGAACCCAGGTATGGGTGTCTGTCTTAAGGGGGGAGTGATGTTGCGCCCAGCTCTGTTGTGCTGTGGCTGCCTCTCTCCTCCTGCCTACATTATACATTGGTTGCCCTGTTGTCCAGCTCCCAGGCTGCAGGGGGAGCTGCTCAACTTAGCTGGCTGGCCCTGCTGGCCAATGGGCTAGTGAGTTGCGCTCCATGGGAGGGTGTTTTAAACACCAGCTCCAGGCTTCTCACTCTCTCTCTCATCTCCTGGGCGCGCTGGCGTGGCTGTTGGCTGCTGCCCACTTCTTTGTCTCTCTCTCCCCTTTCCTTTATCTTTTTATGCATTGCATCTCTAACAAATACTGACTTTCACCCACACTAGTATAACTTCACATTACTGATTTTATTTGTAACTTTAAATAAAGAAGTTGTAGTAAACGTTACAAACGGTGTGGTCTCCCTATGTTATTTCCGCTCTGAGCCAAGTGGACGTAACAATACAAACCCACATCTATGCATAAGTCACATACATACAAACATCTGCATTAGCAGCAACACTCCCTCTCTCCCTCCCTCCCTCTCCCTCTCTCTCTCTCTTCCTCTCTCTATCTCCACTCCCAACCTACCGACACACTCAAATTCCCTCCCCCCCCCCCCCCCCCACACACACACACTCACACACAGGAGGCTTTGGGGGAAAGGGAGGATGATGGATGCTGGAAAAAGAGGAGCAAAGGAGGCGGATAAAAAGAGGAGAGAGAGAGCGAGAGGAGAGAGAGAGCGAGAGGAGGAGAGGCAGTGAAAAGAAAAAATAAGAACAAGGGCATCAAACAGGAAGAAAGAAGAAGAGAGGTAGTAAACATTTTAACGAGGAAAGTGCAGATGAGGAGAAAACCTTACAAAGCACATTAACATGGTACAAACAACACAGAATACAGCAGGTATCTTAATTACAATAACATACTAAAAGCATCACACAGAATACAGCAGGTATCTTAATTACAATAACATACTAAAAGCATCACACAGAATACAGAGGGGGTCCTAATTGCATGCGATGCACCTGTTAATACCACTGTGTGTGTGTGGGAGGAAAATAGAGAGAGAGAGAGATAAAAGAAAGAAAGAAAGAAAGAAAGAAAGAAAGAAAGAAAGAAAGAAAGAAAGAAAGAAAGAAAGAAAGAAAGAAAGAAAGAAAGAAAGAAAGAAAGAAAGAAAGAAAGAAAGAAAGAAAGAAAGAAAGAAAGAAAGAAAGAAAGAAAGAAAGAAAGAAAGAAAGAAAGAAAGAAAGAAAGAAAGAAAGAAAGAAAGAAAGAAAGAAAGAAAGAAAGAAAGAAAGAAAGAAAGAAAGAAAGAAAGAAAAAGAAAGAAAAAGAAAGAAAAAGAAAGAAAAAGAAAGAAAAAGAAAGAAAGATGGAGACAGAGACAGAAAAAGAGAGTGTGTGTGGGAGGGAGAGAGACAGAGACAGAGAGAGGGAGGGAAGAGAAAAGAGAGAGAGAGTTAGCGAGAGAGAGATAGAGAGAGAGAGAGAGACAGACAGAAAAAGAGAGAGTATAACTGTGTGCCTGTAGTGTTGGTGTATGCAAAAGTGTGTGCGTGGTTGTGTGCATATGTTTGTGTGCATGTGTGTGTAGCTTTGGCACCTCTTCTGTGTGTGTCTACCAGAGTGGAAGGAAAGCTCTAAGACTTTCATCTGCCCACCCGTCTGGAGTCTGGCGTGTCTAGTGTGTCTGATGCGTCTGATGGCTGGTGTCACAGAGGAAGTGCCCACAGAGGAGGTGGCGCTACAGATCTCTGAACACCAGTGCGCCTAATGACTCACCACCTTCTGCTGCCCAGGAGTCGTGTCTCTTTCTCCAACTAGGCATCACGGCACTAGCCAGACCAATTTATGAGGGCGGGAGCAGACTTCAGTCAGACAATCTTCGCTTATTTTTAGAGTGCTGGCCACACGTTGGCAGAGTTGACAGACAGGGAAAGAAGGCCGCATATACAGCAGGAATGTTCGAACACACTGAGGAAGGCAGAGCGCTGAAACGCGTCTGTGGAAATAATGTTGTATATACATACATGTGTAGCCTTCTTTGCCTGTTTTCCACTAGCAAGACCAGTAACAAGACTACTGTTTTGGAAAAAAAAAACGTACTAACGTAGTACTTCCATATAATAACATAAAATAACATAAAAACAGTACATAGCAAATTTGTGAGATGTGCGTTACATAAATCTCCCTTCCAACACCCCATATGGATGCACTAATGAGAGTACCACTCTCACGTCCTGGTCAGAATGGGCTAAGCTGGTCACAGGTAGAAACAGTATGGGTTATCCTCACTGCACTTTTAGCTAATGCTACTTGGCTACTCATTATGGTCAAACATGAACTGTCATTATTAACAATTATTGCTATCAACAAAAGTAAAAAAAAAAACGTTTATTAACGTAATTGCTATTTTGCTAGTCATTGTAGTGTGTCATTATTAGGTGTTTTAAAAGCATAATCACCATTTGTGCTACAGGAAAAGCTAGTGACTAAAGTGGAATGCCTGCCCCACTGTGGAATGCTTACTATGAAAACAAATAACCGCTGTTAGGAACCGGATCATTTCATGCACTCATATGAAACAAGGAGCCGGCATAAGACAGCTCAAACAGACCCTCATCTCTGAAATCATTGAAATTGTTATCTCTTTGTTGAAATTGTTATATCTTACTCTACTGTCTTTTTCTCCACTCTTTTTTCCCCCTCTCTCTCTCTCTCTCTCTGTCTCTCTCTCTCTCTCCCTCTCTCTCTCCCTCTCTCTCTCTCTCTGTCTCTCTCTCTCTCTCATGTTTGTGCTACAGCCGGAATCCCTGCATGGCTGGTTTGGAACAGTGGACCCACAGCCTCATCTCTAAAATGGTTCTCTCTTTCTCTCTTTCTTACCCCTTCCTTCCTTTCTTCCCTCTTCTTTTCTTACTCATTACCTTATTCCCCTCTCCCCCCTCTCTTTCTCTCTCTCCCTCTCCCTCCATATATTTCTCCCTCTCTCTTTCTCCCTCTGTCATGAATGCTGTCTATGCTCCAGCAGGAAGTCCCGCATGGCTGGTTTGGACTGCACGGCGGACCCAGAGTCTCATCTCCGAAGTGGTTATCTCTCTTTCTCTCTGTTTCTCTCTGGTTCTCTCTCTCTTTCTCCCTCTCTTTCTCCCTCTCTCTTTCTCCCTCTGTCATGAATGCTGTCTATGCTCCAGCAGGAAGTCCCGCATGGCTGGTTTGGACTGCACGGTGGACCCAGAGTCTCATCTCCAGAGTGGTTATCTCTCTCCCTCTTTCTCTCTCTCTCCCTCTCTCCATCTCTCTCTCCCTCTCCCTCTCTCCCTCTCTCCCTCTCTCCCCCAGCTCCAGCAGGAGGTTCCCGTCTGGCGAGCTGGTGTGGAGTGCACGGCGGACCCTGAGCCTGTCCAGTGGCGGGCTGATAAAAATATCCAGGCCATCGATCGGCAACCTGAGATCAATGCCTGTCTGTTTACAGCAGCCAGAGGCTACGCTACCCGCACATGTGACAGGCAGCCAGCTACCAATTACCAGACAGAGAGAGAGATGCAGAGAGAGAGAGAGAGAGATGGGGAGAGGGAGAGATATGGGGAGATGGAGAGAGAGAGAGAGAGAGAGAGATGGGGAGATGGAGAGAGAGAGAGAGAGAGATGAGGAGAGGGAGAGATATGGGGAGATGGAGAGAGAGAGAGAGAGATGGGGAGATGGAGAGAGAGAGAGAGAGAGATGAGGAGAGGGAGAGATATGGGGAGATGGAGAGAGAGAGAGAGAGAGAGAGAGATGGGGAGAAGGAAAGATATGCGCAGAGGGAGAGAGATGAGGAGAGGGAGAGATATGGGGAGATGGAGAGAGAGAGAGAGAGAGAGAGAGAGAGAGAGAGATGGGGAGATGGAGAGAGAGATGGAGAGAGGGAGAGAGGAGACTGGGAGAGAGAAATGGAGATGGAGAGAGGAAGATGGAGAGAGAGAGAAATGGACATAGACAGAGATAGAGGGAAATGGAGACAGAGAAGGAGAGAGAGATAGAGAGAGAGAGGGATGTAGAGAGATGGAGAAAGATGAGAGATAGAAAGAGATTAGAGATGGAGAGAGAGGGATGGGGAGAGAGTGTTGGTGGAGATAGAGAGAAAGAAAGGGGGATGATGATGGGATGGGGAGACAGAGAGAAAGAGAGATGGAATGAGAGAGAGAGGAGAGAGTGGGAAGAGATAGAGAGAGTTTTTTTGAGGTTTAAAACTCCTTTATTAAATCATAATCAGACAATTCCACAACTTCCCCATACCACATCAACTACACCATTCACAACCCTATGTGCATCTTAAAAGCTGCACCACCCTAATCACACATTTAAAACCACTGTGCCATCAACAGCAACATGGCACAACACTCCCCCACCCCCCACACAGCCACAAAACAATCCATATCATCAATTAACTTATAATAAGCATATTCAATTTTCACACGAGCAGCCACCATCCCCTTGAAAACCTCCACAGAATCACATGAACCAGCACCCAGTAGTTTATGTTTACGAGTTTTCCAAATAGCCATTTTAGCTGAGCTCATCAAGAAATTCAATAAACACACTTTATTTCTCTTCTTTGCACT
>CM050220.1:4837500-4840000 GCA_027475355.1 Coilia nasus | reverse complement strand
TTAAAGTCATGGCACGTTTTGAAAATCATGTTTTAGTTTTTATCTGTGTTTATTCTCCTACAAATGCACCAGAAAGAGTGGCTTTTTTGAACGAGTTGTCTAATATTGTGGCTGGGTGCAACAGTGATGACTATCTATTTATTGGTGGTGATTTTAACTGCACAGAATGTGACCTTGACAGGAATCATGCAGAGCCACATATGTTTTCACGCAGAAAACTCATTCAGTGTATCCATACACATGATTTATGTGATGTTTGGAGAACATTCCACAGAGAACAGAGACAGTATACCTGGACACATGCTTATGGCAATATGATTTCCTTGGCCAGGCTTGATAGGTTTTATTCTTTTAAGCACCATTTTAATATTTTTAGAAATTGTGTAATTGTTCCTGTTAGTTTTTCTGATCATGGGATGGTTTTATGTGGAGTCTTTTTGAAGGCTGTGAAGCCCAAGAGTGCTTATTGGCATTTTAATTCGTCTCTCGTTTATGATAAACATTTTAAGGAGGTGTTTAGAACCTTCTGGGCAGATTTTAAAGAAAACAAGACATCTTTTGTTTCTTTACAACAGTGGTGGGACTTTGGTAAATTACAAATTCAACAATTGTGCAAGCAGTATACTCGAAACATCACGAGAGACAGAACCCAGTCTATTGAAATTTTAGAGAAAGAGCTTCAAGAAATTCAAATGCTGGCTTACTCTACTGGGAATCAGGATGAAATTGATAAATTGGCAAAAAAGAAGAATGAGTTAGCTGAGTTACTAGGAATAAGCGCTAAGGGAGCTTTGGTCCGTTCAAGGTTTCAGAGTGTGGAACAGATGGATGTTCCGTCTAAGTATTTTTTTAGTTTGGAGAAAAAAAACGGCCAAAAAAGATTTATTCACGCATTAAAATCTGAATGTGGAGATTTGTTGACTGACGATGGTGGGATACGGAGAAGGGCTGTACAGTTTTATCAGAAGCTATACAGGAGTGAACTTCAGGATGGTGGGTCTAACAACCTTTTTCTACATGATCTGCCCCAGGTTTCAGTTGAGTCCTTTGCCGAGCTTGATGCCGCCCTGACACTGGGAGAACTGGAAAGAGCCCTTCAGGGTATGGAGTGTGAAAGGCTCCTGGCCTGGATGGCATTCCAGTTGACTTTTATAAGTGCTTCTGGTCGGAGATAGGGGGAGGATCTGCTTGCTGTGCTCAAAGATAGTCTCACTAGGGGGCGCCTGCCGGTGAGCTGTCGCAGGGCAGTCCTCACACTTCTCCCGAAAAAAGGTGACCTCACTGAAATCAGCTGCTGGAGACCTGTGTCACTCCTGTGTAGTGATTTTAAAATCCTGTCTAAAGTTTTGGCCAATAGACTGTCCAAGGTAATGGACCAGGTCATCCATCCGGACCAAACCTACTGTGTTCCCAGTAGATCTATTTTTGACAATGTTTCTTTGATTCGTGATGCAATACATGTTTTTAATCTTAAGGGACTTGATGTTGGATTGGTCTCTTTGGACCAAGAAAAAGCTTTTGATAGGGTAGAGCACAAGTATCTGTGGGATACTCTACTTGCCTTTGGTTTCAGTGAAGGCTTTGTAACATGGTCAGGGTTCTTTACAGTGATGTGGAGAGTATACTCAAAATCAATGGTGGTTTAAGTGCTCCCTTCAAGGTTGGTAGGGGTGTACGACAGGGCTGCTCTTTATCGGGTATGCTTTACTCTTTAGCAATAGAGCCTCTTTTAAATAAGTTGAGAGGGGCTTTGAGTGGTGTGTTTTTACATGACTTTTCTTTTCCTATTCGCCTGTCAGCATATGCCGATGACATAATTTTACTAATTAATGGGGATAAAGATATTGAGACAATTATTAACATTCTTAAAGATTTTGGGCAGTGTCATCAGCTAAAGTCAACTGGTCCAAAAGTGAGGCCCTTTTGCTTGGACAGTGGGTAGAGGGAGCACCAAGGCTACCTGATGGATTATGTTGGAAAAAAGATGGTTTTAAATATTTGGGTGTTTTTTTGGGGAATGAACATTTTTTGCAGAAAAACTGGGAGGGGGCAGTTGAAAAGGTAAATGGGCGGTTGCAAAAATGGAAATGGTTGTTAC
The DNA here is from genome assembly GCA_027475355.1 of Coilia nasus. Lineage (NCBI taxonomy): Eukaryota > Metazoa > Chordata > Actinopteri > Clupeiformes > Engraulidae > Coilia > Coilia nasus. The sequence continues at coordinate 4,837,902 of CM050220.1, read as the reverse complement.
CAAAAATGTCGTACAGGGGACGTATTCTTATCATAAATAACCTAGTGGCATCATCTTTGTGGCATCGTCTGGCCTGTGTGGATCCCCCGCCAGACCTTCTAAACAGACTACAATCTGTTGTAGTAAACTTTTTTTGGGACAATTACCATTGGCTACCACGACCTGTTTTTATTTTTGCCTAAAGAAGAGGGGGGGCATGGTTTAATTAGTTTCCACAGCAGAACTGCAGCCTTTAGGTTGCAGTTTGTGAAAAGACTCCTGACTGGGCCTACAGTTGTTGCCTGGAAACTTTTAAGCTGTACTGTTTTAAGGACTTGCGCAGGGTTAGGGCTTGATAAGTCACTGTTTTTAACTGCACCACAGAGAGTTGACTGCTCCAGACTGCCTCCTTTTTATCGAACT
>CM050220.1:4822500-4832500 GCA_027475355.1 Coilia nasus | reverse complement strand
CAGCAGGACAACTCACAGCACAACTTACAGGACAATTCACAGCACAACTTACAGGACAACTCACAGCACAGCAGAACAACTCACAGCACAGCAGGACAACTCACAGCACAACTTACAGGACAACTCACAGCACAGCAGGACAACTCACAGCACAGCAGGACAACTCACAGCACAACAGGACAACAGAACAACTCACAGCACGAGAGCACAACAGAACAACTCACAGCACAACAGAACAACTCACAGCACAACAGAACAACTCACAGCACAACAGAACAACTCACAGCACAACAGGACAACTCACAGCACAACAGAACAACTCACAGCACAACAGAACAACTCACAGCACAACAGAACAACTCACAGCACAACAGCACAACAGGACAACTCACAGGACAACAGGACAACTCACAGGACAACAGGACAACTCACAGGAGTAGCTCATCAGCTCAGCTCAAGTGAGGCTAGATAAGTCGGGTGAGGCTAGGTACATAGGAACCTGTATAGGATCGACTCACTCTTAGGAACCTGTAGGGGATCGACTAAGCATAACAAAGCAAGAGCATGGGCACGTACACACACACACACACACACACACACACACACACACACACACACGGCAATGCACACGACTTGCACACAGCAAGTCAAGCATGATACACTCAGAGAGAGAGAGAGAGAGAGAGAGAGAGAGAGAGAGAGAGAGAGAGAGAGAGAGAGAGAGAGAGAGAGAGAGAGAGAGAGAGAGAGAGAGAGAGAAATCGATTAAATCAAAAGAAAAAGAGAAATCGATTAAATCAAGCTCGATTAAACTTACTCAGACCAACTGAATTGAGTAAGGAACTCAGCCTGAATGCACACATCTTGTCACCAACATCAGCCATTGCTTCTTACACTTACTCAAGCGAATCCAAACCAGCTCAATCACACAAAGAAAGCCTGCCTCAAACTCACTTGCCAAATCAGCCCAGTGAAATCACTTGAAGTCAGTCACTCAGGAAAACATCGCAGTGCCAACTTGGTTAAAGCAAATTACACTTTATTGACCTCAGTGCTGTTGAGACAACCAGACAACTTTAGCTACAACGTGCCAATGGACTTAGGCCAACAGCACGGGCCAACTGTTCCTGTCCCCTATTTACGTCAAAATAAAAGTTCAGCTGACACTGAAAGATAATGAATGGAATTCAGTGCGGGCTGAAGTGGATGACTGTGTGGGTTTTTTTAAGCCGGCACAGCATCTGACAGCATTATACACAGCTGTGCACAGCTGCCGCCAGTAGGCATATCTCTATTAAACTCCAGCCAACAGCAGTCTTCATCTGATGCAAGCCAAACACACACAACACACAACACACACATTGCAGAACACACACAGCGCACAGCAGACTCATTGCAAAACACACACACACACACACACACACACTGAGAGCAGCCAGTCGAACAGATTGCTCTCACTTTCTCTCTCCCCTCTCCTCCCACCCGTTCCTCCCTTTCTCTCGCTTTTTTTCTTTCTCTCTCTCCCTTTCGCTTGCTCTTCCCCCGTCTCTCTCTCTCTCTCTCTCTCTGTCTCTTTCTCTCCCACTCCTCCTCTCACTCTCTTTCTCTCTCTCCCTTTCTTTCTCTCTTCCAACCGTCTCCCCCCTCTCTCGTTCTTTCTCTCACTCTTTCTCTCCCACTCCTCTCTCTCTCTCTCTCTCTCTCTCTCTCTCTGTCTCTTTCTCCCCTTCTCAGTGTGTGTTTGTCTTCCTACACCTTTGCATGCCTGCTGACACTGAGCGTCACATGAACAGATGCTGCTCTCAGTTCCACCGCCATTCCGCTGTCAATCACCCGCCACACTCTTTTCAACTGCCTCTGCATGTGGGCAGCGTTCAGCAACACACTCACACACACCAACACACATACACACATACACGCACACACACGCCACACACGCGCACACACACATACAGACACACAGACAGACACACACACACACACACCGCGCACACACACACACACACACACACACACACACACACACACACACACACACACACACACACACACACACACACACACAGAGTGTACAAGAGCATTATACTGCCATAGAGACTGGGTGACTGTTTGTAGCACAGCAAAAAGGAGGAGGAGGAGGAGGAGGAGAGGTGGAGGACGAGAAGGAAGAGAAGAGGAAGATAGGAGGAGAGAAGGAGGAGAGGAAGAGGAGGAGGAAGAGAGGAGAGGAAGAAAGAAGGAGAGGAAGAGAGGTACAAAGTACAAAATATGACATGTTTTTTTTTCCCCTGGGGAACGTTTTTTTTTATATTATATTAAAATAATAATATTAATAATAATTATATTAATATTACATGGTTTCACATGTAGATACACTAAAAAAGGAACCGTAAAAAAGAAGTGTTACTGATTTTTCATCCTGCTATAGAAACAGCATATCAATCATTCGGAAACAGGGTGGGGTCCTTCCGTAGATCCAGACCTGCTCAAGAAGTAATCCATTTCTTTCAAGAAACACTCATATCATTCATAACGACGCTTAGCACACCAAACATCCCAGCCTCTTTCATGTTTCCATTATTGGAAATGCTTAATGAGTGTTGCTTCTCACTTTTAAACCACTTTGGGTAAAAGCGTCTCGTCTGCTAAATGTAACGTAATGTTGTTATGATGTTAAGAAGCCAACAAACATTAACATTTTTCCGTCCTCTTGAGGTGGTGACATAGGCTGGGCTGAAATAGATTGGGCTAAGCGTAAGAACAGAATAAGACGGAGCAGCACTTGAGGAGGGGAAAAAGAGAAAGAGAAGAGAAAAACCAACAGGTCAACAGAGAGAGCAGAAAGAAAAAAAGAAAGAAAGTAAGAGAAGAAAGAAGAGCTATAATGGACGGAGAGAGAGAAAAAGATCAAACTAAAAACACATAGAAAGCGAGCTCTGCAGAGGGAGGAGGCGGGCACTGTTGGGAGAGGGGGCGGGCTCTCTGTAGAGAGGGGGCGGGCTCTCTGTAGAGAGGAGGCGGCCACTGTTGGGAGAGGGGGCGGACACTGCAGAGGGAGGAGGCGGGCACTGTTGGGAGAGGGGGCGGGCTCTCTGTAGAGAGGAGGCGGGCACTGTTGGCAGGGGGCGGGCACTGTTGGGAGAGGGGGCGGGCTCTCTGTAGAGAGGAGGCGGGCACTGTTGGGAGAGGGGGCGGACACTGTTGGGAGAGGGGGCGGGCTCTCTGTAGAGAGGAGGCGGGCACTGTTGGGAGAGGGGGCGGGCTCTCTGTAGAGAGGAGGCGGCCACTGTTGGGAGACGGGGCGGACACTGCAGAGGGAGGAGGCGGGCACTGTTGGGAGAGGGGGCGGGCTCTCTGTAGAGAGGAGGCGGCCACTGTTGGGAGAGGGGGCGGACACTGTTGGGAGAGGGGGCGGGCTCTCTGTAGAGAGGAGGCAGGCATTGGTGGGAGAGGGGGAGGGCTCTGTGGAGAGAGGGGGCAGGCTCTGTGGAGCGAGGGGGCGGGCTCTGTTGGGAGAGGGGGCAGGCTCTGTTGGGAGAGGGGGCGGGCTCTCTGTAGAGAGGAGGCGGCCACTGTTGGGAGAGGGGGCGGACACTGTTGGGAGAGGGGGCGGGCTCTCTGTAGAGAGGAGGCAGGCATTGGTGGGAGAGGGGGAGGGCTCTGTGGAGAGAGGGGGCAGGCTCTGTGGAGCGAGGGGGCGGGCTCTGTTGGGAGAGGGGGCAGGCTCTGTAGAGGCCGACATTGGTGGGAGAGGGGAGGCAGGCACTGGTGAGAGAGTGGGCGGGCTCTGTGGAGATAGTTGCAGGCTCTAGAGGACAAGGGGCGGGTACTTCTGGGAGAGGGGGCGGGCTTCAGCACCAAACAAACTCATGTCATCACAGTTCGCTTAGAAAACACACATTTTACTTGGTGCCCGTCGGGAACACATTTTTTGTTTCCTGAACGCTCTGATTATCAGTGCGAACGTGTCAGCCAGGTGGCGATTAGGTGAGGGAGCCGGCATCGGCATGGTTCTCTGTCGGTCTGAAAACGCCTCCTGAGGGTGTAGGAATGGCAGGAGACATTTTGGGACTACAGTACAGTGGGCCAGACTACAGTACAGTGGGCCAGACTACAGTACAGTGGGCCAGACTACAGTACAGTGGGCCAGACTACAGTACAGCGGGCCAGATTACAGTACAGTGGGCCAGACTACAGTACAGTGGGCCAGACTACAGTACAGCGACCAGACTACAGTACAGCAGGCCAGATTACAGTACAGTGGGCCAGACTACAGTACAGTGGGCCAGACTACAGTACAGCGGGCCAGACTACAGTACAGTGGGCCAGACTACAGTACAGTGGGCCAGATTACAGTACAGTGGGCCAGACTACAGTACAGCAGGCTAGACTACAGGACAGTGGGCCAGACTACAGTACAGTGGGCCAGACTACAGTACAGCGGGCCAGACTACAGGACAGTGAGCCAGACTACAATACAGTGGGCAAGACTACAGTACAGTGGGCCAGATTACAGTACAGTGGGCCAGACTACAGTACAGCAGGCCAGACTACAGTACAGCGGGCCAGACTACAGTACAGCAGGCCAGACTACAGTACAGCAGGCCAGACTACAGTACAGCAGGCCAGACTACAGTACAGCGGGCCAGACTACAGTACAGTGGGCCAGACTACAGTACAGTGGGCCAGACTACAGTACAGCAGGCCAGATTACAGTACAGTGGGCCAGACTACAGTACAGCAGGCCAGACTACAGGCACCATGGGACACTGGACCAGCGTGGGCGGATAGCACACAGAGCTCGCAGGCAACAGCTAAATGACACACACACACAAACACACACACACACACACACACACACACACACACACACACACACACACACACACACACACTCACTCACTCACTTACAGGGAACACATACACTAAATGACACTGTTACGACCTCATGGACACGGGCACTCACAAACACTCCTAAGTCTCGTTTGTCTAGGGATCTAACAAACAGCCCTGCTATCCAGAGACCCTAACTTTATGTATGCAGTTAACGTGGCTGTAGGTATGTGAGATGCTACAGGTGTATGTGGGTGTGTGTGTACCCCAGGAGAAAACAGGCTTACCTCAGGGCCAGCGCAAACATGGCACGGTGCCGACCAGCTCAAACGCCTTTTAGATGTTCAGTTCCCCAAGTTAGAGATAAGACTCCTTTTCTTGTTGTCTGGTGGTAACGCTGAGGAAAAACCGCTCCGGTGTCGGCATCAGCAGAGTACATTCAAACCAACGCGGCTGAGAGAGAGCTCTCGAGATTTCTCTCCCACTTCTCTTATAAAGACACCCACACCGGCAGCCAGCTCCCCCTGGGGTATGGGATGTGGAAGTGCACCATGTAGTGTCTAGGGCAGCTCCTACACTTTCCCTGCACTAGCCTACCGTAACATCCCTCCCCCCTTCAAAACAAAAAAAAAACTTTTTTTTTTTTTACATTTCTATTTCTTTTCTAAAACTTTTTTTTTTTTAACCATTTTCACCCTTTTTCTAAAATTCCAATTTCTATTCTTACATAAAGTAAGCAAGTCTAAGTCAGTGTACAAAAATGCATCAATGTCTTAAGTATAGAAGGAGTCCTGAGCACCGGTAGCTCAAAGGGCTCAACTACTACACAGTAAATATCCAAGTATTGCTACAAACCATTAAATCATAACAATGATTGTCCAACTGTTATACATCAAGCTCTAGACAGAGTATCGGCTATTACGTTGTCTTTGCCAGCCACATGCTGGACCACCAGATTATAAGGCTGAAGCACGAGACCCCACCTAAAGACTCTAGCATTTGAAGACTTGAACTTGGCTATGAAAGTCAATGGATTATGGTCTGTGAGGACCAACACCTCACCACCTGAAGAAACATAAATCTCAAAATGGCGCACTGCCAACACAAGTGCCAACGCCTCCTTCTCTATTGTAGAATATGCTCTCTGATGTTGATTTAACTTCTTTGAGAAATATGCAACCGGACGATCAAAACCCTGTTCATCTGACTGAAGCAGTACTGCACCGATACCCACATCGCAGGCATCTACTGCAAGCTTAAACGGGATGTCAAACTTAGGTGCTCTCAGCACAGGCTCACAGGACAGGATGGCTTTTAACTGTTCAAATGCAGCCTGACAAGAACTAGACCATTTAAACTTGATGTCCTTGCGCAACAGACTTGTTAGAGGCTCAGTGATTGCGGCAAAGTTCTTAACGAACCGACGATAAAACCCACACATCCCAAGCACCCTCATGAGCTCACGACGAGTCCTAGGGACGGGCAGATTCAAAATGGCTTGGATCTTAGCCTGCCGTGGGAACACAAGACCCTGACCTACCTGGTGGCCGAGGTAAGTCACCTGTCCCCTACCAAGTTCACACTTGGGCAGGTTCACCACCAACTGGGCGTGCCGCAACCTCTGAAATAATTGCCGTAAGTGACTCATATGCTGTGACCAGGAATCACTAAAACATACTAGGTCATCTATATAGGTTACTACATTACCTAGGCCAGCTATTACAGTGTTCATTGCTCTCTGGAATGTTGCTGGAGCATTCCTCATACCAAAAGGAAGGACTTGACACTGATATAACCCACCTGGGGTGACGAAAGCAGATACTAGCTGGGCCCGAGGAGTCAGCGGCACTTGCCAATAGCCTTTTAACAGGTCTAGCTTGGAAACATATTGAGCTCTGCCAATGCGGTCAATGCAATCTTCCAGGCGCGGAATGGGAAAAGCATCAGTTCTAGTTACTTGATTAACCTTACGATAATCAATACAAAAACGCACTGATCCATCCGGCTTCGGAACAAGCACCACAGGCGAACTCCACTCACTATAACTAGGCTGTACTATACCTAGCTGCAACATACAATCAACCTCCTCTTGGACTTTTTTAAGCTTAGTGGGACCTACCCGATATGGCTGCTGCTTAATGGGGAGAGCATCCCCAGTGTCAACATCATGGATGGCCAGATTTGTACGGCCAGGCCTATCACGGAACAGATCTGGAAACTCCTCAACTAAAGCCCTAATGTCACCTTGTTGACTCTCACTCAAATAACTAAGACTAGTGCTGAGACTATGCAGAGCATCTGAATTACTCACATGCATACTTACAGGCTCCACACACTCTGTGCCATCAACATCAGGCTGATCACTGACAGACACACAACTCACCAAAACAGTTGCAGGTTCTCGACCCACATAAGCCTTCAACAGGTTTATATGACACAACCGAGTCTGTGCCCTACGATCAGGTGTATCAATTATATAATTCCGATCCCCAACTCTCTGCTTCACAATATATGGACCACAAAAACGTGTGCTCAAGCTATTTCCCCTCAAGGGCATAAGAACTAACACACGGTCCCCCGGCTTAAAAGTTCGCTCAACTGCCTTTTTGTCGTACTGTACCTTCATACGTTCCTGGGCACCTTTCAGGTTATCACGGGCCACTTGACACGCACTAGACAAGCGGTCGCGAAACAACGCCACATACTGCAACACACCCCCCTCAAAAGGCTGTTTTATCAGTCGCTCTTTGATCAGCTTCAAAGGACCTCTGACTTCATGACCAAAGACTAGCTCAAAAGGTGTAAACCCTGTGGACTCGTTAACAGAATCACGAAGGGCAAAGAGCATAAAGGGAAGAGCTACATCCCAATCACCAGGATGCTGCAACGCATAGGTCTTAATTGCACGCTTTAGTGTCTGGTGATATCGCTCAATCGCTCCCTGCGACTGGGGATGGTATGCAGAAGAGGTAATCTGCTGAATGCCCAGTTCGCACATTACATCCTGAAAGACATTAGAAACAAAATTTGTGCCCCGATCTGACTGGATCTGCTTAGGCAGGCCGAAACGTGAAAAGAAAGTAATCAAAGCGTCAAGCACAGGTTTCGCCTTAATAACTCTCAAGGGCACAGCCTCAGGAAAACGAGTAGTCATGTCCATTATTGTTAAAAGATACTGATGACCCTTCTTAGTCTTGGGCAAAGGACCAACACAATCAATGAGTACTCTTGAAAATGACTCTTCTGTAACTGGAAGAGGGCGCAAAGGTGCCAGGGGAATCTTCTGGTTAGGCTTCCCCACTACTTGACATGCATGACAGGATCTACAAAAAGACACAACATCCCTATGCAACTTAGGCCAATAAAAATGTTGAATTTTTGCCTGAGTTCTGCGGATGCCCAAATGACCAGCCATTGGGGCTTCGTGGGCCAGACGTAAAACCTCTGATCTAAAACTCCTAGGGAGAACTATCTGTTCGACCACACTCCAGACCTCAGTGGCCGGACGGTCAGAAGGCCTCCACTTCCTCATAAGGACATCGTCACGCATATAAAAACCCTCAGCCATTACCTGAGACTCTTCTGAACTCACTGCAGTTTTCCTAATCAACATCAATCCTGTGTCACTTTTCTGACCAGCAATCAATGCTTCCCTGGTGTACTGCTGACAATCAGGAAGTTCACTCAAAGTAGCAAAGAACGTGTCAGACAAATCTACAGGTTCTCTCTCCACTTCTTTATCTTCCACTCCCTTCTTAGATTGTGAGCGGGTAACCACACAAGCTGGAAAAACATCTGGACATTGTTCTTCCAGAACAACCATTTCTGGTGACTCACAAGGCACTGAACTAACAATAGGAGTTACACTAACTAAATCTCCAGCCAAGTCATTACCAAGGAGGAGACCGACGCCATCTATGGGCAAAGATGGTACCACCCCCACAGTGACATAACCATTCACCAAGTTGGACCTCAGAAAAATCTTGTGTAATGGAACAGCTCCATACTCACCACCAAGGCCTTTTAACAGGACAGAGGCATTCAAAGATGTTTCATCAGTCAGTGATATCAGCCCTGAAAGGAGGAGAGACTGAGCTGCACCTGTGTCACGTAACACAGTCACTGACACTTCTGGTTCACTTTCTGAGTGTGCAATGGTAGCTTGAGAGGTAAAAGCTTTATAAACTTCAGCGCATACTCCTACTGGGGTCTCACTTAACAGTTCATCACTATTTGCCAGAAGACATGGGCCTTTTGCCATGACACAACCCACCGGTTGCTCTGCATTGTCATGACGACCTCTCCTCGCAAGCAGCTGTCTACAGCGGGATTTAATGTGCCCTGGTTTATGGCAAAAATGGCATACTACCTCTCCAAACCTGCTAACAGGACGAGAAGATTTGACATTAAAACCTGTTCTGGTATTATAATTACCCTTTGGCTGGTGAGGCACATCAAACTCTTTCTTTACCTCATGCACTTGTCTCTTACCTTCCGCAGAAGACTTAGTTTTCCATGGCTCATTATGCACCAGCACATAATTATCAGCCATTTCCGCGGCTCTTCGAGCCTCTGTCACCTGCTGCTGAGTCAAATGCAACTCAATGTCCCTAGGCACGCTAGCCTTAAACTGCTCAACAAGCAACAACTGTTTTAAATCCTGAAATGTATTCACATCACAAGCTCGGAGCCATTTATCAAAAGCTAACTCTTGCTGTCTCGCAACGTCCACATACGTCTGACCTGATTGAATTCTCAGAGAACGAAATTCCAGGCGATATGCCTCTGGAACACGTTCATACGCCCTAAGCACTGCCTTTTTTACTGCATTATACTCACCACTGTCAGTGAAATCCATGGCAATATATGCTTCTTGGGCTTTGCCGGTAAGTTCTCTTCTAACTAACGTCACCCACTCAGCTTTTGGCCAGGCCCGCTCTGTGGCCAAACGCTCAAAAGCCTCGAAAAACATTTCCGGGGACTCAGAACAAAAACGTGGCATAATTTTCAAACAGCGACTTACATCAAAACGCCCTTCATGTTCTCTTTGGCGCTGACTATCTTGATTTTCTCGCATAGTTTTTTCTAATTTGGCACTCACTATCTGCAGTTCAAGCTCCTTTTCCTTTTCTTTCTGTCTCGCTCTCTGCTCCTCTAACTCACGCTC
>CM050220.1:4815000-4817500 GCA_027475355.1 Coilia nasus | reverse complement strand
ACACAGACACAGCCATAGACATAGACACAGACACAGACACAGCCATAGACACAGACACAGACACAGCCATAGACATAGACACAGCCATAGACACAGACACAGACACAGACACAGCCATATACATAGACACAGCCATAGACACAGCCATAGACATAGACACAGACACAGCCATAGACACAGACACAGACACAGACACAGCCATAGACATAGACACAGACACAGACACAGCCATAGACACAGACACAGACACAGCCATATACATAGACACAGACACAGACATAGACATAGACACAGACACAGACATAGACACAGACACAGACACAGCCATAGACACAGCCATAGACATAGACACAGACACAGCCATAGACATAGACACAGACACAGCCATAGACATAGACACAGACACAGACACAGCCATAGACACAGATGCAGACATAGACACAGCCATAGACGATAGATGCACAGGACAGATAGCGCAGCATGCCTGCCTCTAATGCAATTCCAGTCCCGCTCCAGAGATAGAGGGGGAGGGAGAGAGAAAGATGAATTTGCTTTCGGGGGAAAAGGTTTAAGATTAGATTCAGTTTGGCTTTAGTGGAAGAGTGCATGTGGGTGTGTGAGTGTGAGTGTGTGTGTGTGTTTCTGTGTGTGGGTGGGTGTGTGGGGAGAGAGGAGGCTGTGTGTTTGGCTGGCCACTGGTTTGTGTGTTGGTGTTTGTGGGTGGAAGACTCTTACTTTGAAGTCGCAAATGCACGTGACGGTGTCACCGATCTTCAGGCATTCCCCGTCGTATTTGCACGTGTTGGTGTCACACTTGAACAAGTCTGTGTCTTGCTCATCAAAACCTGAAAGAGACAAAAAACAGACGTCAGGCACTGAAACAACTACAACCACAGCAACAGATATCTCTGGGCTTGTTTGAAATCGCTTGGCTGGCTAGTGGCTGGCTAAGAGCAATGCATTCTGGACTTGAAATGGTGACGTTTACGGAGAATCTCGTCTGAATGTCAGCATGCCACATGGGTGGGTACGGTGTGGCACGGTGACGTACAGTCCAAACACATCACTATTTCAAGCCCAGAATGCATTGCTCTAAGCCAGCCACTAGCCAGCCAGCTGATTTCAAAACAAGCCCAGAATGCATTGCTTTAAGACAGCCACTGGTCAGCCAGTGGACGATTTCAAACAAGCCCATTGTAACGCTGCTGTCCAAAGCTGTCTGTGAAAGGACAAACACATTCAGCGTAACAGCACAGCAGTCCCAGGTCTGTATTGTTGGAGTAAACCTAATGGGTTAGTATGGATCACAAACAAACATTAACATTTTTCCTTCATCATGAGGTGGTGACAAAGGCTGGGCTGAAATAGACCGGGCTAAGCGTAAGAACAGAATAAGAAGAGAGAACAATTGAGGAGGTGAAACAGATAATAGAGAAAAAACAACAGGTCAACAGTAAATTTTGCAGGACCTTCATTACCTGCAAATGAAGAAATCCTACAAACAATAAGAAGAAAATAAAAACACTCAAAGACAGTTTGTATGGCCTAAGGTGGCCTGGGAGGGTACATATTGATAAAAGGTTATATTTATGATTAAACACAATGATAAATTCACAAAGATCAATAGACGCATAGCATCTGGAGCAGTAATTGTTTTGGCTTCTTTGCCAGTACAGTGGCATAGATGGAAAATTAAAAGCATTTGACAGTCATGTCAAAAACAGAAATCTTTGCAACCGCATTGTTAACCTTATGGGTTCTTACTGACCTGAGGAATGTGCTCATCTTTGCAACAAATCAAAGCCTTCAAATCTCATTATTAAACAATAATGTTTCACGAGTGAAGCTCTGTTTAAGACTGCCCTACAAAGTGCATTAAGTATGCAAACACTGAAACTGAGAACAGTGCCTTCTACGTTGTCATATCGCCCAGTCAAGCATGTTGTAGTCATAGTAGTGCTGATGCTTTTATGCTCTTTCTTAACATGAAGAAGCAAGAGATTTAATTACAAGACAAAGGAGGTGTTGTAAAGTCGATTTCCAGCCTAAACTCAGTTTTGACAAAATATGCAGTTACTGCCTTTTGGCTTTGTAAGGCAGAAGAGGTTACCCAAGCAACCCACCGCAGTTCATTATTAGTGTGAGGTGTGGCAGACACACACACACATGCACACGCACACACACACACGCACACGCCCACACACGCACACACACACACACACAAGAGGTCAGTGACCCCTGCTGCAGACGGACACAATGGCTGCCTGGTCACCCTGTGTTGGCTTCCTGTTTGGCTCGTTCTATTTGATTAAGCCCAGTTAGGGCCATTTAGTCTGGTCACGCCATGAGCTAGCTTACGTACGCCCGAGGCTGCTCTACATACCTGCAGGAGAAGAATAAGTCCTTCTATCTCAACATGGAGACATTCGTATGCAGTTACAGCAATACTACGTAGTTTTTGTCTTCGGTCACCTTTCACCCTATTACAAGCTGCTGAACC
>CM050220.1:4800000-4805000 GCA_027475355.1 Coilia nasus | reverse complement strand
TATTTCATCTGTTTATCAAAGTAACTTGAGTGGCAGGAGTAACAAACAGTTCAGCCTTAAAGCCTTCCTCAGTGTTTGCTGAAAACTACCTGACTGCATCATGGGTGTGTATGTGCAAGGGTTTGCACAGTAAACTTAAAGGAACTCGGGGAAGAAAGTCCTGCAAAGTGTTCAGGAGTGTTTGCAGAGTAAACCTAAAGGAACTCGTGGAAGAAAGCTGTGAAGTGCTGAGGAGTGTTTTTGTATGTCTGTTATTTCGGCGTGTATGTGTGTGTGTGTGTGTTTGTAATTTCAGAGGCTCTAGACTTCCGCACTAATGAAGCCCGCAGCCTGTCTCTGTCTGGCGCCAGAGGTGCGAAGTGGCAGCAAGACAGCACTCTGTGTGTGTGTGTATATGCGGGGAGGGGTGTTTGTGTGCGTGTGTTTGTGTGTGTGTGTATGTGTGTGTGTGTGTGTGTGTGGAATGACTGAGCTCCTTGGCTAGCAGCACTCGTCTCTGCACAAACAAGAGCTCCTCAACACTTCAGCCCCAAGGGGACAGACAGACACACACACACACATGCACACATGCACACACACACACACACACAACATTCCCAATGCCAGTCAGAGTTCCTGCAGATGTCTGCATGAACACACACTCTCCAAACAGCTAGGCCTCAGGAGGGGGCATAAAACAGACACACACACACACACACACACACTGTCTCTCTCTCTCTCTCTCTCTCGCTCTCTCCAAACACCTAGGCCTCTGTAGGGCGGCGGTAAAAAAGACACCTGCTTGAGCTGCATCAAAAACAAAAACAACAACAAGCATGTTTATTTTATTTCTCTCAGACTGACATAAAGAGTAGCTCCTGCAGTGCAGGTGGGGTCAGATGCTTGTGGGAAAGCGGTGGAGACACTTTGACGTGGGAGAGCTATGCGCTCGATTGCACATTCCAGGAACGTGGTGCGTAAACACGACTAACTGCTATCAGAGCCAAGAGCACGGCTCCTGAAAACCACAGACTGCCAGGGGGCGGCTGACTCTACAGCCCGTGTACTAACGAGCCAGTACACTAATCAGCCAGCATACTCACCAGCCAATGTACTAACAAGCCATCATATTAACTAGCCATTATACTAACCAGCCAGCGTACTAAAGAGCCAGGGTACTAATCAGCCTGCATACTAATCAACCAGCACACTAACCAGCCAACATGCTAACCAACTAGCATACTAACCAGCCAGCATACTCACCCGTCTGCATACTAGTCGGCCTAGCACACTAATCAGCTAGCATATTAACAAGTCAGCATACTAAAGAGCCAGCGTATTAACCAGCCTGCATACTAACTAGCCATGCCTCTTAATGTTCTACCTGGCCTTGCGTAAGTTTGCAATGTCACCACATGACCTAACTTAGACACATGACCTAACTTACACACATGACCTAACTTACATACATGCGTAATGCAGTTATACAGTAAGGAACTCCCAAAGGCAATTGGGTTCTGTCCACTACATAACCTTTTACTCCGTGTTGTAATAATGTTGTACACATTCCTTTAGTTTTTCCCTCATATCCTTGCAATAGTCGCTGTATTCAGAAAATTCTAGATTTAATGGCCTCATGATGTTGTTGATGATGATGATGATGATGATGATGATTATGATGATGATGATGATAATGATGATGATGATGATGACGATGCCGTGGTTTGGGCTGTTAAATAACTAAGGAGCAGAATTTCTGCTTGGCAACCACAGACTTGGGAACGAAAGCACGTGGTCTAGATCAAGGTTTAATGCTATCATCTTCACCAACCTTGTTTAAAAAGTTACAGTGCAAGTGGAGGCAGATGTTGCGGGCTTGTGATTCTCTGTAGCAGATGGTGCTAGGTGCTGTATATTTCCTATTGCTTATTTAATTTTTAAAGTTATTTAATTTTACATTTCCAGGTGCAGTCTCAGGGCAGCTGTGGCCTAATGGCTAAGGAGTTGGTCTTGGGATCGGAGGGTCCCAGGTTCAAATCCCATACCAGTAAGAGGAATTAGTTAGAGTAAAAAACTAATGCTCTCCTGCACCCTATCCATGGCTGAAGTGCCCTTCAGCAAGGGATCTGACCACACATTCCTCCAGGGGAACTGTACTCTGTACCTAAATAACTGTAAGTTGCTCTGGATAAGAGCGTCAGCTAAGTGTAAAGTAATGTAGTTGCATGCTGAGGAGAATGATTTCAGGTTGGAATTGAAGTTCTGAAAACTGATCTTCCAAACCTCACATCACCACAGAGTCGCTAGTGCCCTTCATACAACATTTTGTTGGTAACACTTTATTTTACGGTTCTTTTTTTAGTGTGTCTACATATAACAGCATGTAACAGCATGTAATATTAATTACCTACACTGTACATACCTAACATTAACACTAACCCTATGGTGCCTTGTAGGCACATAATGTTACATAATGTCACACACTTTGTTAGACTATACTTAACTGATGTAACAGGGACAGTAAAATGAACTGTCAACATACCACATATTGATTTTACTTGTTTGCTTTTACACTTGTTTTACCTTTTATGCTTCTACCACATATTGATTTTACTTGTTTGCTTTTACACTTGTTTTACCTTTTATGCTTCTACAATTACTTTATCTTTTATGCCTTTATATATTGTCCTTTGCTTTTATTTTTGTGAAGCACATTGAATTGCCGTTGTGTATGAAATGCGCTATACAAATAAACTTGCCTTGCCTGACTTGCCTTGCCTTGCCTTGCCTGTGTTCTTAAGAAGTCTTAATTCTTAAGTGTTTTCTTAAGAATTTGCAAACAACCAGTAACTGCTTTGACATACCAATGTAAATGATCAGGCATAATTGTCTGCTGTTTTTTTTTGCATTAGTATTTACTCATGTCATGTTGATTTATTATACTAGTTCTCAGTAGAGTGCCTGTCTTCCCCTGCAAAACATCTCAGCATTCAGTCAAAACATGCTAACGTGTTGAACCAGTTCGTGTCATTCCATGTCAAGTATGTTTTATTCACTGATATTACACTTCTGGTGGATGCTGCCTGAATTGATGACTTTCACTTGCAAAGGAGAATGTATGAAGTTGTGAATCAACCAATGATTTAACCATTTCCTTTTATAGCACTGGTAAACATATGTCAAAAGAGTGCTTCAAGTAAAATCACATGACGCATGTAAAACTGTGAATGAGGAATGATTCCTATGTGTAGATGGCTAGGTCTGTATTATTTCCCTGATGGGTATGCGGTGCCTAAAAAAAAGCCTCGTCTTTCTTTGGTGACTTGCAACATCGTGACCACTCAAGTAATTACAGTGGGAAGAGTAAAAGTATGAGTATACATTCTGTACAATATCCTACACCAACCTCCCACATTCAGTCACGTGTGTGCTCGATGTGTGAGATAGATGCCACACAAAACAGGCAGCCTTACATATTATCAGTCAACAAAACCATAACTATAGTATGCATCAAAAACTACTTCCACTGTCAATGTGTACACTGTTGTAACATGACTAAGCCTTTTGACTACCTTGTTTATAAACAATGACTTTTATTCTGATCCCAGTGACGTCATTGACATATTTTGTACTTTAGAAACATAACCTAAAGATTTTTAGCTAATGCTAAAACTACAAGCTAATGCATCTAATCCATAGTGGTGGTGCTGTGCACATACACTGACAGTCAATGAAAACGCATCAGACAACTTTCTTGTACTTTTTTACCGAGAATCAATTCCAACCATATAAACAAGTACAAATGCACTTGTTTGGTCATAAGAGAGTGGGATGACCACTTTGATGTTTAAAATTTCCGCTTCAGCTATTACAAAATCATGTGTTTTTGCTGTCTCATCTTGTCGCCGTCAATGCGTTTTCATTGACTGTCAGTGTATTTACAAATGAGAGTGACAGGGGCTCAGGAGGTAGAGGGATTGGTTGATGGGTCCACTCCACTTCCTGCCAACCTTGTCAAAGTGTCTTTGAGCTAGACACCGGCCCCTCAAACTGTGCATATATGAAGACTGGAGCCATGGTACATTATTGATTCATTTCCATGCAATAGAAGTAATTGTATGTCTCAAAAGAGTAAATGGTCTGCCTTTCTGCTGGTCAGAGCTCTTAATGCACTTTAGAGGTAAATGCGTCACACACACTTACACACCTAACCATTTACACCCACTTATGCTTACGGCTGCAGTGCACTGTAAAAAAAAAAAGCTGTAGGCATACAAGAGAATGTTCCAGTCAAAGAGGACTGTTTATGGCTTCCATGTCTGGCCCTGGTGTTGGGACTGAGAGGATGCTGGGTAACTATTATGTAGCAGTAGCAAAAAGGTGGACAAACTGTGCATATCCTTAACACTGTCAGTCGTTAATATGCCACTTCTCCCATGGCCATCAAAGTGTGAAAATGTGATTCCCATTTTGCCATTGCGAACACACAGCACACCCACAGCAACATTCATCTCTGCATTTAGCCCATCACATGTGTGAGCAGGGGGGCAGCCCAACAGATGCCCCGGGGAGCAGTGTGAGGGTACCCCAGTGTGTGTGTGTGTGTGTGTGGGGGGGGGGGGCACAGCAACATTCATCTCTGCATTTAGCCCATCACATGTGTGAGCAGGGGGGCAGCCCAACAGATGCCCCGGGGAGCAGTGTGAGGGGACGATACGATGCTGAGGGTACCCCAGTGTGTGTGTGTGTGTGTGTGGGGGGGGGGGGCACAGCAACATTCATCTCTGCATTTAGCCCATCACATGTGTGAGCAGGGGGGCAGCCCAACAGATGCCCCGGGGAGCAGTGTGTGGGGACGGTACGATGCTGAGGGTACCCCAGTGTATGTGTGTGTGTGTGTGTGTGTGGGGGTACCCCAGTCATAGGGAAGGATGGAGGAGAGCGCTGGTCATTCACTCCCCTCTCCCAGCTGTCGGTGTGGGGAATCAAACCCGTGACCCTTTGGCCACAAGTCCAACGCC
>CM050220.1:4792500-4795000 GCA_027475355.1 Coilia nasus | reverse complement strand
GGACTATGCAGTGTGTTTAGAGTAGTCTCTGGCGAAGAGGACTATGCAGTGTGTGTTTAGAGTAGTCTCTGGCGAAGAGGACTGCAGTGTGTTTTTGTAGTCTCTGGCGAAGAGGACTGCAGTGTGTGTTTTTGGAGTAGTCTCTGGCGAAGAGGACTATGCGGTGTGTTTAGAGTAGTCTCTGGCGAAGAGGACTATGCGGTGTGTTTAGAGTAGTCTCTGGCGAAGAGGACTATGCAGTGTGTTTTTGGAGTAGTCTCTGGCGAAGAGGACTATGCAGTGTGTTTAGAGTAGTCTCTGGCGAAGAGGACTATGCAGTGTGTGTTTAGAGTAGTCTCTGGCGAAGAGGACTGCAGTGTGTTTTTGTAGTCTCTGGCGAAGAGGACTGCAGTGTGTGTTTTTGGAGTAGTCTCTGGCGAAGAGGACTATGCCGTGTGTTTTAGAGTAGTCTCTGGCGAAGAGGACTATGCGGTGTGTTTAGAGTAGTCTCTGGCGAAGAGGACTGCAGTGTGTTTTTGTAGTCTCTGGCGAAGAGGACTATGCAGTGTGTTTTTGGAGTAGTCTCTGGCAAAGAGGACTGCAGTTGGGGGATTCGTGGTGCGTGGATAAAAAGAGCAGAAACTAAAGCAAGGCTTGACTGAAGTGGCATTAAATTCCCTTCATTCCACAACAACAAAGTGTTTGAACTTAAATACGCCAGTAAGAGAGACATTTGATTCAATAAAACTTCTTAAAGGGGCATTAACCACACAAAGACTGCTCAGAGAAATGGTCTTGAGAACTTAGCTACTAGATGATTTTGTTTAATCTGTGTAATAAGTCCAGTCCAGCCATGCTTATCTCACACACAACCTGACGAGAAGATTGGTGTGTTAGTGTGTGTGTGTGTGTGTGTGTGTGTGTGTGTGTGTGTGTGTGTGTGTGTGGAGGTACTGTAAGCTGTCCTTCACTGCCAGTGGCTGTCTGTGTAACCCAAAACCAAGGTTACTGGAACACATCAATATGGATGTAACATCTGTTGATGTAGAGTATATGTATGTGACTTATAATATGTAAATATATAATATCTGTTTTTAAGTATACATAATTACACACAAGTCACACTAGTGTTTCATTAGGAACCACTGGGTCTCCAACCCAACTACTTCATATGAATTTTGAGCAGTATGATACAAAGTCTTGAAACACACAAATGAAAAACTCAACCAGGACTGATACAAGAGAATTGTAACTATGTTATTACATTTCCAAGGCAGATGTCATAAACAGCCTCAAGTTTTGAAACTACAACAGTCCACAGCTCTTCCCACAGTATAGAGTGCATCCTTGATTAATTTGTACAACTCAGAGAACACCAGCCATCCACAGACATTTTGTAACCCCTCATAAACCTCTCACCAATACCACAAATCACACACAAAAAATGACAAAAAATGATCATAATATATTTTCCTATATTATTCAAAATTTTATCACAATTTCTTTCTCCTGATACTGACCATTTGAAAGCAGCTGGATTGACATCTGTCTGTCAAGGCATTGACATATCTCACATACTGGCTTTATTTGCTCCATGTCACCTTGGCCATACCCAAACCACTGGCACGCAACAGACATCATGAAACCTTTTTCTTTTTGTCCAAAATACCACATTTCCAAATGTCCAAATTGGCTTCAGGGATCTGCCGTGTGATCGATTAAATATGATCATAGCTGATCATCGTGATTGACCTGAATTTTATCACGATCTCGATTTGCCAATCGATTAGTCGCCCAGCCCTACTGGGACCTCCTTCAGACAGGCAGTGGAAGTGGTGCTGAGGGTAGTCTACTTACAGGCGTCTGGGAAGACAGCATCCCAGATATTGATGCACACACACACACACACACACACACACACACACACACACACACACACAGATGGTGCACGATGAGAGGAGTGAGTCTGAAGAGCGAGCGAGAGCGAGAGCGAGAGTGAGACTGAGACCGTCAGCACTTATCTTTGAGCCCGGCCCTTTCATCTCCCAGATAAACACAACACAAGCAGGAGGCATAGAGAGGGGGCCGCTATAGGACGCTATAGGAGGACGCGGGGGAAAGAGGGCGCCTGAGGAAAGCTGAGGAGAATCGCTCGTCCTGGGCTGGAAGGTTGATGGTGGCGGTGTGTGTCTGTCTCTCCCCCACCACACACACACAGACACACACACACACACACAGACACACACACACAGACACACACACACACACACGGGTGAAGAGAGTGCCTGAGGAGAGCTGAGGAGAATCGCCAGCAGGGCACACAACTCTTCTGCTCTTTTGTCTGACAACAGGGATGAAAACGTGCTAAATAAATAAGAGAAACATCTGCCCTCCTGCATTTTTAAATGTGCCCCGCTCCTTCTTGACAGCCTCCTACCTGCTCCTCCCCACTCCTCCTCCTAGACTCCTCCCCACTCCTCCTCCCCGCTCCTCCTCCTAGACTCCTCCTAGACTCCTCCCC
>CM050220.1:4770000-4785000 GCA_027475355.1 Coilia nasus | reverse complement strand
TCGTAGAAAAGAATTAATATAGTTAGACGCGGTCTGCAGTGGGCTGAACGTCACCCCAAGATTGTGAATCAAGTTCAACTTTAAAGCCTATTCATGTATTATAACGCCCCCTACAAATGACAGTGCCAACATGGCAGCAAATTTAGTTAGCCTCCGTTTAGTGCGTCAGAGATTTTTGACAACTAACTCCTATTACGTACACGTGTATGTGTAATTAGCAATATCCTCTTCCCAGGAAGGCTGCCAGCATGAATGGTCTCTGCCCTGCTCGGAACAGAAGTCTCTTTGTTCTCTTGTGTCGGCGTTAGCCAACACAGGGTGTCAAAATACAATCGGAGGCGCATGATAGTGCCGCGTTCATTCCGGTCCTTGGCGCCATGGGTGGGTAGCTCGCGGATGTGAGGCGGGTTTTGATGCTAAATTCACGACATAAAGTAGTCATTATATCTGGAAGAGGTGTTATTTACGCAGTTTGATACTTTCTGTCCAGATTTTGTTTTGCCTGCGTGTAAACTGTGTTAAAAATAAATGTGGGCAGAATAAATGCCTCAGGCGCCCCAATGTACTGATTGTACTGATCTGATTGTAATCGGTTCAGTAACAGAATGTTTAAATGTTCATTAACTGCCTGGGCAAAGCGCAAGAAGTGTGTGACAACATGTGGAAGAATACTGGTCTAGCCTGAGTATGGAGACAATATGAATCAGCAGACTGTGAGCATCTGAGTGCAGCCATTGTAATGAGAGTAGAGAGTGAAGGAGAGAGTAACTTTGGTTATGGCAGAGCAGAACAAGGGGCTTCACTGTGATGCAGCTGACGAGAGGAGACACATTTAAGAAGAGGAGTGTTACACACATTTAAAAACATTGGCAGTCACACACATTTAGGAACATGAATAGTCACACATTTAGCACTCTTGTGTAGCACTCTTGTAATGGCACGCATTTAAAAGCAAGTGTTATACACATTTAAGAACAGGGAGTGATACAGACATTGAAGAACAGGGAGTGATACAGACATTGAAGAACAGGGAGTGATACAGACATTGAAGAACAGGAGCATCGCACACATCTAGGAACGAAAGCATTACACACATTTAAGACCAGGAGTGATATAGACATTTAATAACATGACTGATACACACATTTAAGAACAACAACATTACACACATTTAAGAACGGGGAGCGTTACACACATTTAACAGCATTTATGCCACTAGCCCTTGTTATCCTTGCATAGTCAGGCAGGAAGCTCCATTTGTCTGACTTGCTCAGCCGCACACACGTCTGCTGAGTATTTATCCTTCAAGCAGGGCGAGGCAAAAGGCTGAGCTTTAGGACACGGCTCTATAAATGCTCCGTCACAAACACAGCGACACCTGAAGAGCTTGAGCTTAGTGGCACCGGTGACAAGCCAAACTGCAGCTGGCCCCTGGTCGGAGGGTTGATTTAGAGGACGGCAGCATCAGGGCAGTGCATGCTGACGCATTAGTGCCAGGGGAGGTGGTAGAGATTTAGGCAGTTTCCACAGGCGCATTGGCGGGGCTTAGCCTGGCATCGCCCAGGGCTGGGTTCAGCCTGGCATCGCCCAGAGCACAGCACTCATGGGCGCTGGGGAGGGGGAGATCAGGCAGTGCCCACAGCCGCATTGGCGGGGTTTAGCCTGGCATCTCCCAGAGCAAGGTTTAGCCTGGCATCGCCCGCAGCACAGCACAGCACTCAAGGGCCCAGGGAGGGCCAGATCAGGCGGATTATGGGGCAGGATCACAGCTTTGCCTTATCACTGTTTTTCTCCACTGGGGGAAAATGGGTGTCTCAACCTCTCCCCTCCCCTCCTCTTCTCCCCTCCCCTCATCCCCTCCTCTTCTCTCCTCCTCTTCTCCCCTCCCCTCATCCACTCCTATTCTCCCCTCCTCTTCTCCCCTCCTCTTCTCTCCTCCTCTTCTTCACCTCCCCTCATCCTCTTCTCTTCCCCCCTCCCTTCATCCCCTCCTCTTCTCTCCTCCTCTTCTCCCCTCCCCTCATCCTCTCCTCTTCTTCACCTCCCCTCCTACTTTTACTTCCTTTCATACTTCCACCTTCCTACAGCTCTCTATTCCTCCTCCTCCTCCCTCTCTCCTCTCCTCCACTCCTCCTCCCCCTCCCTCTCTCCTCTCCTCCACTCCTCCTCCCCCTCCCTCTCTCCTCTCCTCTCCTCTCCTCCACTCTTACTCCCCCTCCCTCTCTCCTCTCCTCCACTCCTCCTCCCCCTCCCTCTCTCCTCTCCTCCACTCTTACTCCCCCTCCCTCTCTCCTCTCCTCCACTCCTCCTCCCCCTCCCTCTCTCCTCTCCTCCACTCTTACTCCTCATCCCTCTCTCCTCTCCTCCACTCTTACTCCCCCTCCCTCTCTCCTCTCCTCCACTCTTACTCCCCCTCCCTCTCTCCTCTCCTCTCCTCTCCTCCACTCTTACTCCCCCTCCCTCTCTCCTCTCCTCCACTCTTACTCCTCCTCCCTCTCTCCTCTCCTCCACTCTTACTCCTCCTCCCTCTCTCCTCTCCTCTCCTCCACTCTTACTCCCCCTCCCTCTCTCCTCCCTCTCTCCTCTCCTCCACTCTTACTCTCCCTCTCCTCCACTCTTACTCCCCCTCCCTCTCTCCTCTCCTCCACTCTTACTCCCCCTCCCTCTCTCCTCCCTCTCTCCTCTCCTCCACTCTTACTCTCCCTCTCCTCCACTCTTACTCCCCCTCCCTCTCTCCTCTCCTCCACTCTTACCCCCCCTCTCCTCCACTCTTACTCCCCCCCTCTCTTCTCCTCCACTCTTACTCCTCATCCCTCTCTCCTCTCCTCCACTCTTACTCCTTTCTTCTCCTTTGGGCATAAACTCTCCTCCACTCTTCTTTTCCCCACTCCTCTTCTCTTCCTCCAGTCCTCTTCTCCTCCTTTCTCCTCCTCCTCTTCCCTCTCTCCTCTCCTCCCCCTCCCTCTCTCCTCCTGTCCTCTCTTACCCCTCCTCCCTCTCTCCTTTCCTCCCCCTCCCTCTCTCCTCCCGTCCACTCTTACTCCTCCTCCCTCTCTCCTCTCCTCCACTCTTACCCCCCCCCCCCCCCTTTGGGTATAAACTACCCCTGTCCTCTTCTCCTCCTCCACTCTTACCCCCCCCCCCCCTTGGGTATAAACTACCCCTGTCCTCTTCTCCTCCTCCACTCTTACCCCCCCCCCCTTGGGTATAAACTCTACCCCTGTCCTCTTCCACCCCTCCCCCTCTTCTCCGCTAGCACTCCTTCTCTTCTCTCCTCCTGTGTGAGGTTGGGGGTGACGCAGAGTTGATTTTGAGAATATAAAAGGTTTATTGGGGTTCAGTTTTACTGTTGCTGTCTTAACTCTGGAAACGGGTGGTCTGTGTTGTGCTGCTTGTATCCTTGAAATGGCTTTTTTATTGATGTATGATTGGTGGACGGTGCTCTAATAAAGCGGTTTATAAAGAAAACACAACATCTCCTTCTTTCCCTCTGTACTCCCAACCTTCCTCCAGCTCTCCATTCCTCCTCCTCTCCTCCTCTCTTCCACCCTTCCTCCCTCCTTCTCTTCAGGTATAAACTCTCCTCTCATCCACTCCTCCTCCACTCCTCTTCTCCTCCTCTCCCCCTCTCTTTCACTCTTACTCCCTCCTTCTCCTCCGAGCTTAAACTCTCCTCTCATCCACTCCTCCTCCACTCCTATTCTCCTCCTCTCCCCCTGTCTTTCACTCTTACTCCCTCCTTCTCCTCCGAGCTTAAACTCTCCTCTCATCCACTCCTCCTCCACTCCTCTTCTCCCCCCCCCCCCTCTCTTCTCCTCCGAGCTTACACTCTCCTGCCTATAGCTGCTGGGGCTGGCACTGTACACCTCCTCTTCCTGCTCTCTGCCTCCTCTCATCTCACTCTCCCTCCCTCCCTCCCTCCTCCCATCATTTCTCCTGCTACTCCAGTCACAATATGTTTCTCCTGCTACGCCAGTCACAATACGTGTATAATAAAGTTATAGCCTGGGCCTGCCCTCACTGCCTGTAACACTGCATAGAATTTCCCATTCAAGGCAGTCTGGCTAACCTGCCTATTCGCGGATGTTCCTTCGCCCAGCGATGTGTGTAGAAACTGTGCACTGTCCGCCATTTTCTATCAATACGTTTCCTTTTCTTCCTCACAGCAAGTTCCCCCTCATTCAGTAAATAGTCACAAAACACCAATCAAACAGTAAAATGGTAAATCATGTGAAATATATCTAGAATGGCTTCATGGCTTAGACACACACACACACACACACACACACACACACACACACACACAGTATCTGGTGATAAGACACTTTGCCATATTAATATTTTATCCCACTCCTCCTCCCCAACCAGTCTCCCTTCAGCTCTCAGCTCCCTCTGACACTGTATTTCTGTATTTCTGTTTGACTGACATTGAGATGGAGTGCCATCACTACAGTTACGGATGTGCTCTGACTGCCATCCATCCCAACAAGCCTGGCTCTATGGTGTTGCGGTCAGCGTGCATATTGGATGTCCCACAAACCCGGGTTCGAGTCCAGGTGAGAGGCGTCTCTCCTCCTTCACTAGAGTCATGGTTAGTCAAGTTGAGTGTGTGTGTGTGCATGATAACGGGGGGGGGGGGATTATTTGTAGAATCTATTAGTTTAATCCCGCTTGTAATTTACAGTGGCATTACAGTAATACATTGAACTGGCAAAGATGACGGCACCCGAAACCTTCAATTTAAGCCTCATCTGGTCTGTGAGAAAGTCTTATGATATGTTGTTTTCTCTTTCTCATTATCTTTCTCTCTCTCTCTCTCTTTCCCTATCTCTTTCTTTCTGTCTTTTTCTTTGTCTTTCTATATAGGTACTATATATTAATGTGGGTGTGTGTGTGTGTGCATGTGTGTGCATGTGTGTGTGTGTGTGTGTGTGTGTGTGTGTGTGTGTGTGTGTGTGTGTGTGTGTGTGTGTGTGTGTGTGTGTAAAAACTCTCCAAAGAGTATTGAAAGTCTCCAAACTTAGTTTAGGGAAATCTTTGGTTGAATGGAGCCTCGTTGTCTTGCATTCTCATCCCTGCTGCTGAAAGCGCTGTTGTCGTTGCCTGAATATATATATATATGTGTGTGTGTGTGTGTGTGTGTGTGTGTGTGTGTCTGCCAGAGCAGGTTTGGGAGAAGTGGAGAAGCACATGAAACAGTGACAGATAAAGTCTGCTGCCATCTCCTCTCTCTGTCTCTTTCTCTCTCACACACACACGCATGCCTGCACACACACACACACATTGGTTCCATCTCCTCCCATCTCTGTCTCCCTCTTTCTCACACACACACACACACACACACACACACACACACACAAAAACACACGCAAACACATGCCCGCACACAGACACAGACACACACATTGATTCCATCTCCTCCCATCTCTATCTCTCTCTCTCTCATACACACACGCCTGCACACACGCCTGCACACACACACACACACACACACACACATACACACACACACACACTGGTTTCATCTCTTCATCTTTGCTGGGAAAAGTTTTGCCAAACTTTACCCAGGGAACTGCAAAGAACTGCAAAGAACTTTACCATGGGTCACCTGCTGTGAGAATCACACACACACAGACCACATACTCACACACATAAACACACCGACACACACACATACACACACCCCCACAGATATACAGTACTGTACACACACGCAGACAGTCACGGACATACTCACACAAACACACACACAGGAACACACATACACGCACACAGACACATTCACATTCACATTTACACACACACACACACACACACACACACACACACACCGATTGTCTCCCTCTCTGCTTGCAAGAGTGTGAACAAGGTGGTCAGGCTTGATGCCGATAGAGCTATTGTTGCCGTGTCACTTCACCTGTCATGCAGCACTCAACAACGTTTTAACACACACGCACACACACACACGCACACACACACACACACACACACACACACACACACACACAGGAGCTGTTTTTATATAGCTCCAGCCTCTCCCTCAAGAGCCCCCCCCACCCTCGCCACCACCACCAGACACCCCCTGTCTGCCCGTCTGCCAACCCCCACAGGTCAAGCACACACACACACACACACACACACACACACACACACACACACACACACACACACACACACACACACACACACACACCCCACAGGTCAAGCACACACACACACACACACACACACAACCCCCACAGGTCAAGCACACAGACAACGCCTACACAGCCACACAGCCACACACACACACACACACACACACACATACACACACACACACACACACACACACACACACACACAACCACCACAGGTCAAGCACACAGACAACGCCTACACAGCCACACAGCCACACAGCCACACAGCCACACACACACACACACACACACACACACACACACACACACACACACACACACACCCAACCCCTACAGGTCAAGCACACAGACAGCTCAGCCGCCTCTAAGGAAATGTGAGCGATTAGAACTCACTGACAGACTCCGGCAAGGACAGAGAGGACAGAGAGAGAGAGAGAGAGGGGGGGGGGGGGGGGAGAGGGAGAGAGAGAGAGAGGGAGAGAGAGAGAGTAAGATAGAGAGAAGAGTTGGAAAGTTCTACAGAACCCATGAGAGAGGAAAAGAGGGAGAGAGCAAGCAGAGATAGAGAAAGAGTTGAAAAGTTTTAGAGAACGAATGAAATGAGAGGAAGAGAGAGAGAGAGAATAGAGTGAGTGGCAGAACTGGTTGGAGAGTGACAGAATAGATGACAAGGGCAATTGAAAGAGTTTGAGAGAACAAGTGTGGTAAAGCACAAGAAAGAAATCAAGAGAAAGGAAGAAAGAGAGGACAGAGAGAGAAACATGGAGAGAGAGACAGTAAGAGAGAGAAAGAAAAAGGCAAGGAGACACAAATAGACAGTGAGAGAGAAAAAGAGAGAGAGAAAGAGAGAGCACAAAAAGAGAGAGAGAGTGAGACAGAGAGAAGGAGGGACAAATAGAGTGAGGGAGTGTGAGAAGCTGAAATATTCCCCTTCTCATCGTCACGCACCTAAATGTCTTTCTGCTGCGCTGCCGTTAAGGCGGAGAGGGAGAGGGAGAGAGAGACTTGTTCCCGCGGGCACACACTGACTTGCATGCACGCATTCACACACACCCCTGCCCTTTCTCCTTCCCAATCAGCCTTTCTGGACATTTTTGTCAGCGTGTCTTTAGTTAAGGGCTTAATGGGTTTTGTACTTGGTGTTTGGGGTTTTCCACCGAAGTTTACAGCCGAGTCGGCGTTTATGCGCGTCGCCGACCAATTGTTTGGTCGGTCGCGAATTAGTAAAGTTTGTTCCTCTGTCAGGCAATGTTAACTTTTTCTGTTATACTCTGTCCTGTTTATATAGTGTGGTACCCACTAACTAATCATCCATTTCGCATGTATATTTCTGTTCTGTCCATAAACTGGTAACAAACATTTACTCACACTTCCTGGTGTTCCATCCAGCCATTCCATAGCGGAAGCGCGCTCCGCGCTGGAACTGTACTTTTAGCTCCCTCCCTAGGGGAAGGAGCTCTGCATTTGCTGCACAGGGGTGTTTGTTGTTGTCATCTGATCATTGTATGTTTATTGTATGTTTTGAATAATATTTGGGGATTAATATTTGGGTGTTTGAGTTATATTGTGTCATGGTCATGTTGTATGGTTTTTTCTAAATGCTTTTGTTTGAATTTTTCCTATGTTCTATGTATACCTGTAGACCGAGCTACCCCTTTGGGTAGTTTAGCCCGGTTATTCAATCATAGGCAATTATGAGTTGATGGATGTGTGTATTTAGGCAGGGCAGCTCAGTTGGTCTGGTGAACTTGAGGAGGAAGGTTGTCTCTGTGTCTGTTGAAGGTATTGTCGCTAAACTGCACTGTTGCGAGTGTAAGTTAAAGTACTTTTTCTTTTGCCTTTATTGAGTTTTTTTTTGGTATTGTACCTGGGAAGACAAATAAATATTTTGTCTATTTTTTTTACACCGGCAACTATCTCTCCTGCGTGTTGTGTTCATCTGTTTCTCCAAGCCCACATCCCAACTAGTGGGTGGGCCGCAGCGGTCTTCCACATTTGGTGTCAGAAGTGGGATGTTTGGCGCCCCCTAGGAAGCTGGAGAGACGAGGTGGACGACGAGGTCGAAAGGTTGCCAAGACAAGACCAGCCTGGGTAAGAATGTCAGTCCAGCGGCTTGTCCGAGAAGAGGAGGCTGAGGAGACCGGGTTGGAGGAGGAGCTACGAGGGGCAGAAGGAGGCGAGCCAGATGCGAAGGAGGCGGAGCCTGAGGAGGGGCTGCCGGTAGGAGCTGATTTGGCTGGGCTGTATGCACTGCTGCAAAACACCTTGAAGGCCCAGGAGCGAGAGGCTTTTAAGCAGGAGCAGCGCTGGAGAAGCGTGCAAATCCAGTTAAACCAGCTTCGCGAGGATGTCGATCGCCAGCCAGCCGCGCCGCCGCCGCCAGCCGCGCCGCCACCGCCGCCACAGCCCGCCGCACCACACCTGCAGCCAGCCGCGCCGCTGCCCCTACAGCCAGCCGCGCCGCTGCCCCTACAGCCAGCCGCGCCGCTGCCCCTACAGCCAGCCGCGCCGCTGCCCCTACAGCCAGCCGCGCCGCTGCCCCTACAGCCAGCCGCGCCGCCTGGGCCGCTACCACTGCTGCCCCAGCCTAGTGGGCTGTCACCACTGCTTCCACAGCTGCCCGTATTGCCTGCTAGTCCCAGCCCATCCACCGGGGGAGATGCTCCAGTTGCCTGGTCCAAAGCCGCCATTCCCAAGTATGTGGAGGGTGAGGATATAGAGCAATATCTCACAACATTTGAGAGGCTAGCTAGAGCCTATCGATGGCCCATGGTGCATTGGGCTGTGTATTTAGTGCCATACCTCACGGGAAAGGCCCGTAATGCATATGTGGCCATGGACATTAATGAAAGCATGGATTATGCAAAAGTTAAGGAGGCAATCCTGCAAAAATATGAAGTCAATGAAGAAGTTTACCGAAGGAGGTTTCGGGAGCCAGACATTCGGCAGGGAGAATCCCCCAGAGAGCTCTATCAGCGCCTGAAGGATATGTTCCGTAAGTGGATTAGACCGGAGGAGAAGACGGTTGAAGAGGTAGCGGAAGTCCTTATTTTGGAACAGTTCCTTCGTACTCTGTTGCCAGAGGTCAGAGTTTGGGTGAAGGAGCATAAACCGCAAACAGGCCAGCAAGCTGCCGAGCTAGTGGAGAACTTCCTTGCTGCCCGTCGTGGTCCAAAGCTCTTTCGCTATGATCCTGGACAGCGAGCCACAGCCCGTGGTAAGTCAGATGGGTCTGGTGGTGGGGGTGGTCCTAAGCCTAGTGTGGGAAACAGATGTAGTACGCCCCTTAAACCTTTTAGCACCCCTGTGGCACGCCCTTTTGTTTGTCACCAGTGCGGTCAGGAGGGACATATTAGACCAAACTGCCCTAGTATAAAGCCCAAAAGTGGTGGTCACTGTTGTCTGCAGAGTTCAGATGAGCAGGTTATGGGTAGATTGCAGATGGTCCCTGTGTCAGTGGGTAGAAAGCAGATCAGTGCCCTCATTGATACTGGCAGTTCCCAAACGTTAGTCCAGCCCCATCTAGTGGACAAAGATGAATATGTTCGTGGGAAAAGCTTGACAGTTATCTGTGTTAATGGTGATGAACATGTGTATCCGGTAGCCCAGGTTCATATTGAGGTGCAGGGTCACACTTACCGTCTTGCTGTTGGTGTTGTGGAGCGCCTCAGTTATCCAGTGGTCCTTGGGCAGGATACGCTGATCCTACCAGAGTTGGTACACTCGAATAGGCCTGTTAATATGGTCATGACTAGATCCCAGTCCCAATCCCAGACACCAGACTCCAATGAAATGTCTTCCCTGAAAGAGTTACCATGCTATGATAGTGTTATTACACCCCCTTCTGCCATTAAAGAGAGGAAGAGCCGCAGGCAGAGGCACCGAGAGAAGCTGGTGGGTACTCTGAAGAAAGTGCAGGCTGGGGAGGTTACTCAGACAGGGGGCGGAGCTTGGGAAGTCTTGACTGAGGACATTAAAAAGCTACAGAGTCGGGATACAACGTTGCAGGAGGCCCGTAGCAAGGTCATTAGTATTGATGGTGAAGCAACTGGTGTTGCTGCTAATATGTGTGGGGAAGGCTTTGTGTTGCGAAATGGGCTTTTGTATCATCAGCCAGAGGGGGATGCAGCTGAACAGTTGGTAGTGCCTAGTGGGTTGAGAGAGCAGGTACTGTCGGTTGGCCATAGTATTCCCTGGGCAGGTCATCTCAGCACCACGAAGACCTTTGAAAGAGTTGCTGCCAGATTTTATTGGCCAGGCATGTATAGAGATATACAAGAGTATTGTAAGTCCTGTAGCATTTGTCAGCTCACTAGTAAGCATAAGGGTCGCCCATTTCCCCTACAGCCGCTCCCCATCATTGATGTTCCTTTTAGCCGGATAGGGATGGATATAGTTGGACCACTTGAAAGGACACAAAGAGGGCATCGTTATATCTTAGTGGTCTGTGATTATGCCACCCGCTATCCGGAAGCATTTCCATTGCGTAAAGTTACTGCCACGACCATCTCTCAAGCCGTTCTGCAACTGTTCTCTAGGGTAGGGATACCCCAAGAGATTATTACAGATCAGGGTACAGCTTTTCTCTCTAAAAGGTTAAAACAAGTGTACAGCCTGTTAGGGATTAAGGGGATCAGGACCACACCCTATCACCCACAAACTGATGGGCTGGTGGAACGCTATAACCAGACTCTCAAGGGCATGCTGCGTAAATATGTGGCTGCCAACGGTAAAGACTGGGACCGCTGGCTGCCATATTTACTGTTTGCCTACCGTGAAGTGCCACAAGCCTCTACAGGTTTTTCTCCGTTTGAGCTCCTCTATGGGAGAGCAGTGCGGGGGCCCCTGGATCTACTAAAGGAAGCCTGGGAGGGGCCAAAAGCACCGGAGACTACCAGTGTTGTCTCCCATGTTCTGCAGATGCGGGAGAAGATGGAGGAGATGGCAGACCTGGTCTGGAACAATCTAGAGCAAGCCCAACAGCGCCAGAAGGTCTGGTATGATAAGTCTGCCCGTCAACGCACACTCCAGCCTGGGCAGAAAGTCCTCCTGCTCCTACCCACCTCTGAAAACAAGCTGCTTGCACAGTGGCAGGGGCCTTTTACTGTCACCCGTAAAGCCGGGCCCGCCACCTACGAGATTGACATGCCGGGGAGGAAGAAAGCAAAGCAGGTGTTTCATATCAACCTCCTGAAAGAATGGCGGGAGCGAGAGACCCAGGGAAGTACCCAGCTCCTTGTGCAGGCTGTCGGAGAGGAGGAAGACCACCCCGAGCAGTTTTTTCCATCTGCTCAGCCTTCCACTGCTCTTGACCTGGGACACCTGACTCCGCAGCAGCAGGGGGAGCTACAGGCCGTTATTCCAGAGGGCCTGTGCATAGAGAAACCTGGCTTCACCACGGTGGTGGAACATACCATCCCACTGAAGGACATTACACCTGTCCGTCAGCGGATGTATCGGATACCTGAGCGTCTGCTTCCTCTGCTTAAAGAGGAGGTGGAGGAGATGCTGTCTCTCGGTGTCATCGAGAAGTCCCACAGTGAGTGGAGTAACCCGGTTGTGCTGGTCCCTAAAAAAGATGGCACAATCCGCTTTTGTATAGACTTTCGCAAAGTAAATTCCCAATCACACTTCGACGCTTACCCAATGCCTCGCCTGGAGGATCTTATTGAACGGCTGGGTAAGGCCTGTTACATCACCACTCTTGACCTCTGCAAGGGATATTGGCAGGTGCCCCTTGCCAAGCAGGACAGGCCTTATACAGCCTTCAGAACTCCACAAGGTCTGTTCCAGTTTGTGGTGATGCCGTTTGGCCTGCAAGGGGCGCCTGCAACCTTCCAACGTCTCATGGACTGTGTTCTGGAGGGTACAGAATCCTTTGCCGCCGCCTATTTAGATGACATTGTGATCTTTAGCGCCACCTGGAGGGATCACCTGTGTCATCTCTCTGATGTCCTGCAACGCATCCAGAAGGCTGGGCTTACAGTGCATCCCAGAAAGTGTGACTTTGCCAAGGCTGAGGTTCGGTACCTGGGCCACATTCTGGGCAAGGGGCTGATAAAGCCTCAAAAGGATAAGGTGCAGGCCATCCGGGACTGTCCCCAGCCACAGACCAAGAAGGATGTCCGCTCATTTCTGGGTCTGGTGGGCTGGTACCGGAGGTTTGTCCCAAACTTCGCCACCCGGGCTGCACCACTTTCAGACCTGACCCGGAAATCTGGGTCTAGTCAGGTGCAGTGGGGAGCGGAGCAAGAGCGGGCCTTCAGTGACTTGAAGGGGGCCCTGTGCCAGGACCCAGTGTTGCAGAGTCCAGACTTTGATCTGCCCTTTACAGTGCAGACCGACGCGTCTGGCGTTGGTCTGGGTGCTGTACTGCTCCAGGGGGAAGGGGCTGCTCAAAGGCCGGTGGCTTATATTAGCCGCAAGCTATTTCCCCGGGAGACTCGGTATGCTGCAGTTGAGCTGGAATGCTTGTCTGTTAAATGGGCCTTGGACACTTTTAAATATTACCTTTTGGGAAGAGACTTTGTATTAGAAACAGACCACCGAGCTCTTCGTTGGCTCGGTACCATGAAAGACTCTAATGCCAGGATCACCCGGTGGTTTCTGGCGCTGCAGCCCTACAGGTTCCAGGTCCAGTATCGGGCTGGAAAACAAAATGTTGTAGCGGACTTCTTGTCTCGCCACCCTGGTGGTGAGACATTAGAGGGGGAGGGTAATGTGAGAAGCTGAAATATTCCCCTTCTCATCGTCACGCACCTAAATGTCTTTCTGCTGCGCTGCCGTTAAGGCGGAGAGGGAGAGGGAGAGAGAGACTTGTTCCCGCGGGCACACACTGACTTGCATGCACGCATTCACACACACCCCTGCCCTTTCTCCTTCCCAATCAGCCTTTCTGGACATTTTTGTCAGCGTGTCTTTAGTTAAGGGCTTAATGGGTTTTGTACTTGGTGTTTGGGGTTTTCCACCGAAGTTTACAGCCGAGTCGGCGTTTATGCGCGTCGCCGACCAATTGTTTGGTCGGTCGCGAATTAGTAAAGTTTGTTCCTCTGTCAGGCAATGTTAACTTTTTCTGTTATACTCTGTCCTGTTTATATAGTGTGGTACCCACTAACTAATCATCCATTTCGCATGTATATTTCTGTTCTGTCCATAAACTGGTAACAAACATTTACTCACACTTCCTGGTGTTCCATCCAGCCATTCCATAGCGGAAGCGCGCTCCGCGCTGGAACTGTACTTTTAGCTCCCTCCCTAGGGGAAGGAGCTCTGCATTTGCTGCACAGGGGTGTTTGTTGTTGTCATCTGATCATTGTATGTTTATTGTATGTTTTGAATAATATTTGGGGATTAATATTTGGGTGTTTGAGTTATATTGTGTCATGGTCATGTTGTATGGTTTTTTCTAAATGCTTTTGTTTGAATTTTTCCTATGTTCTATGTATACCTGTAGACCGAGCTACCCCTTTGGGTAGTTTAGCCCGGTTATTCAATCATAGGCAATTATGAGTTGATGGATGTGTGTATTTAGGCAGGGCAGCTCAGTTGGTCTGGTGAACTTGAGGAGGAAGGTTGTCTCTGTGTCTGTTGAAGGTATTGTCGCTAAACTGCACTGTTGCGAGTGTAAGTTAAAGTACTTTTTCTTTTGCCTTTATTGAGTTTTTTTTTGGTATTGTACCTGGGAAGACAAATAAATATTTTGTCTATTTTTTTTACACCGGCAACTATCTCTCCTGCGTGTTGTGTTCATCTGTTTCTCCAAGCCCACATCCCAACTAGTGGGTGGGCCGCAGCGGTCTTCCACAGGGAGCGAGAGAAAGGGAGCGAGTAAGAGAGAGAAAGAGAGAGAAAGAGGGACAGAGAGTGAGGGAGCGAGAGAAAGGGAGCGAGTAAGAGAGAGAAAGAGGGACAGAGAGAGTGAGGGAGAGAAAGAGAAAGGGAGAGAGGAGGACAGAGACACAAAGAGAGAGAGAGTGAGACAGAGAGAGAAAGAGGGACAGAGAGAGTGAGGGAGAGAAAGAGAAAGGGAGAGAGTAAGAGAGAGACACACACACAGTGAGAGAGAAGGAGGGACAGAAAGAAAAGAGAGAGAAAGTGAGAGAAATGAAGTGGGAGTGTTTCAGCACCATGGCTGTGTGTGACTGTGTCCCATCGCACTAGGGACAGACAGGTGTGTGTGTGTGTGTGTGTGTGTGTGTGTGTGTGTGTGTGTGTGTGTGTGTGTGTGTGTTGGGGTGGGGGGATAGGGGGACAAGGACACTGGGGGTAGGAAGGCAGGCAGAGAGAGAGAGAGAGAGAGAGAGAGAGAGAGAGGGTGACTAATATATTATCTAACTGCCACCAGCCCCAACACCCACCCATCACAACAGTCACACATCTCTGCCTCCACACACACACACACACACACACACACACACACACACACACACACACACACACACACACACACACACACACACTCAGTACAACGCTCACACATTTCTGTCTCCTCCACACACATACATTCACACACACACTCACCAACATCACTCCCTCTCACACACACACACCAACATCACACACACAGTCTAGTCTCTGCCACCTCCTAACACACACACTCACCAACATCACACACACACACACCGTCTAGTCTCTGCCACCTCCTAACACACACACTCACCAACATCCCTTCCACACACACACAGTTTCTCCCTCCTCCACACACACACTCATCATCAGCGTCACTTCACACACACAGTCTAGTTTCTGCCTCCCCCGCCTCGCACACACACCTCTTCCGTCTCCGCCTCCTGGACCCGGCTGGCGGAAGTGAAACTATCTCAGGAGGACCTATTTTAAAGTTCACCGCTCACTTACAGTA
>CM050220.1:4760000-4767500 GCA_027475355.1 Coilia nasus | reverse complement strand
CTCTCTCCCCCCCTCTCCTGTCCTCTCTCTCCCCTCCTCTCCTCTCCTCTCCACTCTTCTCCTGTCCTCTCCTCTCCTCCTCTCCTCTTATCACCCCCCTCTCCTCACTCTCTCCACTCCTCTCCTCTCTCTCCCCTCCTCTCCTCTCCTCTCTCTCCCCTCCTCTCTCTCCTCTCCTCTCCTGTCCTCTCTCTCCTCTCTTCTCCTCTCCCCTAATGTCCTCTCCACTCCACTCCACTCCCCTCCTCTCCTCTCATCTCCTTTCCACTCCCCTCCCCTCCTCTCCTCTCCTCTCCTCCTCTCCTCCTCTCCTCTCCGCAGGACACGCATTCAAACAAATCAATTCGTCGAGCCGAGAAATGATTGCGGGCTCCCAGCTATATTACAATGGCAGAAAAAAATAATAACAGCAGCGTTGGCAGGCCCATCGTTCGCCTTCTCTCCGGGCGGCAGATAAACGGGGGATTCATCCATCTTGGAAGAGTGGAAGAGCTAGACGAGGAGAGAAATGAAAGTACAAGAAAGAAAAAGATAGAGGGAGGGAGAGAGAGAGCAAGAGCAAGAAAGACAGAGAGAGAGTGAGGAAAACATTTCTTCTGACCTTGTGTTTCTAACAACTGCCTTTCCAGGCAGTACCCTGGCAGGTGTGTGTTTGTGTGTACTGTATGTGTGTGTGTGTGTGTGTGTGTGTGTGTGTGTGTGTGTGTGTGTACTGTATGTGTGTGTATGTGTGTGTGTGTGTCTATGTATGTGTGTGTGTGTGTGTGTGTGTATGTGTGTGTGTGTGTCTCCGTGTGTGTATGTGTGTGTGTGTGTGTGTGTGTCTCTGTGTGTGTATGTGTGTGTGTGTGTGTGTATGTGTGTGTGTGTGTGTCTCTGTGTGTGTATGTGTGTGTGTGTGTGTGTGTGTGTGTATGTGTGTGTGTGTAGTTTTTCATTTGGTGCTCCCAGGAAGAGGGGCCTTATTTAAAAGAGTCAGCCCTGCATCACTGAGCACGCACCTCTTAATCACACAGCCAAGGCGAGCAGAGAATGAGAAGATGAGAGAAGAGAGGAACTTACTTTCTCTCTCTCTGTCTCTCTTACTCCATCTCTCTCACTCTGTCCCTCTCCCTCTCTTCTCTCTCTCATTCTCCCCTGCTTTCTCTCTCTCTCTCTGCTTCTCCCACTTTGTCTCCATCTGTCTGTCTGTCTGTCTGTCTCTCTCTCTCTCTCTCTTTTCTAATCTGTTCTTGTGACTGTATCATTTCGACTTCTTTTAAGTGCAGATGTATCAGATGTATTGTACAGCATTCAATCTCGGCCTGGTGGTTTACAGTAGTGGAACATTCACATTCACTGTAGTCAGGAAGGCTTAAATCTCTTCTCCCAAAGGTACTCTTCCTAGGTGCACAAGTATCTTGTGTTTGCTCTAAACACATTCATTGTAGTGAGGAAGGCTTAAATCTCTTCTCCTAAAGGTACTCTTCCTAGGAGCACAAGTATCTTGTGTTTGCTCAAAACACATTCATTGTAGTGAGGAAGGCTTACAGTAATTGTTTTCTCCAAAAGGTACTCTTCCTAGGTGCACAAGCATCTTGTGTTTTCTCTAAACACATGCTGTTGTACACGAAGGCTTAAACCTCCTCTCCCAAAGGTACTCTTCCTAGGTGCACAAGCATCTTGTGTTTTCTCTAAACACATGCTGTACTCAGGAAGGCTTAAACCTCCTCTCCCAAAGGTACTCTTCCTAGGTGCACAAGCATCTTGTGTTTTCTCTAAACACATGCTGTACTCAGGAAGGCTTAAATCTCTTCTCCCAAATGTATTCTTCTTAGGTGCGCGAGTCACATGACATTGTACAGCAGTGTGCAGCTGTGGTTATTGAATGGCTGCCTGCAGCAGGGAACCGTTGCCATGCCATAAGGTGCACTTACGAAGGTCAACAATGCAAACCCCATCCACATCTCCATTTTTTTTTTACTTCTTGACAGCCCAGAGTACAGGTACTGTTTATACGTGCTGAAGCCCGCCTTTAAGCAACACTTTTCCACCTCTGCCTCATGTCAAGGGCAGACTTACAAGCTGGCGTCATAACCAGAAATCATAAAATGGGCGGATCCAGCAAAACACCAGGTTTGGGCCTAGCCCAAAACACATAGGTTTTCATTACTAATAAAACAATCAATCAAACAAAGGGAGCTTTCTGATTGGGTGGCTGGGTGGGCCTGATTGACAAGTGGGTGGGCACAGGCCCACCCCAGCCAGATGGAGTCCATCCCAGAATGCATTGCTATCTGTGGCCATGCTGTGTGCTTAACAAGCCAGCTGTTGGACTTACGGACGCAGACATCATTAAAAGAGCAAAGAGGTCATGGCGGTGATAACATGACGGATGCAGACATCATTAAAAGAGCAAGAGGCTCGTGGTGGTGATGACTGGAGTTGTTTCACGTCAAACAGGGAAAGAGTAAGGTATGAAGGATAAATGGATGAGTTGATCACACATTGAAGAGGACTAGAGGAGAAAGAGGTGAACTCTACGATAAAGAAAAAGGATGAACTCTATGGTAGACAAAAGGGGCAAACTCTATGGTCAGCAGAAGGGGTGCACTTTATGGTAGACAGAGTGGGTGAACTCTATGGTAGGCAGAGAGGGTGAACTCTATGGTAGACAGAAGGGGTGAACATAGACATACTATACATAAACGGAGCATTGGTTGCTGGGACACGAGAAATACGGCCGCCATCTTGGAGCGGGGATCAGACTGCTAAGCAATACAGCGAAGCCTATTTGTGATCATGAATATCCTAAGTCATTCAAGTAACAATATTCAAATATTAATGTTGTTGGGTAAGATAGAATTTCTTTTTACTCTCTATGCATTGAAAGACATTGGTGGTTTCAGCTGATATAAAAGCGCCTACCCTAGATATCTAATGTAGACTTGTTATGCCCAATTGGCTCAGAGCGGAGATAACGTAAGGGAGACCACACCGAATCTAATGTTAACAATAAACATTTATTAAAACAAGTTTCAAATGAGAACTAGGATGACATGCTACATACTGAACAACAAGCACAATAGCAGTTTTGCTTGCTAACTTCAATATGAAACTATATAGCAGGTGGATGGAATGCAGAAAGACAACACGAACGACGTCAAACGTTTGAACAAGGACTATTGCAACAATATCTACAAAACACTTCAGCCAGTGTTAGTTAGCAAACTAAAACGCAACGTAAAGTAGTTTAGCAACTCAATTGTAACCTTATGAAAAAGCAACGTTAGTCAACCAATGCTGCCCTCAACCTGTCAGAGAATTATCCTATGCAGTGTTTCCAAGCGCACACTTCTTCCTTATTCTATCTGCCACTTTCTCTTTCCCTCTTGTCTTTTTTTAATAGCATGAATGTGGCCCAGAACATTTTTTTCATGTTTTTTTTTCTCCATTGTGACTATGCGAGAGTGGAGAGCAGACTGTACATAAAACGAGTCGTTTGGCAGCCAGTGCGCCCAAGCCCACCGTCTCAACTTTTCAAAACAGAACCTTGAACCGCTAACCAAAACTGTAGCATACAAGCCGTGAATCGCTGTCTAAATTCATTTTAATACACACAGACTAATGACATAGCCATGTTTAACCAATAAACACAAAGGTAATATAAACAAACAGGCATTCATCTGTCAGTTGCCCTTCTTTTGCACCACGGCCCTCTCTATAAGCTGAACACTAAAAGCGCCTATGAATACAAAAAAAACTGATTTGAATTTTATTTTTTTGTTAGTTTCACCTGGCGAAATAACATGCTAAAAATAATTTGGCGACCAGATCACTGATTCAGGCTACATTAAACAGGTGTATGTTGATTTTAGCAATAGGCTGTGTTGTCGTTTAGGTGGGTCGGATGCAGTGATATATTTATTTAGCCTAATAAGCATGCCGAAAAGTCTTGGAACTAGCAATATATACAAAAAACAGCCTGTAGTTCAATGTCAGAAGGTACAAACAGTTGCACCAAGCCTACACTGCAGGCGATTTATCCCACAACAACCTGATTGTAAAAGTTTGACGCTGTTGTGAGTCATGTCTTTAAATTAACCCACCAAGCTATACGGAGCAATGAAAAAAATAGAAGGGGCTGCAAATAAACTTGAGACAACTGCTCAATTATTCGCAGTTGTCACATGTCATATGTTTATTTTATCAATGTGTGTTGTTACTGAGGGGATTTGGAAGCAGCGACAGTTGCTCTTTAATTAATTAGGAATAATGAAAGCCTTCAAGAAGCCTTTGTTATAGCCTACTATAACCTACTAGCGATACAGCCAGTTTAAAATTAGTTGTGTTTAGCGAGGTACTGTTAATAAAATGCGCTAACAGTTCATTTGTCCTGTCAAACAGATTAAGCTGAATGGAGCGTATCCCCGCTCCAACATGGCGGCTCCGCGTCTCGTCAGCGCCTATTGGCAGTAACGCCCCATGCTCCGTCAATGTATAGTATGTCTATGGGGTGAACTCTATGGTAGACAGAAGGGGTGAACACTGAGGTAGACAGAGAGGGTGAACTCTATGGTAGACAGAAGGGGTGAACTCTATGGTAGACAAAGAGGGTGAACTCTATGGTAGACAGAAGGGGTGAACCATAGAGCTGCAGTAAAACACTAGAGCGGACACGGCATTGGCTGACCACACCGGAAAACGTCTGACGCGGCCGCCATCTTGCGAGGGGAATCATGTGCTAGGCACTCAATGTAAATAACCGTAGAATGGACCCACCTCTGTCAAAAAATATCCACTGAAATATCCACTGACACACTATACAATGATGATATTTGAAATGCCTGACTCTATATGTACGTAAATCGTATCAAAGAAAACAATAATTACAACGTTAATGACGAATAAAGTGGATTTTAACGTACTTCGCTGAGCACTACAGTTTGCGTTCGACCCTGTATAACCATTGCAGTCTTTGGTATCAGTCGACATTTTATTTTTGAAAAAGCTATTGCAGACTGTTTTTTTTTGTAAATATAGCAACACATCATTAATTAAATTGGTGATTTGTTATTTATATTAGCTGTGCGTATATATGTAAATGTAATGTAAATGTAATATTTTCATCAGTAGGTAATTCCTCATGTTCTTAGTATGGAAAAGATTAGGTCGTGTATTCAGATTTGAAGAGATTCAAAGACTGAAAACATGTTTATTGATTTTAAAAATGACATGAATAAATACAATAATACACCTACTTGATATGAATTCATATTTTTCTGATGTGTTTTTTTTTTCTCCCACCACTAATTGATGTATCTTCAAATGCAAGCAACCTATCTATAATACATTTACACAAACCACACCGATATCATTTCTACATGCGGCTATCTATACAGGGAATTTATAACAGTTTGCTGACTTTAGCTTCATTTCACAGAAAAAATATGACCTGTCATTAGTATAAAATGACACGTACGGATCAACAATGAATATACTAGCTAATATAAAATATCAAACGATATTTGTGTCCCTTACTCAGCACTGCGAGGGCTAGGATTCCCGGCCGGCAATACAGTCGCAAGATGGCGGCCACGATTGCCATGAGCAGTGCGCATGTGTCCGCTCTAGTGTTTTACTGCAGCTCTATGGGGTGAACTCTGAGGTAGACAGATAGAGTGATGTTAAGCAGAGGTGGAGGACATTTGAGAGATGTATTTTTTTCCCACTGTTGAGATATTGGGGGCAGCAGCGGCCATTTGTGCAGGCAGATTTTTTGGGAAAAGTTTCAAAATAAATTTAATCCCACGTAGTATTCCCTGGTCATTTTCTCTCTCCCCCCCCCTCTCTTTCTCTATCCCTCTCTCTCACATCTTCTTTGCCTCTCTCTCTCTCACACTCCCTACTGCCCTTCTCTCTCACTTTCTCTCCCTCTCCCTTTCTCTATCCCTCTCTCACACACACATTTCTCTCTTTCTGTCTCCTTTGCCTCTCTCTCTCTCTCACTCTCTCTCTCTATCTCTCCCTCTCTCTCTCTCTCTCACACACACTCTCTCTCACTCACTCCCTCTCTATCTCTCTCTCTCTCTCTATCTCTCACTTCCTCTCTCTCACTCCCTCCATACTGCCCTTCTCTCACTTTCTCTCCCTCTCCCTTTCCCTTTCTCTATCCCTCTCTTACACACACACATTCTCTCTTTCTGTTTCCTTTGCCTCCCTCTCTCACTCCCTCTCACTCTCTCTCTCACTCCCTCTCTATCTCTCTCTCACTCTCTCTTACTCCCTCTCACTCACTCCCTCTCTACCTCTCTCTCACTCCCTCTCTATCTCTCTCTCACTCTCTCTTACTCCCTCTCTATCTTTCTCTCTCTCACTCCCTCTATCTCTCACTCCCTCTCTCTCTCTCTCTCTCTCTCTCTCACTCCCTCTCCCTCTCTATCTCTTACTCCCTCTCTATCTTTCTTTCTTTCACTCCCTCTTACTTCCTCTCCCTCTCTATCTCTCTCTCTCACTCCCTCTCTCACGCTTCCTCCATACTGCCCTTCTCTCTCACTTTCTCTCCCTCTCCCTTTCTCTATCCCTCTCTCACACATACACATTTCTCTCTTTCTGTCTCCTTTGCCTCTCTCTCTCACTCTCTCTCTCTCTCTCTCTCTCTCTCACTCTCTCTCTCTCTCCCTCTCACTCTCACTCACTCTCTCTCTCTCTCTCTCTCTCTCACACTTCCTCTCTATCTCTCTCTCACTCCCTCTCTATCTCTCCCTCTCACTCTCTCTCTCTCACTCTCACTCACTCCCTCTCTATCTCTCTCTCTCTCTCTCACTCCCTCTCTATCTCTCTCTCTCACTCCCTCTCTATCTCTCTCACTTCCTCTCTCTCACTCCCTCCATACTGCCCTTCTCTCTCACTTTCTCTCCCTCTCCCTTTCTCTATCCCTCTCTCACACACACACATTCTCTCTTTCTGTTTCCTTTGCCTCTCTCTCTCACTGCCTCTCTACCTCTCTCTCACTCCCTCTCTATCTCTCTCTCACTCTCTCTTACTCCCTCTCTATCTTTCTCTCTCTCACTCCCTCTCTCTCTCTCTCACTCCCCCTCTCTCTCTCTCTCTCTCACTCCCTCTCACTCACTCCCTCTCTACCTCTCTCTCTCACTCCCTCTCACTCTCTCACACTCCCTCTCACTCACTCCCTCTCTACCTCTCTCTATCTCTCTCTCTCACTCCCTCTCTATCTCTCTCTCACTCTCTCTTACTCCCTCTCTATCTTTCTCTCTCTCACTCCCTCTCTCTCTCTCTCACTCCCCCTCTCTCTCTCTCTCTCTCACTCCCTCTCACTCACTCCCTCTCTACCTCTCTCTCACCCCCTCTCACTCTCTCACACTCCCTCTCACTCACTCCCTCTCTACCTCTCTCTATCTCTCTCTCTCACTCCCTCTCTCACGCTTCCTCCATACTGCCCTTCTCTCTCTCTTTCTCTCCTCCCACATGGACACACTTCTCTCTTTTTCTCTCTCTTCC
>CM050220.1:4745000-4755000 GCA_027475355.1 Coilia nasus | reverse complement strand
ACAGCAGGAGGCTAGGAGTTAGTGGTAGCAGTAGTGTTAGCAGCAGGAGGCTAGGAATAGGCAATGAATGTGTTTAGCAGCAGTATCAGCAGTAGAAGTGGTAGCATTAGCATTAGTGGTAGCAGTAGCAGCAGCAGGCTAGGAATAGGTAATGAATGTGTTTAGCCGTAGCAGCAGCACTACCATTAGCGGTAACTGCAGGAGGCTATGAATAGGCCATTGAACTTTGGAGGACATTGGAGGAATGAAAACACATATTACAGACACTCTGCAGCACAGATTTCATCAGTGCCGTAGCTCCGCACACGCACAGTACGCACAGTGCTTGGGGGGGCACCACCAAAAAACCAGGCTTGTGAAAAAAATCATCGAAATAAGCTACGTACGATATATATATAAAATATATGTAAAACATGTTCATATTTATAAGTAATACAAAAGCAACATAGGCCAATTTGCTCCAGAAAAGGTGAATCTCCTTTGCGGCCCTGTCTCCATTCTCCTCCTGGTGCCCCCTCCACCTCCCAGTGGTCTGTTCGATTATGGCTCAGTCTCAATTTTGGCAGACACTTGTTTAGACATGGCCTCGAAAAGGCATCAAGAGTCGGGAGCAGAAAAAAGAAGAGAAAGCGAGATGAAGCTCAGGTAAGACAGTGTTTAAAATAAGTAATAATAAAAGGTTATTTTGTAGCCCTTGCCAGGCAAT
Source organism: Coilia nasus (assembly GCA_027475355.1). NCBI lineage: Eukaryota > Metazoa > Chordata > Actinopteri > Clupeiformes > Engraulidae > Coilia > Coilia nasus. Next base: position 4,754,294 of record CM050220.1, on the reverse strand, counting down.
AAACTTACCGTCAACAAACTTTGTAACGTTTGCTCCTAGGCTACTAGCCATGTTTTGATTGTGCACAAAGCATTTGTGCTTAGGGCACCCAAATGGCTAGCAACGGCCCTGGATTTCATGGTAGCATTTTATTTGAAGGTAAATGGTAAATGGACTGCAGGTATATAGCACATTCCTATACTTGATACCCAAAGCACTTTACAGTGAATGCCCCACATTTACCCATTCACACACTTGTTGCCAAGGCTGCCATGCAAGGCATCAATCAGCACAGTTGGTTCAGGGTTCAGTGTCTTGCTCAAGGACGCTTCCACCTAGCCATCATCAAAGTGTCTACATAAGAGTGACATGAGCATGTTATAAATATGTCATAACACACATCATGAAAATGAATGACCGTTCATGTATGTATATGACTGTTGCTATTAAGTGGCATTTGTTTTTTGTAACGTAAAGTGGATTTCTTTTGGGATGTAGACTTTGCAAAAGCTGAATAACATCTAATGACAACAGTCATAAATATGAATGAAGTGTCATTAATGTTCATGACGTGTCATGTCATGTTTATAAAGGGCTCATCTCACCCTTACGGTGCCTGTCCACTATCGCCGCGTTGGACGCATTCAATTCATTTCCAATGGAGTCCGTCAAGTCAGTATGGCCGTCCTCGCAAAGCCTATCGGGATTCCGGCGCAGCGGCTCGGACAGCTGCGGCGCGTCAAGAAGTTGGGCTCTGCTCAACTTTATGCAAATTATTCCGGCGGACACGCCCGCGTTATCTAATGAAAGTAGATCACAAGCGAGGTATTGTCATGACGAAATCAGTTCTCGTGAATATGCTCTCGTGAATATGCTATCTCGAGAAAAGAAAACTGTTGTTTTATTATTATTACAGTTTCTATTGGTGATATGAGTGAAATTGTATGCTGTAGAAAATCTAAGTACACCGACAGTGTAGTTTCTCTGGAGGTAAAGAAGTCGACCAGCAAATGGAGGAATACTGGTTTGATTCCAGCAGATTTGGGGGCGATGTTAACTGCAAGAACGTGCTATGTAGACACAGCCCATTTTTACATTACATTACATTACATTAGACTTTTTACATGTTTTTAATTAACGCGACTTACAATAGAGGACACAAGCCACACACAGACATGCTAATGTTGAGCTGTGGTCTTTCAACAGCACTTTCTGTACACGCCTACCTGTAGTAGCGATCCGGCAACACAAGGGGAGGCGGTGCGGCAAGCTATCTCAACGCGCCGCGATAGTGGACAGGCACCGTTACGTAGACACCTTCAAATAAAGTGTTACTGATTCGACAGACAGACCGACATCTAGTAATTCCACAGTGGCACAAACTCATGCCCAGACTGTTTGTATTGATACTGCTGGGAGTTATTGATGTTAAAATAAGAGGTGGAAAAGCCGGCTCGACCGAGTAAAAAGTTCTGCCTTGTATTCCTTGCATTGTCTTGTGTTCTTAACAAAGGTGATTTCACTAATTAGCTCATCTATCTGCTTCAAGAGTTGTGCTCCTTAAGGGCAGCTGGTTCAGTGAATTGGTTAGAAGGAATATGTTGGAGGATGTCTCTTTTTCTTGCAGAACCCAGGACAGAATATTTGTTTTTTTAAAAACACAAGACGTGAGCCCACTGCATTAATCATTTTTTTCCAGCAACACTACACTGTTGTCATGGCAGCCAGGTTCGAGCAGAGAGGTGATGGAGGTCGCCTTCCCTCCAAAAGACTTTGTGTGACAGTGAGAGTTTCCATGGTAGCACGGTGGCTTCGCTCAGACAAACAGGTGGGGTTTGAGGCGACTTCAAAATGGGGGATTAAGAAATGGTGGGAGAAATGTGGCGTGCAGCGTTGTGCAGCGTTGTGCAACACGTCTCCTGTTTAAAATAAAGAAATAAAAACGAGCTCCTTTAGGAGATTTGTGTGGGTTGGTTGTTGTGATGGCTGTCATCCTCCCCACCTCTGCATCGTTTACAGAGTATCTGATGTCTACACCGGGCGAAATACAGCCACAGGGAGTGAGACAAGGCGAGTTATCAGGCTCCTATTTGCCATTTCTTTTATTTCCCCTCCACAAAGAATGAGTGAAAGGCCTCCTTCTTTCTCTCTGACTCTTTTCTTTTTATGTTTTTGTGGCACGGGTCACCAAGACCCGTTGGATATACTTACCCTAATCAGTTTTAACATGTCTCTCATGCCTAGCGGATAATAACCAAAATTGGTTAAAAGAGGAACTTAAATAAAGGTTAAAAAAGGACAAAGGACAATCGAGAGATAGCAGGAGATTCGAGACAGAAGCCAGTATTAACAAGTTTCTTATGTCTAGAGGAAACCCACAGCAGGAAGGACCAAATATGGTTTGATGAACTTCAGTAAAGGTTAATATTAGTGAAAAAGAGTCATAAAATAGCAGCTAGTATTAACAAGTTTCTTATGTCTAGAGGAAACCCACAGCAGGAAAGACCAAATATGGTTTGATGAACTTCAGTAAAGGTTAATATTAGTGCAAAAGACTCATAAAATAGCAGCCAGTTTAAACAAGTTTTTTATGCCAAGCGGAACTCAGGGCAGGATGTGAATAATACTGTGACTAATATGTGTGGTCAAAATGATATAAAAGCACGCTGAATAAAGTATTTGTTGGCTTACACCCATCTCAACACACTGAGAGAGAAACAAGCTCCATTTAAATTTATTTTTCTTTTCTTTAATTTGTATACTGAAGATACCTGTATTTCTGTATACTGTTTGGAGTCTCATCTCCATTTTATTTTAAATCTTAAAATGAAAAATTAATTGGCAACTTCATCTTTGAAGAACTGATTCCTACCTTCTGCTGAGGGCAACTACGAGATAAGGTAAGGTCCCAGGCCTGTTATCTGCCTCCAGATTTACCCTGCAGGATTTGTATTTCTCTAAGTAATTCGAGGTTCAATGCATGGGGCGGTAGAGTGCTATAGAGGTAAAATAAATACAAAAGCAGTACGAGTTTGGAATGGTCAAAAAAGTGGTAAACATTAGAAAGGAGATAGTGAAGTTTTAGAGTCCTACCTGGGGGCGTTAACTTTTCCCAGTCAACAATAAACATAGGCTACTTCCACAGAGGAGATAGCTGAGTGAAACGGGATAGTAGCAAAAATCAACTAGTCTGTATTCCAGATAGGCGGGAGCCCTCCCTGCTTAATTTTCTTCTAGTAAAAGAACTGGGATCGTAGTTGGGCCAGGAGCTGAACGTCTTTGGTTACAAGCAGCGGGGTAAAAATAAATAAATAAATAAATACTCTCGTTCACCACTAGTCTTTCCAGCTCCCTCGTTTCTCACTTTTTATCCTTTCCCCTCCTTCTCTTCCTCTCTTTCCCCCCTCTATGCCTTTGCTGTCTTCTTCTTCACCCTCTGTCACATCGCACGCAAACCACAAAAGCAGTAAAACAGAGGCAAAGACGTGTGCATGCTTATGAAACCCGCGCCTCCCTTTAGCAGGTCTATGGGGACCGACGAAGAAAGCTTGTTTATCTGATTTATGTGATGTTTACGGAAATGCTGAGATGCACACCTATTGTATTTTAGTCTTGTGGCATTTGTGGAGAAGCGTAGCTCTAACTACAGTCTGTCTCACATCGCGTTTTGCCAACAGAAGTCCTACAGTTCATCACATTGCACTGGTTAGTGCCGTCTGACGTCGAACGCACAGGTTCATAGTTCAAATTATAGAGGTTCACTGAGATACAGTACCCCTGATCAAGGCCAGGTACCCCCCAAACAGACAACAGTAGCAGGGTTGGGGGTATGGACATGAGATACAGTGACCAGGTACCCCCCCAAACCAAACAGACAACAGTAGCAGGGTTGGGGGTATGGACATGACATACAGTGACCAGGTACCCCCCCAAACCAAACAGACAACAGTAGCAGGGTTGGGGGTATGGACATGACATACAGTGACCAGGTACCCCCCAAACCAAACAGACAACAGTAGCAGGGTTGGGGGTATGGACATGACATACAGTGACCAGGTACCCCCCAAACCAAACAGACAACAGTAGCAGGGTTGGGGGTATGGACATGAGATACAGTGACCAGGTACCCCCCAAACCAAACAGACAACAGTAGCAGGGTTGGGGGTATGGACATGTTCATGTAATTAATGTAAAGCATAAAAGGTAATACCCCCTGTATAAAAGGTAGTACCCCCTGTATACAAGGTAGTACCCCCTGTATGAAAGGTAGTACCCCCGGTATGAAAGGTAGTACCCCCTGTATAAAAGGTAGTACCCCCTGTATAAAAGGTAGTACCCCCTGTATAAAAGGTAGTACCCCCTGTATAAAAGGTAGTACCCCCTGTATGAAAGGTAGTACCCCCTGTATAAAAGGTAGTACCCCCGGTATGAAAGGTAGTACCCCCTGTATAAAAGGTAGTACCCCCTGTATAAAAGGTAGTACCCCCGGTATGAAAGGTAATACCCCCCAAATTTTGGGTTGGGGGGAGGCAAGGGGGTAATTCACACTCTGTACAAGTTAGCGTACACTTAGCGTCAATGACGAACACCAAACATTTGACCCCCAACAATATACCATGGCACTTTTTAGAAAAATACAAGCGCTGTGTGTGGCCAAGTAACATCTTGACTTACAGTTGTGAGGTCTTGGGTGCTGTTTTCCCTTCCCTTCTTTTAGGCCTCATTCACACCGACTTGAGCGTGTACAGCACGTAAGCGTGTACGATATGTGTGTATGTGTGACAGAATACGCTCAGATCATGCGTGCGGTGTGAATAGTCTAATTTGGAATGGAAAACGGGCACTTGCTTTCTACGCGCTGTATACAGAGAGTCCCTGGTGTGAATGAGCCCTTACGTAGAGAAAATAGCGACAGCTGAGTGTGAGCAGTGCCCAGGCTTCCGCACTCCCAACTTTTTGATTGTTATGAGCGTAACGCTGCACTGGCATGATTGTCGCTGTGAATGCACTCACGCACTCAAAATACTTATGTGGAAGCGCACAAGAACTTTATTTTCGGACGAACTCTTATTATTTTCTTTCCCACAATGACGAGTGCCACTGGCAGCATGACTCATGAGTCAGCATTCAGTCGCGTCGGCCACATCGAGTCTCCGACGGCGTCTAAGGTTCACTCAGGGGGCAAGACAGATGGAGCGTTGGCACCCCGAATAGTCACAGGGTGTCAGGCAAGGTTGTCGTGGCAACAGCAGGTTGGTCACCTTTAATTTGACGTGCCCTTTTCCTGCTGTCTCGTAGGTGATTTTTCCATCTGCTGAGGCGAGCCCACCTGTGTCTCTGATAAGAGCACGGAGCACTGAGTCTCCACGGCACCCAGCTAGTAAGTCAGAGAGGGAGTCGCGGGAGCCCCTCATCTGACCTGTGGGTGCACTACACACACACACACACAGTCACAGGCACACACACACACACACACACACACACACACACACGTGCCCTTGACTTACATTTGTGAGAACCGGGCTCTATTTCCACAGCGGCCAACTAATAAGCCAGAGAGCTACAACGAGGGCCCCTCATCTGACCTGTGGGGGTCGACTGTGAGCAGAGTGGCTCTACACACACATACACACACACACACACACACACACACACACACACGAGTGCACACACACACACACACACACACACAATTCCCCACACATTTGGACAGCATTGGGGACTGAAGGGTCTCATGGCTCAGCGGCCTTGACTTACATTGTGAACACTGAGCTCAGTCTCCATGGCACCCAACTAATAAGCTAGAGAGGGAGCTGCAATCAGGGCCCCTCATCTGACCTGCAGGGGGCGACTCTGAGCAGAGTTGTGCTTGCTTTGTTTGTAGTATATTGCTGGAGTGATCTGGTAATCTGGGGTTGATTGGTTGGTACAAGGCAGCGAAATCAGTGATTGACAGGTAAGGCTGAATTAGCACAACATATGTGGTTGTTCATCAAACAATGCAATGCCACACGAGACAATATAAGTTACACGTGCAGTGTCCATGAGTTTTCCTCAGAGGACTTTATTTCCTAACCACAACCCAGTATTGACCTGTCAGGTGAATTTATTACTTTATACAGACATATGGCATGTTGATTTGTGACTGGTTAAAATACACAGCCTTATAGCCTGTTGATTTGTGATTGGTTGATGCACACAGGTTTATAGCATGGTGATTTGTGATTGGTTGATACATACAGCCTTATAGCATGTTGATTTGTGATTGGTTGATGTATTCAAACTTATAGCACGTTGATTTGTAACCTATTGATACACACAGCTTCATATCATATTGAGCCTATTGGTGGGGTTTCAGCATTAAGACAATATTCCAAAGATTTGAGTTCTTTGTGAAACAGAACAGTACAGTACAGAAACAGTTCCCTTCCATTGGTGTGTGTGTGTGTGTGTGTGTGTGTGTGTGTGTGTGTGTGTGTGTGTGTGTGTTTGAGAACAGAGTCCCTTAGCGGTGGCAGAAAACTTGAGACCCACAATTAAAAGCAATTACAACTCTGAGTAGGAGCAACCAGTGAAAGTAAGTAAGCTAGCAGATGGCACACTGAGGTCTGTGCGTAAGATAATCCAGGAGATCATTGATCCAGTTTGACCCCTACTTTTGATGTTTCTCCATGTCAGCTTAGTCAGTGGATAGAAGCTCAAAATGCTTTCCTGTCTGTCACAGACACACACACCGAGGTTTACACACGCAGGAAGACACATTAAAAGAATCATTCACCCTATGTATTTATTGTCCTCGGGCAATATGTACCTGGATTCTGTCGTTCTACCTTGTCAGTGTTGTTAAAACAGTATGTTGGTTAAGTTTTGAGGTTAGAGACAGAGAAGATGCCCTGGCAGATGGGGTAACATTAACAGTAAGCATCTTTACCTGCGTCAGCTATCTTAACAAATTTTCACACACACACACACACACACACACACACACACACACACACACACACACACACACACACACACACACACACACAAGCCATCTTACTGTAAAATGTTTGTATGGTTACCTCTGGTTACAGAAAGTGTGTGGCTGTAAGTGTATGTGTCTGGTCTGTGAGACCAAAGTGTGTGAGACCAGTGAGTGTGTGAGCGATGCAAGCGCCTGTGTGTGGCTGTAAGTGTGTTTGAGGTTGTAAGTGTGTGTGTGTGGCCAGTAAGTGTGTGAGAGAGATCGGAAAGAGTGTGCATAGCTGTGAGTTTGTGTGTGGCTGTGAGCATGTGTGCAAGCCATGAGTGTGTGTGTGTGTGTGTGTGTGTGTATGTGTGCAGGCTGTGAAAGATAGTGCTGTTGTGCATCTCCCATGACATGACCGCTTCACCTTAATAGATGCAGCATCACCTCTCAGCTTTCAGCTATTGGGTCTGTGTCTACATTTACCCTTTGTGTGTGTGTGTGTGTGTGTTTGTGTTTGAGTTTGCACTATGTGTTACTGTAATGTAGGTGTGGGTGATTGTGGGTGCTTGCACTGTATCTGTATGTGTGTGTGTGTGTGTGTGTGTGTGTGTGTGTGTGTGTGTGTGTGTGTGTGCAAGCCTGTAAGTGTGTGAGACAGGCCCATACGTGTGTGCAAAGCTGTGAGTGAGTGTTTGTGTGTGTGTGTGTGTGTGTGTGTGTGTGTGTGTGTGTGTGTGTGTGTGATTGTGTGTGGCTGTGTGTGTCAGTGAGCTCACACACTCATTAGATGAGTGGATGGATGAGCTGTGTGGTCACATCAGTTGCATTATCCTCCATTAGCGTCTGCAGCGCTCTCTCTCCTGCAGCACACCAGCTGTGGCCCAGTGCTATCCCTTACATCAGCACACACACACACACACACACACACACACACACACACACACACACACACACACACACACACAATCACACACACACACGCACAGTCACAGCCACACTTACAGACACACACACTCACAGCCACACACACACACACACACACACAATCACACACACGCACAGTCACAGTCACACTTACAGACACACACACACACACACACACTCACAGCCACACACACACCAACACACACAATCACACACACACACACACAATCACACACACACACGCACAGTCACAGTCACACTTACAGACACACACGCACACACACTCACAGCCACACACACACCAACACACACACACACACACACACACTCACACAATCATACACACGCACAGTCACAGTCACACTTACAGACACACACGCACAACACTCACAGCCACACACACACCAACACACACAATCACACACACACACACACACACACACAATCACTTTCACGCTCACACTCAATCACACACATACAGTACATGCATTTATTCATACACAAGACCACAAGCACACACATACACACAAACTTTTCCTTCTTGCTACCCCTGTTCTCTCCTGTGCTCTTTCTTTGTCTCTCTCTCGGCCACACATACAGTAGAGACATCCACACACACACACAAACAGAATAAGCTGCGATACAGCGATGCAAACAAATTCTGTACTGAGAAACTGATGCAGTTAACATCACTATGTATATTCATACCGACGTTCTGTGTTAATGTCTGTTAGGTGTCAAATCAAACTCAAGACTTACGCTTATGTTTTCATACCGACGTTCTGTGTTAATGTCTGTTAGGTGTCAAATCAAACTCAAGACTTACGCTTATGTTTTCATACCGACGTTCTGTGTTAATGTCTGTTGCTCGCATGCAGTTAGTTTTGGGTTCGTGTGACATGTTCAGGTTGTAGTGTTATTGCAATAACCCTGAAAATAGAAAATAGTGATCCAGTAATGTGGGCAGCTGTGGTCTAGGGGTTAGAGAGTTGGGACTGGAGACTCGCAGGTTCGAATCCCACCCTACCCATGGTTGAGATGCCCTTGAGCAAGGCATCTACCCCCACACTGCTCCAGGGACTGTAATTAAAACCCTGTAAATAACAGTAAGCTGCTCTGGATAAGAGTGTCAGCTCAGTGTAATGTAATGACATGGATGGAGTCAAAATTGTGTTCCAACTAGTCAAAAATAATCACTCCAGTCACCAATGTCCAGAGTCAATGCAAACCCTGGCTATATGGGGATTAGCAATTAGTGTAATGATTATATTATTATTTACTGACTACACTGATTACTAGTCCCCATATAGCCATGGTGTGGGTCTGGAGGGGGACTGGAGACATTGTAAAGAGATGCTGGTTACTAGTCCCATATAGCCATGGGTGGGTCTGGAGGGGGAACTGGAGACATTGTAAAGAGATGCTGGTGTAATGGGTTG
>CM050220.1:4720000-4742500 GCA_027475355.1 Coilia nasus | reverse complement strand
ATCCCATCACCTACAGTCAGGGGTGCCAACCATATCATAGTCCTCTGTGGGCCCGACCCCAACCCATATTCATAGTCCTCTGTGGGCCCCGACCCCAACCATATCATAGTCCTCTGTGGGGCCCCTGTGAAGCTCTGGGCCCTGACCCGCCTACCCATATCATAGTCCTCTGTGGGCCCCTGTGGAGCTCTGGGCCCCCACCCCCACCCCAACTATATCATAGCGTCGTCTGTGGGCCCCTGTGAAGCTTTTGGGTTCCCCACCCCACCATATCATAGTCCTCTGTGGGCCCCACCCCAACCATATCAATAGTCGTCTGCTGGGCCCCTGTGAAGCTGAGAGCCCCCACCCCAACCCAACCATATCATATCGTCTGTGGGCCCCTGTGAAGCTTTGGGCCCCCCACCCCAACCATATCATAGTGTGGGCCCCTGTGGAGCTCTGGGCCCCTGAATCACCCTGACCTACCTCCCCTTAGCGGCACCCTTCCTGCATGCAGTAGCTCGGCCTCTGAGGCTGATGGCCATCACTGAGCCCTGGGCTGGTTGCGTGGGGCCACTGTCACAGACGGATCATGCTCCAAACAGAAGATAATGCCTCCGATCTGTCTTGTGTGTAGAGCTGTGGACGCAACACTATTAATCACATTTCATTGCTCCGTGGAAGATGGATGTCTATTGATTGGACTATGGATGGAGCTGGGAGTGAAGGGGGGGATGAAATAAAAGAAAATGAAATAAAAATAATATCAGTCCCTGTGATGGACGGAAAGGAGGGAGAGGTGAAAGAAAGAGAGAATGCAGCCATGGAGGGAAGGAGAGGAGATAAAGAGTGTTTTTTCCTCCGTAAAGCAGCGGATTGGTTATTTGATTTGGAGCGGAGACTTTCCCATCTTGTCTCTGCAGGAGGATTGTCTGCACCGATTGCCCCTCAGGAAAACACACACACACACACACACATTGACATACACGCACACACGCACACATAAACACACACACACACACATTGACATACACACACACACACACACACATAAACACACACACACACATATTCACATACACACACACACTGATTGCCAGAGAAAACTCATCCCTGATCAATGACCCACTGCCTGGAGGTAAGACAAATGAGTAACACACACACACACAACCACACACACACACACACACATATAAGAATATGCACAAATGGCAGGGCGTGTCCACTCAAACACACACACACACACACACAAGCAGAGCACATGTATGACCAACACACTCAGTACTGCATTGCACACACACAGACACAGACACACACACACAGAGCTAACATTATGCAAAGCGCTTTGTGTCAACTCATGCTGTTTTTTATGGAAAACAGCACACACACACACACACAAACATACACACACACCTTTTCACCCTCTCTTCTCCCTGCTCTGGCATCAGCTACTAGGACCGCAGGCGAAATGAGTTCCTGATGGATTTGTAGGGCTGCCACTGATAATTCTGCCATTCTAAATTCTCATGCTGTCAGGGTCCAAGGCCTTACAGAAACATTCAGGAGCGAGGAAGGGAAAGTCAGAGAGGAAGAAAGAGAAAGAGAAAGAGAGAGAGAAGGAGAGAGAGAGAGATAGAGAGAAAAAAACCAGAGAGGAAAAAACAGATATTGCTGCAGGAACACATGGAAGCGTGTGTCATTGTATACTGGCAGTAAAACAAAAATTAAGTTTATAATTCTAAAGAATTTACATATTCCTGTTATTTTTTCCTCATTTCCCCTGTGTTATTCTTCAGGACTGTAAGATATCGATGCGTTTCTGACACTTTTGCTACTGTAAAGCCTCCATCATAAGGCTGACGGTGTGTCATGTGCTGAGTACCTTCTGACAGGTGACACCGCCCTAAGGCTGACGGTGTGTCATGTGCTGAGTACGCTTCTGACAGGTGACACCGCCCTAAGGCTGACGGGTGTGTCATGTGCTGAGTACCTTCCTGACAGGTGACACAGCCCTAAGGCTGACGGCTGTGTCATGTGCTGAGTACCTTCTGACAGGTGACACCGCCCTAAGGCTGACGGTGTGTCATGTGCTGAGTACCTTCTGACAGGTGACACCGCCCTAAGGCTGACGGTGTGTCATGTGCTGAGTACCTTCTGACAGGTGACACTGCCCTAAGGCTGACGGTGTGTCATGTGCTGAGTACCTTCTGACAGGTGACACCGCCCTAAGGCTGACGGTGTGTCATGTGCTGAGTACCTTCTGACAGGTGACACCGCCCTAAGGCTGACGGTGTGTCATGTGCTGAGTACCTTCTGACAGGTGACACCGCCCTAAGTAATCAGGAGAAATGACGGTGTGTCATGTGCTGAGTACCTTCTGACAGGTGACACCGCCCTAAGGCTGACGGTGTCGTCATGTGGCCGAGTACCTTCTGACAGGTGACACCGCCCCTAAGTAATCAGGAAAAATGGTGTCCCATGACATGCCGATGTTGCATTGCCATCTCTTGCAATTACAATGACAGCGTTAGATGCTGCACGTCTCAATCTTCTGTTCTGTGATGTAGCAGCTCATAGTTTGCACTCAAACGCTGTGATGTGTGTGTGTGTGTGTGTGTGTGTGTGTGTGTGTGTGTGTGTGTGAATGTGTGTGTAGTGTGCGTGTGTGTGTAGTGTGTGTGTGTTGTGTGTGTGTGTGTGTGAGTGTGTGTGACTGTGTGTGTGTGTGAATGTGTGTGTGTGTCTGTGTATGTGTCGTATGTGTATGTGAATGTGTGTGTGTGGTGTGTGTGTTTGTGTGTGTGTATGTGTGTTGTGTGTGTGTGTGTGTGTGTGTGTGTGAATGTGTGTGTGTGTGTGTGTATGTGAATGCTGTGCTGTGTGTATGTGAATGTTGTGTGTGTGTGTGTGTGTGTGTGTGTGTGAATGTGTGTGTGTGTGTGTGTGTGTGTGTGTGTGTTGTCGTGTGTGTGTGTGTGTGTTGTGTGCAGTGTGTGTGTGAGAGTGTGTGATGGCATGACAGGTTTTCTAGAGCAGATGGACTAATTACTGCTCTCAGAACACTCACTGCCATAGGAAACTGACATCTGGCATCTTTACATCATGTGTGTGTGTGCGTTGTGCGTGTGCGCGTCGTGTGTGTGTGAGTGCATGTGTGTGTGGCTTTGAACACTGACTGTTGTTATCTAGAACAGGGTTTTTTAACTGGCGGGTCGGGACCCAAAAGTGGGTCGCCGAACCATTGTGGGTGGGGTCGTGGAGCTTGTAGTTAAAGAAAAATAAATAAATAAACAAACCATCTGTTGCAACTCTGTGTTAGAGATTGGTTTGACTGAGGTGATACATCAGTAAACAGTTGTAAGGACGTCGCTTTTCTGCTGAAACCCAGAGACACCTTTAGTGCAGTGTTTCTTGAAGTCGTTTAGGTCTTTTGCCTTTGTAGAGCAGTGTAGATGTTAGGATGACACGTTAACTGGACTGAACCTATTAGGATGTAATGAGGAGATGCCATATAATCAGCTCTAGATCAGTGTTTCTTAGAGCATTTGAAATTTCTTGTGGATCACCAGTAGTCTAAAAGGATGGTCCAAGAGGTCCATGAGCAGTTAAAATGCATCTTTTTCACATGTTCCTTAAGCTACCTGTGCTATGCACAGTGTGTTTAAACAACATGTTATATCATCTCATGCCAGTCTCTACTTACAGCTGTCATACTGCACCAATTCATGCATTTGCATAGCTGTTAGCCCATTTGCATAGTCCTGTTAGCCTCAGATGGGGGGAGAGTGGTCCTTGAGGTTTTTTAAATGGAGAGGGGGGGGGAGGGGGGGGGGGGGTGGAGGGGGAGAGGGTCCTTATTATGAAAACATTTTGAGAAACACTCTGCTTTAATGTGACAACATAATTCCATCTGTGGTGCCCATTCAGAATAGTCAGCTGGGGTGCGTTTCCCAAAACCTTAGTTGCTAACTAAGTTAGCTACTTTGTTGGTTACAATGCAATTTCACATTGCTAACCAACTAAGTTGCTAACTGGTTAGCGACTACGGTGTTGGAAGCACATCAAATGGATTCCAGAACACAGTAAACAAAACTGAGCTGATGTCAACAAAGCATCCTTAGTGTGTCTGTGGCTGGACTATCCAAATGAAGAGTTACCCATCTTCGTCTGACAGAGTTAGAGGGGCGATACAGGAGGACCATTATAAAGAAAACCGAGTGACTTGTTAGACACACAACATGTTAGACACACACACACACACACACACACTATCCTGGCAGCTCCACACACACACACACACACATACACACATACACACACACATGATACAGGAGGACATTATAAAACAGACTGATTGACTTAATCACAAAACATGTCAATCTGGCAATGTAACTTGGAGCTGAGCTGGGACAGACACACAGTACATGATTGTTTAAACATCCCTGTGGTCCTTCATGAAAACAAACACAGCAACCAAATACAGTGACAGCGTGTCGGAAACGGTTGCTACGGTGATAATAGACAGGAAGTGGATGGTCTCGCGCCAATCAGGAGATCTCAGTGTTTCCTGTTGATGTGCTACAACGCATTTGCCATCCTGATCAGATAGGCTGCCACTCTCCCGGCAGCCACACACACACACACACACGCACACTCTCTCTCCCCGGCAGCTACACACACTCACACATACTTCCTCCTGGGCAGCTACACACACACACACACACACACACACACACATTCTCTCTCTCTCCTGGGCAGCTACACACACACACACTGCCCCTGGCAGCTACACACACACACATACAATCTGTCTCTCTCTCTCTCCCTCTTCCTCTCTCTCTCTCTTTCTCTCCCTTCCTCCCTCTCTCCCTCCCTCTTTCTCTCTCTCTTTCAGACAGTCACCATGCATGCTGATTAAAGAGGGCTGAAATGGATAGCTGGCCTGGACAAACACAGCGAGCCTCATTCATCACGATCAGCGTTGTCTTTCTGCAACACAGGAAAGATCGCCATTGATAAATCATGACGTATTTTCAAAAAGCTTTAACACACACACACACACACAACACAACCCCCCCCCCCCCCCCCCCCCACACACACACACACACACACAGACACCCACACACACGCACACACCCACACTTCTTTCCACTTTTAGCAAAGCCACCACCAATACACCAAAGTATATAGTGTATGTAGCGGTGGTGGCTTATATATATATATATATACATAATAAACAAAGTAACCACTGCTGCATATCAATGGTTAATATTAAATGGTAACATGCATATTATTAACGCAGAACAAATATTCATCACATATACATGATTACTAGCAAGAGATATTATGACTTTTAATAGAATAGAAATAAAACATAGCTCCATGAAGTGTCTAACAGGTCTGGCTCAGATATAGATATATAGATATAGTGTAGGTGAAACACCATAGTCTTCCTGTGCAGTCCAGTCCCAGGCTCAGACCTGCAACCTCACAGCAACTCCGTTATGAGAAAGATGCGCTACCAAGTGAGCTGAAAGACAGGCTATTAGCTTAGTCAGTAGCATATCCTTTTTAAGATCTCAGGAGGGAGGTTTACCATCATTCTACACCAAACTGCACTAGCTGGCATCCGTTACACACACACACACACACACACACACACACACACACACACACACACACACACTACTCAGACGTTACCTACTTACACACACAGACACTCTGCTAGCTGGTATCTTACACACACACACACACACACACACACACTCAACCTATCCACTCAGACGT
The DNA here is from genome assembly GCA_027475355.1 of Coilia nasus. Classification (NCBI taxonomy): domain Eukaryota; kingdom Metazoa; phylum Chordata; class Actinopteri; order Clupeiformes; family Engraulidae; genus Coilia; species Coilia nasus. Next base: position 4,736,731 of record CM050220.1, on the reverse strand, counting down.
TACCTACTTACACACACACACACTGTGCTAGCTGGCATCCGTTGCACTTGTGTGGTTCAGTCACAGCCAACGCATCACAGATCAGCACAAAAACATCATTTACACTTTCCACCAAATCTATTTAAATACCACACTCACATCAGCTCAGAAACATCATTTACAATCTCCACCAAATCTATTTAAATACCACACTCACATCAGCACAAAAACATCATTTACACTTTCCACCAAATCTATTTAAATACCACACTCACATCAGCTCAGAAACATCATTTACAATCTCTACCAAATCTATTTAAATACCACACTCACATCATTTACAATCTCTACCAAATCTATTTAAATACCACACTCACATCAGCTCAGAAACATCATTTACAATCTCTACCAAATCTATTTAAATACCACACTCACATAATTTACAATCTCTACCAAATCTATTTAAATACCACACTCACATCAGCTCAGAAACATCATTTACAATCTCTACCAAATCTATTTAAATACCACACTCACATCAGCTCAGAAACATCATTTACAATCTCTACCAAATCTATTCAAATACGACACTCACGATATGAGCTAGTCCACTTTAAACGCAGTCCATTTACACTGTGAACAGGCCACTTCATATAGGCCATTTGCATCATATACCCATTCTGTTGAAAGACATTTGTAGGGCCCTTTGTTCTGCTTTCTCATTCTTCTCCAGCTGCAATTGATATTCATCTCCACCTCATCCGACCTGTCCATTACTTTCCTTTTTCACGCCTTGAAAGACTTCAAATCAGTTGGATATCACTTCCAGTAAGTGCACTTTTAAAAAGCTTGTCTAGCTGGCTTTTGAGTTTTGTTGGTTTGATAAAAAGTTTGAGTTAGTATGTGGCAGTCTTGCCTTGCTTTCTAAAGACTCAATGTCTTTTGTAAGTTTTGTTTGTTTTGTTTCCATGGCAATTGTACCTTCCTGTGGCTAAAAGCATTTGCTAATATAATGTAATGAATGTCACCTCTATTTTCAAGATTGTTAATGCAACCTCACAGCCAGAAAAAAAAACCACACACACACACAAAGCAGAAAAGTGTATTATTATTTTCACTTCTTGAATGTTAGGGCTGTGGAGAGATTACAACAGGCCTTAGAATTTGTGTGTGTGTGTGTGTGTGTCCTGTGCGCTTGAACTTCCGTGGATTCCTAGCACAAATAATTGCTCATAAAAATAGGCCTATTTCCAGCTGCAAAAATGAATGAGGAATGAGGATAAGCACCCACAAAGATTGTCTTTATTAAACAATTTCAATATTGCAAATATGTCCTATTGACTGCTGACTATGATGTGTGTGATGATTTGGGGGAGGACATCAGAAAAGCATATCAGATGCAAAGAGGCTTGCAAATGAAGAAGTACCAGGCTCAATAAAGCCTTTGCCAAGTCTGATTTGCTTCGCTATCATCAGGTATAGTTCCAGCCGCCTTCAAACAGGCTAGGGTCACACCACTGCTAAAAAAGACCACACTCAACCCCGCCCAGGTGGAGAACGATCGGCCGGTCTCACTGCTTTCCTTCCTTTCGAAAGCCATCGAGAGGGCGGTCTCTATTCAGGTTGTTAATTTCCTCACCCAGAACGACCTACTTGACCCGAAACAGTCTGGCTTTAGAAGCGGCCACTCCACTGAAACAGCACTACTTTCCGTCACAGAAGCCCTCAGAATAGCCAGAACTGAAGGACAATCATCAGTACTTATCCTACTCGACTTATCGGCGGCCTTCGATACAGTCAACCACAGCATACTGCTAACTACACTCTCAAACATAGGCATCACAGGCATAGCACACTCCTGGTTTGAATCCTACCTCACTGGACGCTCCTTTGAAGTGTCATGGCAAGGACAACTGTCATCAACTCACACCCTCTCCACAGGGGTGCCCCAAGGATCGGTGCTGGGCCCTCTTCTCGTCGCCATCTACACCACCTCGCTGGGCCGCGTCATCCGCTCACACGGCTTCTCCTATCACTGCTATGCTGATGATACACAGCTGTACCTGTCGTTCGGACCAGATGACACCACGGTCTCTGCACGCATCTCTGCCTGTCTTTCCGCACTCTCCGCATGGATGAAGGAACACCACCTCCAGCTCAATCTGTCTTAAGACTGAACCCCTGGTGATCCCAGCCCAGGAGTCAATCCACCATGATATCAGCCTGAATATGGACAATGTCACGATTGCTCCGAACAAGGTTGCTAAAAACCTCTGCGTCGTGATTGATGACCGGCTATCTTTTTCTGACCACATTGCCTCCGTAGCGCGGTCGTGCCGTTATGCGCTATATAACATTAGAAAAATCTGACCGTACCTGATCCAATATGCTACTCAGCTCCTGGTGCAAGCTATGGTCATCTCTCGCCGCGACTATTGCAACACCCTTCTGGTTGGCCTTCCTGCTTGTGCAATCAAACCATTCCAAATGGTCCAGAATGCAGCAGCACGACTGGTTTTCAATCAACCCAAAAGGACGCATGTCACTCCTGTCTTCATCAACCTGCACTGGCTCCCGGTGGCTTCCAGAATTCAACACAAAGCTTTGACTCTAGCCTACAAAGTCACTTCTGGATCTGGCCCCACCTATCTCAATGTCACACTTAATGCTTACATTCCGTCCAGAACGCTGCAATCCTCTAATACGAACCGCCTGGCCGTACCCTCTCCCAAGACAAAGCGAGGTCACTACAAACTTTTCTCGGTTGTTGTCCCTCAGTTGTGGAACAACCTACCAGTCCCTACAAGAGCAGCAATATCCCTCTCGACCTTCAAAAAGCTCGTGAAGACCCTTCTTTTCCGAGACTGCTTAACAAAACCAAATTCTACTAACCATCTCTTTACATAGGTACCTTCGATGTTCTCTACACATCTGTTTGCTATTATGTCCTCCTTTTGTAAGTCGCTTTGGATAAAAGCGTCTGCTAAGTGTAATGTAATGTAATGTAATGTTTGTTTGTGTTACGTGCTCTCCTTATGTGTGTGTGTGTGCGCATGTGCGTGTGTGTGTGTGTGTGTGTGTGATGTAACTCTGACAATGTCAAGGCTGCCCAGCATGGCTGCAGTTTACAGTCCTGCTTGTTGACATAACAGATCTTATGCAAAAAGACACTGACACACACACACACACAAACACATACACACACACACACACACAGACACACACACACACACACACACACACACACACACACACACACACACACATACAATACATCATTTACCTATTTACTCTGTAGACACACAGCACAAACACGTCCATACATAGGTGTGTATGACGTATGATGACTTGGGGTGGTATCTCATAAAAGCAGATCAGATGCAAAGAGGCTTGCAAATGAAGAAGCACTAGGCTCCATGAAGACTCTGCCAAGGCATGCTTGTTTGTGTTACGTGTTCTCCTTATCTGCACTTTGTGTGTGTGTGTGTGTGTGTGTGTGCATCATTTCAATACATCAATACTGCATTTACCTAATCACTCTGTAGACACACAGCACAAACACGTCCACACATAGAGACTGGCGTCTATGACGTGTGATTAGTGGGGGAACTGTCTCGTAAATGCCCATCATATGCAAAGGTGCTGGCGTGAATAGCATGAGTGACTACTCCCTTTGTGTCTATGGATTATAAGACCAACCATCCCTGTTGTTACGCCCCACCTTTGGATGGCCCTACTGGGGCGAACAACAAAGCCACCACTGACCCAAGTAAAACCAAAACACCTTTAAAATGTAACCCAACAAGTGGGATTTATTAACACATAAGACAAAGACATTAACACAAAGTCCAAATCATAATACACAGACAATTCCAGGCTGAGAGGCAACAGCCAGCAACCAGCAGTCCCACACCAAAAGCTTCTCCTTGGCAGCAGGAACCAGGTGGTTTTAAAGTCCTTGATGACCTGGCCAGGTGCTCCTAATCAGCCCAATCCCATCTCATGATTGTCTGAGCAGGTAGCAGGTATGGGAGAGACAGAGGGACAAACAGAACAGGAGACACAAAACACATACAGCCGTAACACCTGTGCTTTATGGAGGCCATCTTTTTTACATGTCTACTACTGTGTTTGTTATGAATCATTTTAATAAAACACACACCCCTGTTGTCTGTGCAGACTCTGATCAGTGCAGGTTATGGTCGTCAAAGGACCCAAGCTGTAAGCAACTGGAGTTCACAGTTGTTCATCCAAAAGGCTTCTTCACTTCTGGCCTGATAAAGACTTTTGGGTGAACGGTGAAACGTCTTCAAATGGCAAAAACGAAATCCAGTTGATTACGACTTAGCTCCTTTGACTCATCCCTGTTATAAAACCTTCTATTATTGCACGTTCACCTGTTATAAAGCCTTCTATTATTGCACATTCACCTGTTATAAAGCCTTCTATTATTGCACGTTCACCTGTTATAAAGCCTCCTATTACAGTATTAATCTGTGTTATGCCCCCATCCCCCCCAGGCAGCAGGTCTGACGATAACAGACCTCAGTTATGCAACAGGGCTGTGCCACCAACACTAAATGAGGATATCACAACACACTTCATTACATTATGTGACATTCCAATATTGATACTTTTTTAAATATTAAATCTCCTGTCCATCTCCCCTTTTTCTGCTGTTGTCAGAGAGGCCTTAACGAGGCACTGAGAACTTTGTAAGTGTACGCAACATTTATTAATAAAACAGTTTTGACAAACAGTACCTTGCTGTAGTTTCTCGTCGCCGCCATGATGAAAGTCCAAACAAGTCAATTGTACCACCTCTCCTCCTATTCTTCCTGCTGGTTCGTGTTCGTCAATCGACTGGTGCGGACGTTCATCATGGCGGCGACGAGAAACTACAGCAAGGTACTGGTTGTCAAAACTGTTTTATTAATAAATGTTGTGTACACTTTCAAAGTTCTCAGTGCCTCGTTTTTAATGTCAGGGCCTTTGTTGTACTACCGATGGAGTGTGGAGTTTCTTCGAGCTGTTTTAATGGTTTAAAAATAGCGTAGTCGTCATGCTTCGTCTGAGGGCACCTACCACTTCCATTGTTAGCCTTCTGGGACAAAGAAGAATAAAAAATAGTTAAACTCTGAATGCAACAGGCTAAATCAATTTTGCTCTTCAGTACACATACCAACTCGGTATGATGTTTTAACATGCCAATTTTCATTTTACACCGAAGTTCTCCTTTAACGGCCTGTCAGAGTGCTGTGTTGGACTACCTGCTCATCTATCTGACATGCATCCTGTCTTTCCTCATAGCTTGTGCTGCAGAGATAGCCTAGCCATGCTCCCATAACTGTTTGCAGTGGTGTAACTGTGGTGCAGAGATAGCCTAGCCATGCTCCCATAACTGTTTGCAGTGGTGTAACTGTGCTGCAGAGATAGCCTAGCCATGCTCCCATAACTGTTTGCAGTGGTGTAACTGTGCTTTAATGGTACAGGGGTGTTGGCACAGTGACGCCATGCCGAGAGTTCGCTACGCAGAAGAATTCACAGCAGCAAAGACCACAAATGAGTCTTTAAACCAGAATACAGGACACATATTTATTTACCACACACGGAAGCACAACCTCAGATCAAGACAAATGATGAAAATGAAGTTGATTCTTTATAGACTAACTAATTTAGTTATTTTTAAAAAAAATGTTTCTGTACAACAATAGACATAATCCAAATCTAGCAAAACCACCACCAAAACACCATTAGTTAATATATAAAATATATGTAATAATAATATATATTATTATCAAAGCCACCACAAATACACCATTAGTTAATATATAAAATATATGTAATAATAATATATATTATTATCAAAGCCACCACAAATACACCATTAGTTAATATATAAAATATATGTAATAATAATATATATTATTATCAAAGCCACCACCAAAACACCATTAGTTAATATATAAAATATATGTAATAATAATATATATTATTATCAAAGCCACCACCAAAACACCATTAGTTAATATATAAAATATATGTAATAATAATATATATTATTATCAAAGCCACCACAAATACACCATTAGTTAATATATAAAATATATGTAATAATAATATTTATTATTATCAAAGCCACCACAAATACACCATTAGTTAATATATAAAATATATGTAATAATAATATATATTATTATCAAAGCCACCACCAAAACACCATTAGTTAATATATAAAATATATGTAATAATAATATATATTATTATCAAAGCCACCACAAATACATCAGAAATGTTGTATTAAATTGTAACATGAATATTATTAACACACAACAAATGTTCATCAAATATACATCATTATTAGCTACAATTAAGTCTTTAAACCAGAATACAGGTAAAATCTTTATTTACTAAATACAAAAGCATGACCTCAGATCAAGGCAAATGATTCTGTAAAGAAATTGATTTATTTAATTATTTTTAAAATAATGCTTCTGTAGAACAATAGTCATAATCCATTCCAGTTCTATCAAAGCCACCATCAAAACACTATGTAAAGAAGTTATATATATATGTGTGTGTGTGTGTGTGTGTGTGTGTGTGTATAATAGAAAGGTGATGAAGTAGGATAAATGTGAACAAACCCAGAAATGAATCACAACCCCACACACTAGAACCTAAAAGAACAAACGCAAATAACCTGAAGAAACAGCCCCGTTTACCACTCAGATTCCTGCCTAGTGTGTGTTGTCAGTGATTACTACTCTATATAAACACAGTGTGTTTAAAGCTCATCTCTCTTCTTTTTCTTGCCATTCTTCTCCTTGTGAAACACTTTTCCATCTGACTGCTTCCTCCAGGTCAGTTTGGCATTTGCTGGCAACCCCTTGCTCCTCAGTCGCTGGCCAATCTGAAGAGGAGAACCAGAGGTCATTCAGAGACACTTCCTGTTCTTCTCACAGCAGCACACAATCATTTATTCATTCATATTATTATAATTAAGAGTACTGCACTCACCTGCTGTAGGAAGGCTGAATGCTGCACTCACCTGCTGTAGGAAGGTTGAATGCTGCACTCACCTGCTGTAGGAAGGCTGAATGCTGCACTCAAATGCTGTAGGAAGGCTGCCTGCACTCACCTGCTGTAGGAAGGCTGAATGCTGCACTCACCTGCTGTAGGAAGGCTGAATGCTGCACTCACCTGCTGTAGGAAGGCTGCCTGCACTCACCTGCTGTAGGAAGGCTGAATGCTGCACTCACCTGCTGTAGGAAGGCTGAATGCTGCACTCACCTGCTGTAGGAAGGCTGAATGCTGGACTCACCTGCTGTAGGAAGGCTGAATGCTGCGCTCACCTGCTGTAGAAAGGCTGAATGCTGGACTCACCTGCTGTAGGAAGGCTGAATGCTGCACTCACCTGCTGTAGGAAGGCTGCCTGCACTCACCTGCTGTAGGAAGGCTGCCTGCACATCAGGATCATCCAGGTCTACATGAGACGCCACCTGCAGCTTCACCCTCACTATCTCTGTCCTCTTCACTCTAGGGGCTACAAGAGGGCAAGGCACACACACACACACACACACAAACACACACACACACACACACACACACACACACACAAACACTCACTCACACACACACAGACAGAATATTCATAAGGTAGCAGACAACATCACACACAAACACACACGCATCCACAGTGAATAAAAACAGACTTACACTCATTAGTGCAGATGAAGTTGAGTTTGTCGGTCTCTTCCAGGCTGACCCACTGGCCCCCATCTCTTCCCACTGCCCCCACCCTTGTTGCACAGCCCTTCTCTCTCTCTGCATCTGAGGCCCAGTTCTCATACCGGAACGTGTCTCGATTGACCCAGAACCAGAAGCCCAGGTTGCAGGAGTAGCGCAGGCCCAGCCACACGTGGGGAGATGAGGCTCCTTTGGCCCACCCCTCCACCCAGCGCTGGATCTGCTCAGAGGACACAGACACCAGGTCCACATGGTGCTCTCTGCAGTACTGCAACGCCTCCATCCAGGTCTTATCCTCAGGAACCAGAACCAGCTTGTCTGGAAAAAAACAAAGGGTAAAAAAACACAGATATCTGAGTATACCTCACAAACTCTACTAACACACTGATGCATGACCACAGGCAGGTGTAACTCAACATTTACCCTAATTACAGGTAAATGAAAACTTGCCTGCAAGTCTGTTCACAAAATCTAGAGAAGACAGCATGTTACTCCCATATTAACTGATCTACATAGGCTACCTATACACTTTAGCATTGATTTCAAAATCCTCTTGCTAGTATTTCAGCTCTTAGGGGTCTAGAGGCCTAATAAAAAAATAAATAAAAATAAAATAATAATAATAATTAGTATTACAATGATAATGATAATAATAATAATCTTTACTTATATAGCACATTCATGATGCAGCTGAAAGTGCTTCACAGTTTGGCAAGAAAAACACAAGACAACATTTCTTGCAGTCCAGTGGCGCCGGAGCAGAAGAACACAAGAACGCAATGACATAATGACGCAATGACGCTGCTGACACTTTGTCTGTCTATGTGCTTGCATGAGCCCTCAGCCCCTGGACATTCCTCAGGCCCCTCCAAAGAGGACGGGAGAAGGAGGACAAGAGGACGGGAGAAAGAGGACGGGAGAAAGAGGACTGGAGAAGAGGACTTTCATCATCTCTAAAGTAGCCCTTTTTTGTCTCTGCAAGTGATGAAAAAGCTCATTCATGCTTAAATCTTTCCTCAGGCTTCCCTAAGGCTAAAGGCTTATGATTATGACTATTATTATTATTATTATTATTATTATTATTATTATTATTATTATTATTATTATTATTATTATTATTATTGTTGTTGTTGTTGTTGTTGTTGTTGTTATTATTATTATTATTATTATATTTTTTATGTTGACTCACCATTATTCATAATGTTAACAGATCTGCTAACTGACGATGCATCTGGACGACCCCTTCTCCGTCCTCTGCACTGATACTGACCTGCCTCTTCAGGGAGTGTGATGGTGATGGTCTGACTGCTCTTACCGGGAACTGTGCTGTTGTCCTTTACCCAGACATACTCATACCAGTCTGTGTACTGTGTTATATTACAGTTCAGAGTGACTGCATCTCCAGAGTAGAAAGGACTCAGAGGAGACACCACCACTACTGTAGCAATGGGGAGATCTGCGGGAGTCAAGACATCATAGTAACAAGTATATACAATTATTCATGACCAAAGAGCATGATTAGGGGCCAAGGAGAAATGGTAAAATAAAAAATAAAGGTCATGAGAATATTCATGATAATGCTTTTACATGCCACTGAAGTAAGGGCCCATTGACTCACCTTCATAGCAGATAAAGTGTCTAAGTTTGTCACATCCTTCATCATTCCACTGACCAGAGGGACAAATTTCAGCACAGAGCCCATGCTCTTTGGGGTCAACATTATTGGGTTCTCCAGAGGCCCAGTGGCGAAAGGAGGAGCTGCTGCCATCTGACCACTCCCAGGTGTCTCTGAACAGGCCGATCCAGACAAAGCTATTTGCTGGTGCTGTAAAAGCAACTATCTGGTCGTTCTCTCTCTGGTTCCTCACACTGGCCAGGTCTGTGTGTTTCTCTCTGCAGTATCTCTGAGCATCTCTCCAGGTCTTCACCTCTTTAACCAGCACATAGGGGTGTGTGGAGCTTTTCTCTGTGATAATGCATGTGTCATGGTTAGCTGAGAAACAGCACAGCTGTACAGTCTAAACTACTGTGATTGTACATGACCTCATAACAAACTGATTTGATTTTGTTACAGTTTGCATGTAATTATGAACGAGAGGGTGAGTAAGATTTGTAAATAATGAAGATGGCTTCTCACTATCATAGCAGATAAAGGGATATCTTGAAGGAGCATTCCCACAGAAGTGATCAATCCACTCCTCCCATGCCGCAACAATGGCCGCACAATCTTCACCATCTGTTTCTTGTGGCTCGTTTCTATGCCAGTTCCTGAACTCAGCCTCATTCTCTCCGTAGAAATCCCTGTCAGCCAGAGACCACTGCCACTTATAACTGCTTCCACGCTTCAGTCCAATCCAAGCCTCCTCAACATGTTCTTCATGGATTGCTCTTTTTAACTTCTCCATCTCTGCCATGTCGTCTATGGTGGCGAGGTCAGTGAACTTCTCTCTGCAGTACTGCTGAGCTTCTGTCCAGTTCTTCTCCTCTTTCACCACATGGAACTGACGTTGCACAGAGGAGGAGAAACCACACACACCTGAGAGAGAGTGCACACACACACACACACACACGCGCGCGCGCGTGCACACATGCACACACACACATGCACACACACATGCACACACACACACAGAGTGCGTGAGAGAAAGATAGATTGAGAGAGGTTGAGGGAGGAGGGGCTGGGGGGGCATGTGCACTGTTTGAACTGTTTTATGTTGTGAGTGGAGCCCAAGAATGGGATAAATATGATGTTATTAATGTAATAATCCATAAACTGTTTATTTACAAAGAACAGTTTTGTAATTTTACTACCACAGCCTGTTATTCTGAAACTCAGGACACCCTCCTTCCTCTCCAGAGAATCAGACACGTCAACTGTCACACAACACGTGTTGTCCACGACATGGTCAAGGCTTCACTCCTAATACAGGGTGGGCCGTAACAGTGGGGCATATTTGCAATACTAGTATCTTTGATTATTAAAATGACATAGAGTACCAAATCAGGTCAGGTCCTTGTATAATTCATTCATTTGATTTTCAATTAAGAACAAAAAAACACCAATTACGAAAATAGCTTATTTCAATATTTGTTTGTTTTTCAATACTGAACAAAAACAAATAACAACTTGTTTTTTGACATTTCATTTACGTAATGCTCAAGTCCAAAATAAAACATTTAAAAAAGTTTGGCCCAACTTTGATTTGAGTTTTTTTGACAATTATTCCCTTATGTGTCATCCGTCACCGGGAAGTTGATCCAGAGCATGAAATATTTCAGCAGACTAGCAGCTAGTGTGCAATGACTTACTTCAACCATTCTGAATAACTAGTCACACATAATATGCCACGTCGAACCACATATTATGGAGGAGAAAAATATGTGATATTTTCTTGTTTTTGACCTACGATTAGTCCAAATATCAAACTCCATGTTGTACAATAATTTTAATAAAACATTTGCCACCACCCACATTCAGTGTCGTATATGTTTACTACATGCAGTCCTATTTGACTTTGAGACAGAAGACAAAAAGGATACTATACAATTACAATGCTGATGTCCTTAATCTTTCACTTTTGTACCACAATGCAGCTTCGATTTCACATTTGCATGGCTTTGTGCCAGCCTGTAGGGCAGATGTAGGCATGTAGGAGTTTGTTGTTCAGTTGTGCAGGAGTTTGCATACAGTAGGTTCACACAACTTTTTAGTGTATTATGAAAGTGAAATGTTTGATTCGAAAATTCACAGCCCAAAGTTTGATGGTATTATCAGGAAATTATCATGGAAACCTATGGGTGCTGTAAATCATGTAGTTGTTGTAACCAAATAAAATTGCGGTACTCCCCCAGAAAAAAATGTAACAATGTAGATGCAGTTTCCTGCATTCTGCTGGATTTGAACAGGTTGTTAAACACCTATACCAACAGAAATAAATGCTTAACTCAATAACAATTTTAGAGACAGATTCAACAATAATTTCTTTTTTATTTTAAGCAATTTATAATGATGTAGGGGAGCATTAACTAATAAAGATGACAACAGGATCACAACCTTGTAACAGTAACAGCACACTTCAATCGCGTTTATTTTCTTATTCTACTCATCTACTACATCAGTTTCAGCAGTAACGCCCCCCTGTGTCCTGCCGTTCCATTACATTTATTATTGCTGATTATTATTTTTGCTGATAACAACAAAAGAGTATAATGCTTTACCAAAGGTTGGGCATCGTGGCTTGCGTGAGAATTACAGTACTGTTGTAACCAGGAAAACGTGGAGTGGATTTCAGCGGTGTGGGTATTCTCCTATGACTATGGAGGGCCAAATTGGTTTTTAAGCAGGCTAACGCAGGTTGGTAGACACTGGCCAGAGACTATGTTGATACTGGCAGCCTGGCTGGCCAAAAGAAGCTATCCAGCAAGATAGCCTTCATCTAACGGCAGTCTTGCGCAGAACTGCCTCAGGATTGTGAACTGCAGGGTTTACATGGGCTTATTACTATTGCTGATTTGCCTAGATAACATTTAAGTGTTGTAATATCGTTCTACAAATGCAAGAAGTGTACTAGTACAAGCTTGTGACCGTATGTTAGCCAGCTTGCTAGTAGTAAGCTAGTCGTAAGCTAACTTTGCTGACTTAAAACTTTGAGTGATTAAATGGCAATCTAGAGTAGCCTGGTTGTCTGAAATCAGTTCGTGTTACATCTAAACAACAATCCGTAATGGCACCATCACTTTTGGTCACCCAGAGACTTCATATAAACATATAAAAAACTTTCACGTTTCACCTTCACGAGCGTCCGCCATGTTGCTCTGAGTTTTTTTGTAACTCCTGCCTCTTCAGCCAGCGTCATGAACTAAACACATCACACGCTGATATAATTGGTTGTAACATCATTCTCAGTTAAATAAAGTTCAGGTTTCGCCAACTGTATTTCGCCTACCTCGGCAAATTCGCCCTGCCTTCGCCCTGTCAGGTGAAATTTTGCCTCCATTTAAAGTCAATAAGAGCGACGCGAAATTTGCTGTAATGGAAACGCTACCATAGTACCCACGTTATCTCGAAAAACCAATGGGCAAGAGGGTGACGCCTTGCGAGACAGCCTACTTCATTTGCATACCGAGGAGGAAATGGAGGCATAAATGTAAATGTAGGACAAAGAAATGTGAAAAAGAGTGACAATAAATAAATATGCCAGAAAGAAATGCAGGGCATATAAAGCAGTATGTAGAAAATATTACAGGGAAAAATATCTGTAAATAAATAGAAGTAGAAAATGGAAAATAAATAAATTATAGAATTAATGTAAATGTAAATAAATACAGCAGTAAATAAAAAAGACTTCTTTTCCATTTATGTCCAGTTTTATGTGTGATATATTCTTTCCTAAACACATTTTTGGTGCATTTTGTAGTTATTTTATTTATTTGTTCTACATATTTTTATATACGTATTTATTTATTTTAAGTCATTTTTGGCCCTCCATATGACTCAAGTGGAATGGATTTTTTTGCAATCAAGTGAAACTGTGTAAGAGGACTACTTTTCTTACTCACTAAATGTCATTTCACAAGTCACTTCAAAATGTTGGCTGGGCGGGTCACATCCCCCTCTGATATACAGTAATGGTGGCGACGCCTATGCCCGAAGTAGACTTTGACTATGTATGCAATTTCTTTAGGAGTCCCAGCAGCTAAACAAAAACTAATTCTTACATATGATGTTGAACTTGTGTATATCAGCTATATAATCCGAGACATTATCATGAAAAATGTTCAATTTTTCTCAAAAAAGCTCATTAAGCTAAAACAGCTCATCCATATGCATCCTTCAGCTGAAGGTGCGGTTTTAAATTCATGACAGGAAAGTAGACAAACAAACTTGACTGACATAGCTAATTGAGGGCCACAAAACACCCAGAAGTAGAAACATTATCCTCCATCAGGAGTGTTTGACGTATACAGAAGCAGTAGATGAACCTGTACTGACCTGGGAACAGCAGAATCAGACACAGGAAAATCCCCATCTTTGTGGATGCTGAGAAGAATACGTGAAAGAGGTCACACAAAGGTCAGACATACATGGAATATTTAATGCAGTACTAAGGGTTTCTGAAAAACATATGGAATGCTGGTGGTAAATGTCCTGAGATGCAGTATCATGATATACAAGGCTTACCATGAAAAGGTGAAAAGACGCTGACGAAAGTAAAACACACCTCACCTTAAGAGGTCGGGGACCAGTCACCAGTAGCTGGACGTGTGTAGGGATGAGGTCCACCCTGTCGGTCTGTGTGTTGCTCCGTCCGACACGTCAGCCCAAAATCAGTGGCTTTGCCAAGCCGTCCCAGGTGATATCCTCCTCTTCTGTTTGCGTCACAGAATACAACTCCCCATCATTAAGCAAATTCCTCCCTAGACACACAGCATATGTCCTATACATTGCCTATGACGAGTGTGATGACTTGGAGGAGGACATCATAAAAGCATGTCAGATGCAAAGGAGATTGCAAATGAAGAAGCACCAGGCTCAATAAAGCCTTTGCCAAGTCATGTTTGTTTGTGTTACGTGTTTTCCTTATCTACCACTGTTTGTGTGTGTGTGTGTGTGTGTGTGTGTGTGTGTGTGTGTGTGTGTGTGTGTGTGTGTGTGTGTGATGTAACTCTGACAATGTCAAGGCTGCCCAGCATGGCTGCAGTTTACAGTCCTGCTTGTTGACATAACAGATCTTATGCAAAAAGACACTGACACACACACACATACACACACACACACACACACACACACACACACACACACACATTCATCATTTACCTATTTACTCTATAGACACACAGCACAAGCACATCCATACACTGAGACAGGTGTGTATGACGTATGATGACTTGGGGTGGTATCTCATAAAAGCATGGCAGATGCAAAGAGGCCTGCAAATGAAGAAGCACCAGGCTCCATGAAGACTCTGCCAAGGCATGCTTGTTTGTGTTACGTGTTCTCCTTATCTGCACGGTGTGTGTGTGTGTGTACATCATTTCAATACATCAATACTGCATTTACCTAATCACTCTGTAGACACACAGCACAAACACATCCACACATAGAGACTGGCGTCTATGACGTGTGATTAGTGGGGGAACTGTCTTGTAAATGCCCATCATATGCAAAGGTGCTGGCGTGAATAGCATGAGTGACTACTCTCTTTGTGTCTACGGATTATAAGACCAATCATCCCTGTGCTTTAAGGAGGACATCTTTTTTACATGTCTACTACTGTGTTTGTTATGAATCATTTTAATAAAACACACACCCCTGTTGTCTGTGCAGACTCTGATTAATACAGGTTATGGTCGTCAAAGGACCAAAGCTCTAAGCAAGTGGAGTTCACAGTCGTTCATCCAAAAGGCTTCTTCACTTCTGGCCTGATAAAGACTTTTGGGTGAATGGTGAAACGTCTTCAAACGCCAAAAACAAAATCCAGTTGATTACGACTTAGCTCCTTTGACTCATCCCTGTTATAAAGCCTTCTATTATTGCACTTTCACCTGTTATAAAGCCTTCTATTATTGCACGTTCACCTGTTATAAAGCCTCCTATTACAGTATTAATCTGTGTTATGCCCCCATCCCCCCCAGGGCAGCAGGTCTGATGATAACAGACCTCAGTTATGCAACAGGGCTGTGCCGCCAACACTAAATGAGGATATCATAACACACTTCATTACATTATGTGACATTCCAATATTGATGCTTTTTTAAATATTAAATCTCCTGTCCATCTCCCCTTTTTCTGCTGTGGTCAGAGAGGCCTTAACGGCCTGTCACAGTGCTGTGTTGGACTACCTGCTAATCCATCTGACATGCATCCTGTCTTTCCTCATAGCTTGTGCTGCAGAGATAGCCTAGCCATGCTCCCCTACCTGTTTGCAGTGGTGTAACTGTGCTGCAGAGATAGCCTAGCCATGCTCCCATAACTGTTTGCAGTGGTGTAACTGTGCTGCAGAGATAGCCTAGCCATGCTCCCATAACTGTTTGCAGTGGTGTAACTGTGGTGCAGAGATAGCCTAGCCATGCTCCAATAACTGTTTGCAGTGGTGTAACTGTGGTGCAGATAGCCTAGCCATGCTCCCATAACTGTTTGCAGTGGTGTAACTGTGCTGCAGAGATAGCCTAGCCATGCTCCCATAACTGTTTGCAGTGGTGTAACTGCTGCAGAGATAGCCTAGCCATGCTCCCATAACTGTTTGCAGTGGTGTAACTGTGCTGCAGAGATAGCCTAGCCATGCTCCCATAACTGTTAGCAGTGGTGTAACTGTGCTTTAATGGTACAGGGGTGTTGGCACAGTGACGCCATGCCGAGAGTTCGCTACGCAGAAGAATTCACAGCAGCAAAGACCACAAATGAGTCTTTAATCCAGAATACAGGACACATATTTATTTACCACACACGGAAGCACGACCTCAGATCAAGACAAATGATGAAAATGAAGTTGATTCTTTATAGACTAACTAATTTAGTTATTTTTAAAATAATGTTTCTGTACAACAATAGTCATAATCCAAATCTAGCAAAACCACCACCAATACACCATTAGTTAATATATAAAATATATGTAATAATAATATATATTACTATCAAAGCCACCACCAATACACCATCAGTTAATATATAAAATATATGTAATAATAATATATATTATTATCAAAGCCACCACAAATACACCATTAGTTAATATATAAAATATATGTAATAATAATATATATTACTATCAAAGCCACCACAAATACACCATTAGTTAATATATAAAATATATGTAATAATAATATATATTATTATCAAAGCCACCACAAATACACCATTAGTTAATATATAAAATATATGTAATAATAATATATATTACTATCAAAGCCACCACAAATACACCATTAGTTAATATATAAAATATATGTAATAATAATATATATTATTATCAAAGCCACCACAAATACACCATTAGTTAATATATA
>CM050220.1:4682500-4717500 GCA_027475355.1 Coilia nasus | reverse complement strand
CCCAGAACCAGAAGCCCAGGTTGCAGGAGTAGCGCAGGCCCAGCCACACGTGGGGAGATGAGGCTCCTTTGGCCCACCCCTCCACCCAGCGCTGGATCTGCTCAGAGGACACAGACACCAGGTCCACATGGTGCTCTCTGCAGTACTGCAACGCCTCCATCCAGGTCTTATCCTCAGGAACCAGAACCAGCTTGTCTGGAAAAAACAAAGGGTGAAAAGACACAGATATCTGAGTATACCTCACAAACTCTACTAACACACTGATGCATGACCACAGGCAGGTGTAACTCAACATTTACCCTAATTACAGGTAAATGAAAACTTGCCTGCAAGTCTGTTCACAAAATCTAGAGAAGACAGCATGTTACTCCCATATTAACTGATCTACATAGGCTACCTATACACTTTAGCATTGATTTCAAAATCCTCTTGCTAGTATTTCAGCTCTTAGGGGTCTAGAGGCCTAATAAAAAAATAAATAAATAAATAATAATAATAATAATAATTAGTATTACAATGATAATGATAATAATAATAATCTTTACTTATATAGCACATTCATGCAAGATGCAGCTGAAAGTGCTTCACAGTTTGGCAAGAAAAACACAAGACAACATTTCTTGCAGTCCAGTGGCGCCGGAGCAGAAGAACACAAGAACGCAATGACATAATGACGCAATGACGCTGCTGACACTTTGTCTGTCTATGTGCTTGCATGAGCCCTCAGCCCCTGGACATTCCTCAGGCCCCTCCAAAGAGGACGGGAGAAGGAGGACAAGAGGACGGGAGAAAGAGGACGGGAGAAAGAGGACTGGAGAAGAGGACTTTCATCATCTCTAAAGTAGCCCTTTTTTGTCTCTGCAAGTGATGAAAAAGCTCATTCATGCTTAAATCTTTCCTCAGGCCTCCCTAAGGCTAAAGGCTTATGATTATGACTATTATTATTATTATTATTATTATTATTATTATTATTATATTTTTTATGTTGACTCACCATTATTCATAATGTTAACAGATCTGCTAACTGAGGATGCATCTGGACGACCCCTTCTCCGTCCATAGCACTGGTACTGACC
Source organism: Coilia nasus (assembly GCA_027475355.1). NCBI lineage: Eukaryota > Metazoa > Chordata > Actinopteri > Clupeiformes > Engraulidae > Coilia > Coilia nasus. Next base: position 4,716,424 of record CM050220.1, on the reverse strand, counting down.
TGCCTCTTCAGGGAGTGTGATGGTGATGGTCTGACTGCTCTTACCAGGAACTGTGCTGTTGTCCTTTACCCAGACATACTCGTACCAGTTTGTGTACTGTGTTATATTACAGTTCAGAGTGACTGCATCTCCAGAGTAGAAAGGACTCAGAGGAGACACCACCCCCACTGTAGAAATGGGGAGATCTGAGGGAATCAAGACAAACACAAAATGAAAGGTCAAGTAACAAAAAAAACTTTAAGAAAACCTTAATGACATGTTGTTCTAGCAGTGGCCATTACTAAAATAAGAGCCAAATGTTCATAGGTGTTCAGTAGTCTGTGATAAAATTGTGTTGAATGTTGACTCACCATTGAACGTTATGTTAACAGATCTGCTAACTGAGGATGCATCTGGACGACCTTCTCTCTGTCCTCTGCACTGGTACTGACCTGCCTCTTGAGGGAGTGTGATGGAGATGGTCTGACTGCTCTTACCAGGAACTGTGCTGTTGTCCTTTACCCAGACATACTCATACCAGTTTGTGTACTGTGTTATATTACAGTTCAGAGTGACTGCATCTCCAGAGTAGAAAGGACTCAGAGGAGACACCACCACTACTGTAGCAATGGGGAGATCTGCGGGAGTCAAGACATCATAGTAACAAGTATATACAATTATTCATGACCAAAGAGCATGATTAGGGGCCAAGGAGAAATGGTAAAATAAAAAATAAAGGTCATGAGAATATTCATGATAATGCTTTCATATGCCACTGAAGTAAGGGCCCATTGACTCACCTTCATAGCAGATAAAGTTTTTAAGTTTGTCACATCCTTCATCATTCCACTGACCAGAGAGCCAAATTTCAACACAGAGCCCATGCTCTTCGGGGTCAACATTATTGGGTTCTACAGAGGCCCAGTCGCGAAAGGAGGAGCTGCTGCCATCTGACCACTCCCAGGTGTCTCTGAACAGGCCGATCCAGACAAAGCTATTTGCTGGTGCTGTAAAAGCAACTATCTGGTCGTTCTCTGTCTGGTTCCTCACACTGGCCAGGTCTGTGTGTTTCTCTCTGCAGTATCTCTGAGATTCTCTCCAGGTCTTCACATCTTTAACCAGCACATAGGGCTGTGTGGAGCTTTTCTCTGTGGTAATGCATGTGTCATGGTTAACCGAGAAACAGCACAGCTTTACCGTCTAAACAAACTGTGAATGTACATGACAATGTCATAACAAACTGATTTGATTTTGTTAGTTTGCATGTAATTGTGAGCGAGAGGGAGAGTAAGATTTGTAATGAATGAAGATGGCTTCTCACCATCGTTGCAGATGAAGGGAAACTTTGCAAATGTTGGAGCATTCCCACAGAAGTGATCATGCCACTGTCCACTTCTCGAAATGGTCGCACAATCTTCACTGTCTCTTCCTTGTGGCTCGTATATAGCCCAGTTCCTGAACTCAGCCTCATTCTCTCCGTAGAAATCCCTGTCAGCCAGAGACCACTGCCACTTATAACTGCTTCCACGCTTCAGTCCAATCCAAGCCTCCTCAACATGTTCTTCATGGATTGCTCTTTTTAACCTCTCCATCTCTGCCATGTCGTCTATGGTGGCGAGGTCAGTGAACTTCTCTCTGCAGTACTGCTGAGCTTCTGTCCAGTTCTTCTCCTCTTTCACCACATGGAACTGACGTGGCACAGAGGAGGAGAGACCACACACACCTGAGAGGAGAGAGAGAGTACACACACACACGCACACGCACACACACAGAATGAGTGACAGAGACAGATAGAGAGAAATAGAGAGAGAGAAAGAGAGAGGTGTTTACACATGTGCACTGTTTGAACTGTTTTATGTTGTGAGTGGAGCCCAAGAATGAGATAAATATGATGTTATTAATGTAATGATCCATAAACTGTTTATTTGCAAAGAACAGTTTTGTAATTTTACTACCACAGCCTGTTATTCTGAAACTCAGGACACCCTCCTTCCTCTCCAGAGAATCAGACACGTCAACTGTCACACAACACGTGTTGTCCACGACATGGTCAAGGCTTCACTCCTAATACAGGGTGGGCCGTAACAGTGGGGCATATTTGCAATACTAGTATCTTTGATTATTAAAATGACATAAAGTACCAAATCAGGTCAGGTCCTTGTATCATTCATTCATTTGATTTTCAATTAAGAACAAAAAAACACCAATTACGAAAATTGCTTATTTCAATGTTTGTTTGTTTTTCAATACTGAACAAAAACAAATAACAACTTGTTTTTTGACATTTCATTTACGTAATGCTCAAGTCCAAAATAAAACATTTAAAAAAGTTTGGCCCAACTGTGATTTGAGTTTTTTTGACAATTATTCCCTTATGTGTCATCCGTCACCGGGAAGTTGATCCAGAGCATGAAATATTTCAGCAGACTAGCAGCTAGTGCGCAATGACTTACTTCAACCATTCTGAATAACTAGTCACACATAATATGCCACGTCGAACCACATATTATGGAGGAGAAAAATATGTGATATTTTCTTGTTTTTGACCTACGATTAGTCCGAATATCAAACTCCATGTTGTACAATAATTTTAATAAAACATTTGCCACCACCCACATTCAGTGTCGTATATGTTTACTACATGCAGTCCTATTTGACTTTGTGGCAGGAGACAAAAATGATAATATACAATTACAATGCTGATGTCCTTAATCTTTCACTTTTGTACCACAATGCAGCTTCGATTTCACATTTGCATGGCTTTGTGCCAGCCTGTAGGGCAGATGTAGGCATGTAGGAGTTTGCATACAGTAGGTTCACACAACTTTTTAGTGTATTATGAAAGTGAAATGTTTGATTCGAAAATTCACAGCCCAAAGTTTGATGGTATTATCAGGAAATTATCATGGAAACCTATGGGTGCTGTAAATCATGTAGTTGTTGTAACCAAATAAAATTGCGGTACTACCCCAGAAAAAAATGTAACAATGTAGATGCAGTTTCCTGCATTCTGCTGGATTTAAACAGGTTGTTAAACACCTATACAGCCAGAAGTAAATGCTTAACTCAATAACGATTTTAGAGACAGATTCAACAATAATTTCTTTTTTATTTTAAGCAATTTATAATGATGTAGGGGAGCATAAACTAATAAAGATGTAAAGCAGGATCACAACCTTGTAACAGTAACAGCACACTTCAATCACGTTTATTTTCTTATTCTACTCATCTACTACATCAGTTTCAGCAGTAACGCCCCCCTGTGTCCTGCCATTCCATTACATTTATTATTGCTGATTATTATTTTTGCTGATAACAACAAAAGACTATAATGCTTTACCAAAGGTTGGGCATTGTGGGATGGCAATGGCTTGCGTGAGAATTACAGTACTGTTGTAACCAGGAAAACGTGGAGTGGATTTCAGCGGTGTGGGTATTCTCCTATGACTATGGAGGGCCAAATTGGTTTTTAAGCAGGCTAACGCAGGTTGGTAGACACTGGCCAGAGACTATGTTGATACTGGCAGCCTGGCTGGCCAAAAGAAGCTATCCAGCAAGATAGCCTTCATCTAACGGCAGTCTTGCGCAGAACTGCCTCAGGATTGTGAACTGCAGGGTTTACATGGGCTTATTACTATTGCTGATTTGCCTAGATAACATTTAAGTGTTGTAATATCGTTCTACAAATGCAAGAAGTGTACTAGTACAAGCTTGTGACCGTATGTTAGCCAGCTTGCTAGTAGTAAGCTAGTCGTAAGCTAACTTTGCTGACTTCGAGTGATTAAATGGCAATCTAGAGTAGCCTGGTTGTCTGAAATCAGTTCGTGTTACATCTAAACAACAATCCGTAATGGCACCATCACTTTTGGTCACCCAGAGACTTCATATAAACATATAAAAAACGTTCACGTTTCACCTTCACGAGCGTCCGCCATGTTGCTCTGAGTTTTTTTGTAACTCCTGCCTCTTCAGCCAGCGTCATGAACTAAACACATCACACGCTGATATAATTGGTTGTAACATCATTCTCAGTTAAATAAAGTTCAGGTTTCGCCAACTGTATTTCGCCTACCTCGGCAAATTCGCCCTGCCTTCGCCCTGTCAGGTGAAATTTTGCCTCCATTTAAAGTCAATAAGAGCGACGCGAAATTTGCTGTAATGGAAACGCTACCATAGTACCCACGTTATCTCGAAAAACCAATGGGCAAGAGGGTGACGCCTTGCGAGACAGCCTACTTCATTTGCATACCGAGGAGGAAATGGAGGCATAAATGTAAATGTAGGACAAAGAAATGTGAAAAAGAGTGACAATAAATAAATATGCCAGAAAGAAATGCAGGGCATATAAAGCAGTATGTAGAAAATATTACAGGGAAAAATATCTGTAAATAAATAGAAGTAGAAAATGGAAAATAAATAAATTATAGAATTAATGTAAATGTAAATAAATACAGCAGTAAATAAAAAAGACTTCTTTTCCATTTATGTCCAGTTTTATGTGTGATATATTCTTTCCTAAACACATTTTTGGTGCATTTTTTAGTTATTTTATTTATTTGTTCTACATATTTTTATATACGTATTTATTTATTTTAAGTCATTTTTGGCCCTCCATATGACTCAAGTGGAATGGATTTTTTTGCAATCAAGTGAAACTGTGTAAGAGGACTACTTTTCTTACTCACTAAATGTCATTTCACAAGTCACTTCAAAATGTTGGCTGGGCGGGTCCATCCCCCTCTGATATACAGTAATGGTGGCGACGCCTATGCCCGAAGTAGACTTTGACTATGTATGCAATTTCTTTAGGAGTCCCAGCAGCTAAACAAAAACTAATTCTTACATATGATGTTGAACTTGTGTATATCAGCTATATAATCCGAGACATTATCATGAAAAATGTTCAATTTTTCTCAAAAAAGCTCATTAAGCTAAAACAGCTCATCCATATGCATCCTTAAGCTGAAGGTGCGGTTTTAATTTCATGACAGGGAAGTAGACAAACAAACATGACTGACATGGCTAATTGAGGGCCACAAAACACCCAGAAGTAGAAACATTATCCTCCATCAGGAGTGTTTGACGTATACATAAGCAGTAGATGAACCTGTACTGACCTGGGAACAGCAGAATCAGACACAGGAAAATCCCCATCTTTGTGGATGCTGAGAAGAATACGTGAAAGAGGTCACACAAAGGTCAGACATACATGGAATATTTAATGCAGTACAAAGGGTTTCTGAAAAACATATGGAATGCTGGTGGTAAATGTCCTGAGATGCAGTATCATGATATACAAGGCTTACCATGAAAAGAGTGAAAGGTGGAAAGACGCTGACGAAAGTAAAACACACCTCACCTTAAGAGGTCGGGGACCAGTCACCAGTAGCTGGACGTGTGTAGGGATGAGGTCCACCCTGTCGGTCTGTGTGTTGCTCCGTCCGACACTTCAGCCCAAAATCAGTGGCTTTGCCAAGCCGTCCCAGGTGATATCCTCCTCTTCTGTTTGCGTCACAGAATACAACTCCCCATCATTAAGCAAATTCCTCCCTAGACACACAGCATATGTCCTATACATTGCCTATGACGAGTGTGATGACTTGGAGGAGGACATCATAAAAGCATGTCAGATGCAAAGGAGCTTGCAAATGAAGAAGCACTAGGCTCAATAAAGCCTTTGCCAAGTCATGTTTGTTTGTGTTACGTGTTTTCCTTATCTACCACTGTTTGTGTGTGTGTGTGTGCGTGTGTGTGTGTGTGTGTGTGTGTGTGTGTGTGTGTGTGTGTGTGTGTGTGTGTGTGTGTGTGTGTGTGTGATGTAACTCTGACAATGTCAAGGCTGCCCAGCATGGCTGCAGTTTACAGTCCTGCTTGTTGACATAACAGATCTTATGCAAAAAGACACTGACACACACACACACACACACACACACACACACACACACACACACACACACACACACACACACACACACACACACTCACACACACACGCGCGCACACACACACACACACACATGCACACACACATACGCACACACACACACATGCGCACACACACACACATTCATCATTTACCTATTTACTCTATAGACACACAGCACAAGCACATCCATACACTGAGACAGGTGTGTATGACGTATGATGACTTGGGGTGGTATCTCATAAAAGCATGGCAGATGCAAAGAGGCTTGCAAATGAAGAAGCACCAGGCTCCATGAAGACTCTGCCAAGGTGTGCTTGTTTGTGTTACGTGTTCTCCTTATCTGCACAGTGTGTGTGTGTGTGTGTGTGTGTACATCATTTCAATACATTAATACTGCATTTACCTAATCACTCTGTAGACACACAGCACAAACACGTCCACACATAGAGACTGGCGTCTATGACGTGTGATTAGTGGGGGAACTGTCTCGTAAATGCCCATCATATGCAAAGGTGCTGGCGTGAATAGCACGAGTGACTCCTCTCTTTGTGTCTACGGATTATAAGAACAATCATCCCTGTGCTTTAAGGAGGCCGTGTTTTTTACATGTCCACTACTGTGTTTGTTATGAATCATTTTAATAAAACACACATCCCTATTGTCTGTGCAGACTCTGATTAATACAGGTTATGGTCGTCAAAGGACCCAAGCTGTAAGCAAGTGGAGTTCACAGTCGTTCATCCAAAAGGCTTCTTCACTTCTGGCCTGATAAAGACTTTTGGGTGAACGGTGAAACGTCTTCAAACGCCAAAAACAAAATCCAGTTGATTACGACTTAGCTCCTTTGACTCATCCCTGTTATAAAGCCTTCTATTATTGCACGTTCACCTGTTATAAAGCCTTCTATTATTGCACATTCACCTGTTATAAAGCCTCCTATTATTGCACATTCACCTGTTATAAAGCCTCCTATTACAGTATTAATCTGTGTTATGCCCCCATCCCCCCCAGGGCAGCAGGTCTGACGATAACAGACCTCAGTTATGCAACAGGGCTGTGCCGCCAACACTAAATGAGGACATTACATTATGTGACATTCCAATATTGAAACTTTTTTAAATATTACAGTTTTTGCCCATTGCTTAAACACATTTTGCAAAATTTGGCTCGCTGTGCCAAAACTCTACACCCAAGCACATAGGACACAACACTTGGAAATAAACCATTCACATCTATGTCAAATTGAAACTCTGCAATCAAAACCTAACAATCCTTTATCAAAATGTCACTCTGATGACAAAATTACATACACTTGCATCTTATGAAAACACTTTCACATCAGCAGCAACACACTAGTCTACTTTATATAAAACAATGCAGTCTTTCGTTTTTATTCAGTTCTGCAGAAGGCATGTCTTTGCAACAACAAAAAAATGAAATACTCAATGATGTACATTACAGTAGTCTACTTTACAGTGCAGTAAATTCATTTTAAGCAAAAACAACAAAAAAACAACCACAATCAGAAATGGCAACCTGGTCTGCCAAGTGGACAGACAAGGTCATTGTGGGCGAACAGACACACACACACACACACACAAACACACACACACACATGGACAGGGTCATTGCAATACCTGGTCAATTACCTCCAGGGGACCAGGTAACAATACACTACGTAATGTAAATATAGAAGGACACAATTGTGCGTAAGTGGGCTTATGGTTCTTGCCGTGTGTTGGGGTCTGACCACAGGATCTCATCAACATCACAAGCAATGCCTTCTCTTGCTAAGCATATAGTAAGCATCTCTCTCGTTAAGCATCTCTCACAATAAGCATAATGACATTATCTTTTGAGAAATATTGATCAATAACATGAATACATTCACGAAACACAACACATGACTAATACTGTTCACTAAATATATTTTACTGTAACTGATACAAATTTGGACTTGCAATACAACGTTAGTCAGTACGCTGGTGTGTACGCTTGTGTAAGTGTTTGCTTGTTGCATGGTTGCATGTTGAAAATTGAAACACAATCATTTTCTACAAAGAATCATGTTCACAGTAAACATGGTAAAACACAGTGTTGTTGGAGACAAAAAGCTACTGTAAGCATCATCTCTTTCCAATTTGGTGGCATGTCTCAACCTAGGGTTTTCCAGGTGGTCAACCAATGTTATTTGCATGTTATCACACATTTGTCTTCTGTGTCCATGCTCTCCTCAACTGAGCCATTGTTTTGTTATTTGAGTGGTTCAAAAAAGGTGGGAAAGATTTTATTTTAGTGTGTAGATTTTATTTTAGTATGTGTTTTGTATTTTGAATAGATGTATTTTGCCAATGATACCTTGGTATTTCATTTTTGAACAAAGTGTCTTGTGTATGAAATAGTGTGTAGTGTGCAGGAGGAAGTGTGTTGCAGAATTGCAACTAAAGTGTAAAGCAGCATTTGTGTTTAAGGTATGGTTACACTGTGTTTAAGGCATGGTAACACAACTTCAAGTTATGTTACTTTGGTTTAAGCATATGTCTATTGCGTTCAAGCAATGGGCAAAAACTGTAAATCTCCTGTCCATCTCCCCTTTTTCTGCTGTGGTCAGAGAGGCCTTAACGGCCTGTCACAGTGCTGTGACTACCTGCTCATCTATCTGACATGCATCCTGTCTTTCCTCATAGCTTGTGCTGCAGAGATAGCCTAGCCATGCTCCCATAACTGTTTGCAGTGGTGTAACTGTGGTGCAGAGATAGCCTAGCCATGCTCCCATAACTGTTTGCAGTGGTGTAACTGTGGTGCAGAGATAGCCTAGCCATGCTCCCATAACTGTTTGCAGTGGTGTAACTGTGCTTTAATGGTACAGGGGTGTTGATACAGTGACTCCATGCCGAGAATTCACTACGCAGAAGAAGTAACAGCAGCAAAGACCACAACTAAGTCTTTAAACCAGAATACAGGACACATATTTATTTACCACATACGAAAGCACAACCTCAGCTCAAGACAAATGACTCTGTAGAGAAATAGATTTTTTATGGAATACATTGTTTTAATATTTTTAAAATAATGTTTCTGTAGTCATAATTCATTCCAGTTCTAGCTAAGCCACCACCAAAATCCCATATAAAGAAGTTGTTCAACAACAAATGTTCATCAAATATACATCATTATTAACTAGAGATATTTTGACTTTTAATAGAATGCAAATACAATAACACATAGCTTCAACTATATATGTTTAGTTGTGATTAATAGTAAATATGAATGTTAGATTTAGGCGTATGATTTTGGTGTTTTCCAGACTGTACACCCGACGTCTTTGCTCACCGTGGATTTCTAAATAAGCTAAAATAGATCTTCACAGAATAAAAAAAGTGAATGTTTCATTGCTTTGGAGCAGGATTGATGATTTATTACATATATGATGTTACAAATTCAGTTGATAGAAAATAAAAGAAATAAAAGTGACAAGAAATAAAGACTAATTCTTTGGCTAAGTGTCTAAGTGTAAGTCTGAGTTATTCAGCTGTCTCTCTCACAGGGTAGAGACAGGCAGGCATGTTGTTAGATGCCGTCCTTCTGATGGTTCGACCCGTCTTGCAGGATGCATGAAATTGGGGGACAGCCTTACCTAAAAGTTACATCATAAATTTGTCTAAGCAGTGGAAAATAACTGAAACGAACCCTATGACAGGAAGAGCTTTCCATATAAGTCCATAACCTGTTGGCATCTCTTAGTATCCAGCTGCATTGATAACCACTTATGGATAGACCAAAACACAGTCACCCATGCTAGCAAATATTTTACTACAGGTAAATTTGGACACTGAGTCAGCATGGTGGTTGGAAATCAGGAATAAGGTTTATTAAAGGTGTACTTCCATCGTGTTTTCATTCATTTTGCGGTGGTCTCTAGTATTAATGAATGCCCTGTATGCCCTGTATTAAAAAAATGCTTTAGTGCTTCTGTTTCAGGCTGTTCTAGTTTGGTGGAGGAGATGGAGCAGGGAGAATGACAGGTTCTCGGCTGTGCTAGTCACACGCTACAATCATTCGAAGCCCACTCGGTCACAGCAAACCAAATAGAAGATCTAAACGTTCTACACAAACAAACATACTTACCTATACTTCGCTAAGTGAATGTGTGCTGCAACAAAACTTCTCCAGTAATCACAACTGTGGCATAGCTTTTTCTAATTTACAAACCTACGTCACTTTGTTGGCCTTTTTCTTATTCACTCGTTTTTCCGCCTACTTTCTTTCACTGACTAATGGAGAGAATCGGGTTTGAAGAACATTTTCACGTGCAGCATGCATATGCAACTCAGGGTGACCTGTCGTATTTCAAAAGAGGAAGTACACACACACATAGACACACACACACACATAGACACACACACACAGTTTCTGCTAATGCTGAGTAATGCCTTGTGTACAGCACACACACACACACATAGACACACACACACACACATAGACACACACACACACACATAGACACACACACACACACACTCAAACACACATAGACACACACACACACATAGACACACACACACACACACACACATAGACACACACACACACACATAGACACACACACACACATAGACACACACACACACATAGACACACACACACACACATAGACACACACACACACACACATAGACACACACACACACACACACACACATAGACACACACACACACATAGACACACACACACACACATAGACACTCAAACACACATAGACACACACACACACATAGACACACACACACACACAGTTTGTGCTAATGCTGAGTAATGGCTTGTGTACAGCACACACACACACATAGACACACACACACACACACACACATAGACACACACACACATAGACACACACACACAGTTTCTGCTAATGCTGAGTAATGCCTTGTGTACAGCACACACACACACATAGACACACACACACACACACACACACTCAAACACACATAGACACACACACACACATAGACACACACACACAGTTTGTGCTAATGCTGAGTAATGCCTTGTGTACAGCACACACACACACATAGACACACACACACACACACACACTCAAACACACATAGACACACACACACACAGTTTGTGCTAATGCTGAGTAATGCCTTGTGTACAGCACACACACACACATAGACACACACACACACACACACACACACACACACACACACACACACATAGACACTCAAACACACATAGACACACACACACACTCAAACACACATAGACACACACACACACAGTTTGTGCTAATGCTGAGTAATGCCTTGTGTACACTGGCGGTGCTTGGTGCTTTGGGTCCCAATGATCTGCTTTAAAACAGTGCATTGTGTGTGTCTATGTGTGTGTGTGTGTGTCTATGCTTTAAAACAGTGATGCGTTTGAGGCTGTACATCCCTCTGGAGACTCACAAGCAGGCATCTGCCAAGGTGTGTGTGTGTGTGTGTGTGTGTGTGTGTGTCTGTGTGGGGGGTGTCAGTGCCTCATTAAACTGGGTCACCAACACTCAGGATCTCTACACACTGGCAGAGAAAGGAAGCTTTTAGCATTCACACACTCTAACACATACCCCCTGCCCAGCACTCTCTCTCTCTCACCCTCCCTCTCTATCTATCTCTGGCTATCTTTTTCTCTCTCACACACACATTACATTACACTTAGCTGACGCTCTTATCCAGAGCGACTTACAGTTAAAGTCCCTGGAGCAGTGTGGGGTTGGATGCCTTGCTCAAGGGCATCTCAACCATGGGTAGGGTGGGATTCGAACCAGCAACCTTCCGATTGCAAGACCAAGGCCACAGCTGCCCTCCCTAACCAGTAGGCCACAGCTGCCCCTTTTATCCAAAGCGACTTACAAAAGGAGGACATAATAATAATAATAATAATAATAATAATAATAATAATAATAATAATAATAATAACTTAGTTTTATATAGCACTTTCATGGAACCCAAGGTCGCTTTACAAAAGATAGATGGGGCTAAGGAAAAGGGGAGAGGGGAGGAGGAAGGGTTAAAGACCATAGGCCTCAGTAAAAAGGGGAGAGGGGAGGAGGAAGGGTTAAAGACCATAGGCCTCAGTAAAAAGGGGAGAGGGGAGGAGGGGTTAAAGACCATAGGCCTCAGTAAAAAGGGGAGAGGGGAGGAGGAGGGGTTAAAGACCATAGGCCTCAGTAAAAAGGGGAGAGGGGAGGAGGGGTTAAAGACCATAGGCCTCAGTAAAAAGGGGAGAGGGGAGGAGGGGTTAAAGACCATAGGCCTCAGTAAAGGGGAGAGGGGAGGAGGGGTTAAAGACCATAGGCCTCAGTAAAAAGGGGAGAGGGGAGGAGGGGTTAAAGACCATAGGCCTCAGTAAAAAGGGGAGAGGGGAGGAGGAGGGGTTAAAGACCATAGGCCTCAGTAAAAAGGGGAGAGGGGAGGAGGGGTTAAAGACCATAGGCCTCAGTAAAAAGGGGAGAGGGGAGGAGGGGTTAAAGACCATAGGCCTCAGTAAAGGGGAGAGGGGAGGAGGGGTTAAAGACCATAGGCCTCAGTAAAAAGGGGAGAGGGGAGGAGGGGTTAAAGACCATAGGCCTCAGTAAAGGGGAGAGGGGAGGAGGAAGGGTTAAAGACCATAGGCCTCAGTAAAAAGGGGAGAGGGGAGGAAGGGTTAAAGACCATAGGCCTCAGTAAAAAGGGGAGAGGGGAGGAGGAAGGGTTAAAGACCATAGGCCTCAGTAAAGGGGAGAGGGGAGGAGGGGTTAAAGACCATAGGCCTCAGTAAAAAGGGGAGAGGGGAGGAGGGGTTAAAGACCATAGGCCTCAGTAAAGGGGAGAGGGGAGGAGGAAGGGTTAAAGACCATAGGCCTCAGTAAAAAGGGGAGAGGGGAGGAAGGGTTAAAGACCATAGGCCTCAGTAAAAAGGGGAGAGGGGAGGAGGAAGGGTTAAAGACCATAGGCCTCAGTAAAAAGGGGAGAGGGGAGGAAGGGTTAAAGACCATAGGCCTCAGTAAAAAGGGGAGAGGGGAGGAGGAAGGGTTAAAGACCATAGGCCTCAGTAAAAAGGGGAGAGGGGAGGAGGAAGGGTTAAAGACCATAGGCCTCAGTAAAAAGGGGAGAGGGGAGGAGGGGTTAAAGACCATAGGCCTCAGTAAAAAGGGGAGAGGGGAGGAGGAAGGGTTAAAGACCATAGGCCTCAGTAAAAAGGGGAGAGGGGAGGAGGGGTTAAAGACCATAGGCCTCAGTAAAGGGGAGAGGGGAGGAGGAGTTAAAGACCATAGGCCTCAGTAAAAAGGGGAGTGGGGAGGAGGAGGGGTTAAAGACCATAGGCCTCAGTAAAAAGGGGAGGAGGAGGGGTTAAAGACCATAGGCCTCAGTAAAAAGGGGAGTGGGGAGGAGGAAGGGTTAAAGACCATAGGCCTCAGTTAAAAGGGGAGAGGGGAGGAAGGGTTAAAGACCATAGGCCTCAGTAAAAAGGGGAGAGGGGAGGAAGGGTTAAAGACCATAGGCCTCAGTAAAAAGGGGAGAGGGGAGGAAGGGTTAAAGGCCATAGGCCTCAGTAAAAAGGGGAGAGGGGAGGAGGAGTTAAAGACCATAGGCCTCAGTAAAAAGGTGGTGCTTTTTGAACGTGGCCAGAGTGGGGGCTTGGCGCATGTGGAGAGGTAGACTGTTCCAAAGAGTGGGGGCAGCAACACAGAAGGCTCTATCCCCAAAAGCCCGTAGCCTGGACCGGGGGATGACAAGTTGGTCCTTGCCAGAGGACCTCAGGGACCTAGATTGAGAGTAGGGGTGGAGAAGATCAGAGAGGTACTGGGGTGCAAGATTATGGAGTGATTTGTATGTGAGTAGTAGGATTTTATAGGTAATGCGAGACTTCACTGGGAGCCAGTGAAGCTGCTTGAGTGTGGGGGTAATGCGTAGCCACCGCTATGTGTGTGTGAGAGCCCTGGCAGCAGAGTTTTGAACATGCTGCAGTCGGTCCAGGGCTTTAGAGGGCAGTCCATAGAGGACACCATTGCAATAGTCCAGGCGTGAGGTGATAAATGCATGGATCAGTGTCTCTGCCACTGTCAGTGACAATAAGGGACGGAGTCGGCAGATGTTTTTGAGGTGGAAGTAGGCGGATTTGATGGTGTTGCTGATGTGGGCCTGGAGAGAAATTGTGCAGTCCATGGTGACACCCAGGTTACGCACTACTTTGGAGGGCCTGATGGTACAGCCATCCACATTCAGCAGGATATCACCAACTTCCTTGGACAGTGATGGGGGGGGGGGCACCACCATGAGCTCTGTTTTATTGTTGTTGAGTTTGAGAAAGTTAGCAGCCATCCATGTCTTTATGTCTTCCAAGCAGTGGACAAGTGATAGAGGAGGGAGATGAGCAGATGGTTTGGTACTGATGTAGAGTTGGGTATCATCAGCATAGCAGTAATAGCTAACAGATGTGTAGAGAACATTGAAGGCACCTATATAACGACATGGGCTGCGTTTCCCGATAACGATGGATCTTAGCCTTAAGAGCAACGTAAACGATTGATCCCACGAACGTTTCTACAGTGTTCACGGACCGTTTCTCGAACATGATCGTACCTGAACGCGCGTGCCCTGCTCTTAAGATGGTTCTTAGAGCTGAAAGTTGGCGCTATTAAGTGACGTTGGAGCTTTCTTTTGAACTTCATTGGGCATACGGTAAAGTTGGCTTCAATGCAAGAAAATACATTTTTAAAAGACAAACAAAACTTGTAACGTTTGCGTATCTCTCATCTATAATTTATCTCATTCAAATGTAAGCAAAAAAGATCTCTGACCAGTCTGAGTACACAAACAAAAATATATTTGATTTAAATAGTCTATGTAGGACACTGTATTCAGATGTTTTGTTACATGTTTTCTGCACACGTCCAAAATAAGCCCACTTACTGTGACTGTCCTTGTGCGGCTGTGCTAAAGGCGCTGGGTATAGGCTATTTGAAGGCATCGGGGGACAAGACGGGAGACGTAAAAACAGTATGCCTACAGAAAATGAGGACTGTCTTTGATATAGTTTAAGATTGCAGCAGTGTGATAAGGCGAATTAAGCCGTACAGTATAGGCCTACTGTCATTTTGATTTTCATCAGGTTCAAGGCCAAACTATCCCTGCTGTTTTTAAATACTGCCCGTCAACAATGTCTTCGCCACTCCCTTTTTGTTATGCCCATGGAACTGTCATGTTCCAAGCTTTTTGTTTTGACGGACTTTATATCGCTTCTGGGCTATATTTCTCTTAGTTGCCTCGAAACGCTCCCGTTCATGTAATGCACATACAAATCACATGTAGGATCACCGTTTCATTATGCCCAATCTTACTATCAAATATAGTTGACGTATGTGGCTGCAATTATATTGATTTGATTCCAGGCCCTTGCGCAATTTGGGCTACTTCTTTATTTCCGTCGGTCTGCTGTGTCAGCTACATGATGTCATGGTAGTTATATGGTAGTTGCATGATAGTTACAAGAATAATGTCTTATGACAACATCTTCAGGCACGCGTAGCCTATTTTCACTTCACATCCTCTGGGTGTCTCCACTGTGCCACGCCAGTTAAGATCAATCCTAGAGCTCTACGGGTGCTCTGGACCACACGTAGAGTTACGTGTGATTCCACGATGGTTGTTGGCCAAGGAAGGTTTCGGGAAACGGTCCGTAAACTCTACGATGGTCCTAAGTGTGAAGTTGAGTACTACTTAGGCTTAAGTACTACTTAACATCGCTCGTAGGGCTTTCGGGAAACGCAGCCCTGGTTAGTAGAGATTAGTTTTGTTAGGAAGAAAAGCAGTCTCAGAAGAGAAGTGTTTTCACTAGTTTTTGAAGGTCGAGAGGGATATTGCTGCTCTTGTAGCGACTGGTAGGTTGTTCCACCATGGAGGGATAACAACCGAGAAATGTTTGGAGTGACCTTGCTTTGTCTTAGGAGAGGGTACGGACGCCACACACACACACACACACACACACACATGCACATACACACACACACATAATATGTAAACTCCTGAACAAATTGACATGCACAAATATATTTTGTGTAGTTCAGTAGAATGAACTATTGAAGTGCCACCAGGGAGGTACAGAAAACAGCATGGCCTTGGCCTGCCTAGAGTCACAGGAAGAAGGAAAACCGTCCCGTTTATTTATTTGTTTGTTTGTTTGTTTTTTTATTCATAATCAGAAGGAGAACCATGGCTCTCAAATGGGGCAGGTGGACAAAGGGTCCAATCTGCATCTACATGTTGGCGTCCAATCAGCATAGGGATCTACATGTCATGGTCCAATCAACATAGAGATCTACACGCCACGGTCCAATCAGCATTGGAATATATGGATCTACATATCGGTGTCCGAGCAGCACACAACAGACAGCACAGCACAGCACACAACACACAGTACAGCACAGCACAGCACAGCACAGCACAGCACAGCACAGCACAGCACAACACACAGCCCAGCACTGCATAGCACAGCAGAACACAACACAGCACAGCACACAACAGACAGTACAGCACAGTACAGCACAGCACAGCACAGCACTGCATAGCACAGCAGAACACAACACATCACAGCACAGCACAGCAGAACACAGCACAGCACAGCACAGCACAACACAGCACAGCACAGCACAGCACAGCACAGCACAGCACACAACACACAGCCCAGCACAGCACAGCACAGCACAGCACACAACACACAGCACAGCACAGCACAGCACAGCAGAACACAGCAGAACACAACACACAGCACAGCACACAACACACAGCACAACACAGCACAGCACAGCACAGCACAGCACACAACACACAGCCCAGCACAGCACAGCACACAACACACAGCCCAGCACAGCCCAGCACAGCACAGCACAGCACAGCACAGCACAGCACAGTTGTCCAGATGATGGCGCTTCCAGCTGGCATGTGTAACAGTAGGCTGGATGTTGCCTCACAAGTGCTGCTGTGGCCAAGCGTGTCTAGCCTGGTAAGCCCGCCCCTTGTACTTCATTTCATTTTGTACAGAGGGTCTGGACTGGAATCTCTTGAGGGTCATGTAAGCGGACCGAGAAACGCTGATCCAATCAACGAACAGAGGGTGTGTTCGTGAGCCATGACGTTGACCTTGTATGCTACATTTGAATTGTAGTGTGTAGGTAGGCTAATTGCATACATGATGACCAGGCGTTAGCGATTAGGTAAAGGCAGACGCACTTTTTTTAAACTTCAGCAGAGTCCACATCTCCAGGAAGAAATCGTTTCTCACGGCCTCCGCTGCAGACCCTCTGTACAAAATGAAATGAAGTGCGAGGGGCAGGTTTACCAGGCTAACTAATGAAGTGCGAGGGGCTGGTTTACCAGGCTACAGCACTGCCAGACCCTCTGTACAAAATGAAATGAAGTGCGAGGGGCTGGTTTACCAGGCTAAAGTGTGCCCTTAGCTCCAGTGGTTTCTAAAATGGACGCCAGGATTTTTTTTTTTTAATGTTTTTTTTATGGAAGGCAAGGTGGGTACTCGACCTCCACCTCCACATTTCATCAGAACAGAGACAAACATTCTGCACTGTAAAATAGGACGGTAATTCTGACCGCATCTCATTTAGAGTAGGACTCGTATGATTCTTTCTAAGTTGCTATTAGGCCTATAAAATCCCAATCATGTAAAAATAATAAATGCCACATCCAACTTCTAACGGCCACATATGAGTGTAGATAAAGAACATCTGCTAAATTAACAGAATCAGCTGTGAAACTTTATAACACACTTCATTGTGGTCATTATCAAGAGGTCAAAGAACCTTTATAATGCACTGTGTCATTTAAAGTCAGAAAGGCTTATAATATAACGTTATAATACCTTACGAGTGCAGTCATGAGTATGTAAAAAAATACTTGTGTCAATCATTATATAGCTTTATGAATGCATTATAACATTTATGAATGTGTTTATAATGTCTTATGAACACTGCGTTCCTAGAAAATGTTACAAAATGTCTATTGTTTTACAGAAATATTATTTTAAAATAATACAGTATATGCTGTGTTGGTGGTGGCTTTGCTGAAATAGGAGAAGATTGTGTGCATTTTTTCACAGAAACATTATTTTTAAAAATGATCTAATAAATACATTACCCTACAAGGAATCTATTTCTCTACAGAGTCATTTGTTTTGGTCTAAGGTGTAAATTTAGTATGTAGTAAACAAAGATTTGGCTGGTATTATTCTTTTGTTCAGTGGGGCGTTACAATAATAAGAAGGATAAGTGTTATAGCAAACACAATAGTAGAGATGTGAAGAATGCCCTCCTTAAAGCACAGAGATGCTTGCATATGATCCTTTGCATATGATGTGCATTTATGACACAGTTCCCCAAATCAACACACAACACAATAGGCCTTAGTGTCAATGCATGGCTATGTTTGTGCTCCGTGTCTTCAATTATTAATTAGGTAATTAGGTAATTAGGTAATTAGTAATTAGGTAAATTATGTACTGTGTGTTTGTGTGTGTGTGTGTGTGTGTGTGTGTGTGTGTGTGTTTGTGTGTGTAAGTGAGTGTGTGTGTGTGTGTGTGTGTGTGTGTGTGTGTGTGTAAGTGAGTGTGTGTGTGTGTGTGTGTGTTTGTGTGTGTGTGTGTGTGTGTGTGTGTGTGTGTGTGTGTGTGTGTGTGTGTGTGTGTGTTTGTGTGTGTGTGTGTGTGTGTGTGTGTGTTTGTGTGTGTGTAAGTGAGTGTTGGTGTCCTTTTGCATAAAGTTTTTTTTGGTGAGCAAGCAGGACTGTAAACTGCAGCTGTGATGGGCAGCACTGATATTGTCACAGTAACATCACACACACACATGCGTGCACACACACACACACACACACACACACACACACACACACACACACACAGTGGTAGATAAGAACACGTAACACAAACAAACAAACATGGCTTCATTGAGCCTGGTGTTTCTTTATTTGCAATCTCCTTTGCATCTGACATGATTTTATGATGTCCCCCAAGTCATCACACAGGTCATAGACGGCAATGTATAGGACATATGCTGTGTGTCTAGGGAGTAATTTGCTTAATGATGGGGAGTTGTATTCTGTGACGCAAACAGAAGAGGAGGATATCACCTGGGACGGCTTGGCAAAGCCACTGATTTTGGGCTGAAGTGTCGGACGGAGCAACACACAGACCGACAGGGTGGACCTCATCCCTACACACGTCCAGCTACTGGTGACTGGTCCCCGACCTCTTAAGGTGAGGTGTGTTTTACTTTCGTCAGCGTCTTTCCACCTTTCACTCTTTTCATGGTAAGCCTTGTATATCATGATACTGCATCTCAGGACATTTACCACCAGCATTCCATATGTTTTTCAGAAACCCTTTGTACTGCATTAAATATGCCATGTATGTCTGACCTTTGTGTGACCTCTTTCACGTATTCTTCTCAGCATCCACAAAGATGGGGATTTTCCTGTGTCTGATTCTGCTGTTCCCAGGTCAGTACAGGTTCATCTACTGCTTCTGTATACGTCAAACACTCCTGATGGAGGATAATGTTTCTACTTCTGGGTGTTTTGTGGCCCTCAATTAGCCATGTCAGTCATGTTTGTTTGTCTACTTCCCTGTGATAAATCTAAAAACGCTTTATGTCAGTTTTATGTCATTGAACTAAGGACTCATGTATGGATGAGCCATTGTAGCTTAATGAGCTTATAGAGGATGAGACATAAAAATGGGGCACATTTTTAATGACTGAGAGTATAAAAATGACTGTTTACCAAATATATTTATTACATAGCTAAACAGGTTTAACATCTAATGTAAAAAATCATTTTTTCTTTAGTTGGTGGTGGTGAGTCTCATAATGTCACAAACTTTCATACATACACATAACACACACAATAATAATAATAATAATAATAATAATAATAATAATAATAATAATAATAATAATAATAATTTATACATAAATAAAGTATCTCTATTACTAAGTGTACAGTTTCTTTTGGAGCATCACCATCACGCACTGCCTGTAAGAACTAGTAAAATCTACATAATATGGTTAACTCCAGTGTTTCAGTAACAAATACATTTGGTACTCTATCATTTCTATCATCAAAGACACAAGTATTGCAAATATGCCCCATTGTTACGGCCCACCCTGTATTAGGAGTGAAGCCTTGACCATGTCGTGGACAACACGTGTTGTGTGACAGTTGACGTGTCTGATTCTCTGGAGAGGAAGGAGGGTGTCCTGAGTTTCAGAATAACAGGCTGTGGTAGTAAAATTACAAAACTGTTCTTTGTAAATAAACAGTTTATGGATCATTACATTAATAACATCATATTTATCTCATTCTTGGACTCCACTCACAACACAAAACTATGTTCAAACAGTGCACATCTGTAAAAAACCCTCTCTCTCTCCCTCACTCTTTCTGTGCACTCTCTCTCTCCTCTCAGGTGTGTGTGGTCTCTCCTCCTCTGTGCCACGTCAGTTCCATGTGGTGAAAGAGGAGAAGACCTGGACAGAAGCTCAGCAGTACTGCAGAGAGAAGTTCACTGACCTCGCCACCATAGACGACATGGCAGACATTGACAAGATCACGAGTGCAGTGCAGTTTCCAGGTGTTAATTCGGCTTGGACTGGGCTGAAGTGTGGGATCAATCCTAAGTGGCAGTGGTCTCTGGCTGACAGGGATTTCTACGGAGAGAATGAGGCTGAGTTCAGGAACTGGCCTGAAGGCCACTCAAAAGTTGGTAAAGACTGTGGCATGATCTCGGCTGTAAAGAAACATTTACCTTCATCTGCTACGATGGTGAGAAACCATCTTCATTAATTCAGAATCTCACCCACCCTTTCACTCATAAATACATGCTAACTGTCAAAATACACTTTAGAATAACTCCTCCCTATAAATCGTGTAAGAATATATAAGCATTATACAGTACTGTGCAAAAGCCTTAGGCAGGCGTGAAAAAATGCTGTCAACTAGGAATACCTACTTATGTTCATCAATTAACAAAATGCAGTGACTGAACAAAAGAGAAACCAAAATCAAATCAATATTTGGTGTGACCACCCTTTGCCTTTAAAGGAGAACTTCGGTGTCAAATGAAAATTGGCATGTTAAAACATCATACCGAGTTGGTATGTGTACTGAGGAGCAAAATTGATTTAGCCTGTTGCATTCAGAGTTTAACTATTTTTTATCGTTTGTCCTAGAAGGCTAACAATGGAAGTGGTAGGTGCCCTCAGACGAAGCATGACGACTACACTATTTTTAACCATTAAAACAGCTCGAAGAAACTCCACACTCCATCGGTAGTACTAGTTCTCAGTGCCTCGTTTTTAATGTCAGGGCCTTTGTTGTACTACCGATGGAGTGTGGAGTTTCTTCAAGCTGTTTTAATGGTGCCAAGCTGTTTTAATGCCAATTTTCATTTACACCTCTAGGCCTATTGCATAGAGTTTTTGAAGGAACTCGGCTGGTAGCTTGTGCCAAACATCTGGAAGAACTACCACAGATATTCTGTGGATGTATGCTTCCTGACATATACAACCAATTTGGTGTAATTGGTTGATCATACACCTGACTATAATCCTGCAAAATTCCTGACTTTGTGTGTACCCCTGTGTGTGAACTGATGCTGGTTTGAAGGCACCTGCCTAAATCTTTGGACAGTACTGTATCTTTTTAGCCATCCACATGTTTAATGTTAAAACACCCATAAGGCTGAAAGGACTTAAGGCATAAGATGGGCATAAGTTGTTTTCTGACAAGTGTTAGGCAGGTGCACACAAAGTGTACACACACAGGGGTTGAAGAATTGATGCTCTTTTAAAGGCAAAGGGTGGTCACACCAAATATTGATTTGATTTAGGTTTTTCTTTTGTCCAGTCACTGCATTTTGTTAATTGATGAACATAAATGATTAACAATTCCATTTTTGAAGGCATTCCTAGTTGACCTCATTTTTTCACACCTGCCTAAGACTTTTGCACAGTACTGTATATATACACACACATATATACAAATCTGTTTTTTATGAGGTCATGTACACTCACAGTCGTTTAGACTGTAAAGCTGTGTAAAGCTTTCTCAGTTAACCTTGACACGTGCATTACCACAGAGAAAAGCTCCAAACAACCCTATCTGCTGGTTAAAGATGAGCTATGAAGGTGAGTCAATGGGCCCTTACTTCAGTGGCATGTAAAAGCATTATCATGAATATTCTCATGACCTTTGTTTTCTGTTTGTGTGTGTGTGTATTTTTGTGTATGTGTGTGTGTGTGTGTGTGTGTGTTTGTGTGTGTGTGTTTGTGTGTGTGTTGTGTGTGTGTGTGCAGCATTCAGCCTTCCTACAGCAGGTGAGTGCAGGCAGCCTTCCTACAGCAGGGGAGTGCAGCATTCAGCCTTCCTACAGCAGGTGAGTGCAGTACTCTTAATTATAATAATAATACATTATAATAATCTGAAATTATGGAGACCACATCAGAATTGTGGAGAATTTGGTTGTTTCTGTACTAAAAGTTTGTTTCTTGCGTGTGAATGAATGATTGTGTGCTGCTGTGAGAAGAACAGGAAGTGTCTCTGAATGACCTCTGGTTCTCCTCTTCAGATTGGCCAGCGACTGAGGAGCAAGGGGTTGCCAGCAAATGCCAAACTGACCTGGAGGAAGCAGTCAGATGGAAAAGTGTTTCACAAGGAGAAGAATGGCAAGAAAAAGAAGAGAGATGAGCTTTAAACACACTGTGTTTATATAGAGTAGTAATCACTGACAGCACACACTAGGCAGGAATCTGAGTGGTAAACGGGGCTGTTTCTTCGGGTTATTTGGGTTTGTTCCTTTAGGTTCTTGTGTCTGGGGTTGTGGTTCATTTCTGGGTTTGTTCACATTTATCCTACTTATCCTACACCTTTCTATTTTCTTTACCCTCTGAAACACAAAATTGTCTTTAACATGTAGAATTCTGGTGATTTTTATACATATATTTTTTTTAGCTGTCAAATGAATGCCAACTGAATGTGTTTCCATGTGTCTGTTCAGAGACACTTTTCTCAGCTCTATAAGTTGGCTTCCTGAGTGCCGCCCCTGACCACTACAGTACCCTCAAAGCAATAAATTATCTAATTATAAATAAACTATGCTAAATCGTGCAGAAATGGGGCATAAAGGCATACAGTGCAAAGAATATGGCAGATATATGGGGGGGTCCAGGGGGGTCTGTGACCAAGTGTTGGCGTCCACTTTCTGTACAGGACATTTAAGCTGAGAATATCTACTGTTCAGTGTGGAGAGAGAGACGTGGAGGGAGGCGTGAGAGAAGCACGAAAGGTCCTGGATAGCTAGCTGATCTCTGGAAGGGAGAGGCCCTAGGCCTTGGCCTTCTGGCAGTGACGCGGGCTAAACTCTGCCTGAAACTATGGCTCTTTCTCCATTGATGCATCAGTGTTAATAAACCTTATTCCTGATTTCCAATCACCATGCTGACTCAGGGCTCATTTACATCGACTTGAGCAGGTACAGCGCGTATCCATATACAATATGTTTGTATAGGGACAGAATACGCGCAGATCACGCGTACAGTGTGAACAGTCGAATTTGTTAACATGCATTCTAAACGAATACGGACAGAAAGCGGGCACGCACTGAATACGGAGAGTGTTTGGTGTGAATGAGCCCTCAGTCTCCAAGTGTACCTGTAGTAAATTATTTACTAGCATGGGTGACTGTAACTTCTGATGTAACTTTTAGGTAAGGCTGTCCCCCAATTTCTCGCATCCAGAAAGATGGATCGAACCATCGGAAGGATGGCATCTAACAACATGCCTGCCTGTCTCTACCCTGTGAGAGAGACAGCTGAATAACTCAGACTTACACTTAGACACTTAGCCAAAGAGTTAGTCTTTATTTCTTGTCACTTTTATTTCTTTTATTTTCTATCAACTGAATTTGTAACATCATATATGTAATAAATCATCAATCCTGCTCCAAAGCAATGAAACTTTAACTTTTTTATTCTGTGAAGATCTATTTTAGCTTATTTAGAAATCCATGGTGAGCAAAGACGTCAGAAGTCAGTCTGAAATGCACCAAAATCATACGCCTAAATCTAACATTCATATTTACTTTTAATCACAACTAAACATACATTCATGAAGCTATGTTGTTGTATTCTGTTTTTGTATTCTATTAAAAGGCATAATATCTCTACTTAATAATGATGTATATTTGATGAACATTTGTTATGTGTTAATAATATTTATGTTACAATTTAATACTAACTTTGTGATGTATTGGTGGTGGCTTTGATAATAATATATATTATATATATAATGTGGTCATTTGTCTTGGTTTGGTTTTGGTTTTTCATGGTTTTGAATGTGGTAAATAAATATGTGAGCAGTATTCTGGTTTAAAGACTTATTTGTTACGCTGGTAGTGTGTGGGTATATGGTACTGTATGTTGCTGTGTCCGTACTGTTTTTATTGATTTATTTCGACTGTGTTGTGTGTTTTTATGGTGTTTTTTATGGTGCTGCTGTGTCCCTATCCCTAAGACAAATTTCTCCCTGGCGGAGACTAATAACGAAACCTAACCTAACCTAACCTAACCTAATTTCTGGTCTTTGCTGGTGTGACTTCTCCTGCGTAGCGAAGTTTTCTCAGCATGGAGTCACTGTACCAACACCCCTGTACCATTACAGCACAGTTAGACCACTGCAAACAGTTATGGGAGCATGGCTAGGCTATCTCTGCACCACAGTTACACCACTGCAAACAGTTATGGGAGCATGGCTAGGCTATCTCTGCAGCACAGTTAGACCACTGCAAACAGTTATGGGAGCATGGCTAGGCTATCTCTACACCACAGTTACACCACTACAAACAGTTATGGGAGCATGGCTAGGCTATCTGCACCACAGTTACACCACTGCAAACAGTTATGGGAGCATGGCTAGGCTATCTCTGCACCACAGTTACACCACTGCAAACAGTTATGGGAGCATGGCTAGGCTATCTCTGCACCACAGTTACACCACTGCAAACAGTTATGGGAGCATGGCTAGGCTATCTCTGCAGCAGTTACACCACTGCAAACAGTTATGGGAGCATGGCTAGGCTATCTCTGCACCACAGTTACACCACTGCAAACAGGTAGGGGAGCATGGCTAGGCTATCTCTGCAGCACAAGCTATGAGGAAAGACAGGATGCATGTCAGATGGATGAGCAGGTAGTCCAACACAGCACTGTGACAGGCCGTTAAGGCCTCTCTGACCACAGCAGAAAAAGGGGAGATGGACAGGAGATTTAATATTTAAAAAAGCATCAATATTGGAATGTCACATAATGTAATGAAGTGTGTTGTGATATCCTCATTTAGTGTTGGCGGCACAGCCCTGTTGCATAACTGAGGTCTGTTATCGTCAGACCTGCTGCCCTGGGGGGGATGGAGGCACAACACAGATTAATACTGTAATAGGAGGCTTTATAACAGGTGAATGTGCAATAATAGAAGGCTTTATAACAGGGATGAGTCAAAGGAGCTAGGTTTCAACCAACTGGATTTTAAAGGACGTTTCACCGTTCACCCAAAAGTCTCCATCAGGCCAGAAGTGAAGAAGCCTTTTGGATGAACGACTGTGAACTCCACTTGCTTACAGCTTGGGTCCTTTGATGACCATAACCCGTGTTAATCAGAGTCTGCACAGACAACAGGGATGTGTGTTTTATTAAAATGATTCATAACAAACACAGTAGTAGACACGTAAAAAAGACGGCCTCCTTAAAGCACAGGGATGATTGGTCTTATAATCCATAGACACAAAGAGAGGAGTCACTCGTGCTATTTACGCCAGCACCTTTGCATATGATGGCGTTTTACGAGACAGTTCCCCCACTAATCACACGTCATAGACGCCAGTCTCTATGTGTGGACGTGTTTGTGCTGTCTGTCTACAGAGTGATTAGGTAAATGCAGTACTGATGTATTGAAATGATGCACACATACACACATACACACACACACACACATTGTGCAGATAAGGAGAACACGTAACACAAACAAGCATGCCTTGGCAGAGTCTTCATGGAGCCTGGTGCTTCTTCATTTGCAAGCCTCTTTGCATCTGATATGCTTTTATGATGTCCTCCTCCAAATCATCACGTCATCATAGTCAGCAGTCAATAGGACATATGCTGTGTGTCTAGGGAGTAATTTGTTTAATGATGGTGAGTTGTATTCTGTGACGCAAACAGAAGAGGAGGATATCACCTGGGACGGCTTGGCAAAGCCACTGATTTTGGGCTGACGTGTCGGACGGAGCAACACACAGACCGACAGGGTGGACCTCATCCCTACACACGTCCAGCTACTGGTGACTGGTCCCCGACCTCTTAAGGTGAGGTGTGTTTTACTTTCGTCAGCGTCTTTCCACCTTTCACTCTTTTCATGGTAAGCCTTGTATATCATGATACTGCATCTCAGGACATTTACCACCAGCATTCCATATGTTTTTCAGAAACCCTTAGTACTGCATTAAATCTTCCATGTATGTCTGACCTTTGTGTGACCTCTTTCACGTATTCTTCTCAGCATCCACAAAGATGGGGATTTTCCTGTGTCTGATTCTGCTGTTCCCAGGTCAGTACAGGTTCATCTACTGCTTCTGTATAAGACAACTGATGGATGATAATGTTTACACTTTTGAGTGTTTTGGGGCGCTGAATTAGCTGTGTCACTCATGTTTGTTTGTCTACTTTCCTGTCATGAATGTAAAACTGCACCTTCAGTTTTATGTCACTGAACTAAGGATGCATGTATGGATGAGCCGTTTTAGCTTAATCAGCTTACACAGAATGAGTCATAACAATGGGGCATATTTTAATGACAGTGTCTCAGAGTATAAAAATGACAGTTTGCCAAATATACGTATTATATAGCTAAACAGGTTTAACATCTCATGTCAAAAATCGCTTTTTCTGTAGTTGGTGGTGGTGAGTCTCATAATGTCACAGACTTTCAGGCATAGTCAAAGTTTCCTTCAGGATAAATAAAGTATCTCTACTACTAAGTGTGCAATTTCTTGTGGAGTCCGTGGCATTATGAGTGTCATCATCAGCCACTACCTGTAAGAAAGTAGTATGGTATTATTGACTTTGGCCGCATTGTACATGCCTACATCTGCCCTACAGGCTGGCACAAAGCCATGCAAATGTGAAATCGAAGCTACATTGTTGTTCAACAGTTAAATATTAAAGACATCAGCGTTGTAATTGTATAGTATCATTTCTTTCTTGATGCACAAAGTCCAATAAGAATGCATGTAGTAAATATACAGTATACAGCATTGAACATGGGTGGTGGCAAATGTTTTATTAGAATTACTGAGACACAACATTGGGCCTAGGGCATAGGGCAGACCTACTGTGCTGCTATTCTGACCCTAATGTGCCCACGTATATCACAGATTTGTTTTGTTGAGATTTGTTTTGAAATCAGTTATTTATTTAGAATTTCAGAACAAAAAACATCTTTAGTGTTTTGGTCAAAAATGACTGGAATAATGACAATTACACAATTGCATAAGTAAACTTACAATATTATCATCTGATGTTGTGATGAACCTATTTAACAACAAAATTATTTTAGATATTAAAAGATTTGATCTTTAATTTGGTATTTAAGCCAACAGGCCTCAATGACTTAATGCAACTTGTTTTTGTTAAAAACGTATGACAAAAACATAACCCTTTAACCAAACAAATACTCAGATAAAACTTATTGTGCTGTGCAGACCACCTTACATAATTACAATTACAATTACGATAGCACACACTAACCATGGCAAAACATTCAAATGTTCAGGTTAAAGGCCTCAGCCATCCACATCCAGCATCAGACATCCAAAATAATTGTTGCTGACCTGGCCTCTTCTGTCACTTGTGAGGGCTGTTTACTCTGGTGGGCTTTAGGGCCATCACCCCAAAAGAACCCCTTTACTCAAAGAGCAGCACATCGCAGACCGACTGAGGTTTGCCCATAAACATTTGAAAGGTAAAGATGAGTTTTGGAAGTCTGTGCTTTGGTGTGATGTGACTAAACTGGAACTGTTTGGTCCAGTTGGATTTTGCTTATGTTTGGCAAAGAAAGGGAGAGGCCTTTAAACCGAAGAACACAGTTCTCAAAGATAAACATGGTGGTATAGCATCATGCTGGGGGGCTGTTTTGCAGCCTCAGACACAGGGAACCTTGTTTGGGTGCATGGTATCATGAAAAAAGAAAATTATGTTGAAATTTTGAGGGATAAATCTGCTCACAGTCTAGCCTTGTGTCATTGCTGGGTCTTCCAACATAACAATGACCCAAAGCATACATCGAAATTGGTCCAACAGTTCCTCACGGATACCAATACCAAGGTTCTGCAGTGGCCTGCACAGAGCCCAGAAGCCAGGCAATTTGGACCAGCTGGAACAATTTGCAATGGAAGAATAGGATAAAAAAACATCAGGACACCTGTAACAACCTAGTAAATAACTACTCTAAGTGGTTGTTGTTGGTTGTGGCTCAGAAAGGGTAAACTATTCACTCTTAATGGCCAGGGGGCTAATAATTTTGAACATATCATTAGTGGGCATTTTCTCTTTGTTATTTTGGAAACAAATACACTATAAACAGTTGCAGTTAATGGTCATTTCCATGAAGATATCAAGAGTTTTGACTAATTTCATAAGGGGAGGCTAA
Source organism: Coilia nasus (assembly GCA_027475355.1). Taxonomy (NCBI): domain Eukaryota; kingdom Metazoa; phylum Chordata; class Actinopteri; order Clupeiformes; family Engraulidae; genus Coilia; species Coilia nasus. The sequence continues at coordinate 4,687,731 of CM050220.1, read as the reverse complement.
TAATGTTGTGCTGAACTGTATATGAGTGTGCATGTGTTTTTGTGTGTGTGAATGCATAGTATTTGTGTACGTGTGCATGTTTATATGTTTGTATGTTTGTATTTGAGAGTTTGGGTTAATGTAAATGGATGCATATGTGTTTGTGACTGGTTGTCTGGTTGCTTATGCCCAGATATGCCCACTAATGGACACATGTGCACATCATATGTACGATATGGCAAAAGAGCAGCAGGCTGCTGGCAAACTGTTTTGCTGTCTGGGTGTGTGTACATGAGTGTACTGTCTTAGTCTATAAGTGTGTACATGAGTGTACTGTCTTAGTCTATAAGTGTGTACATGAGTGTATTGTCTTAGTCTATAAGTGTGTACATGAGTGTATTGTCTTAGTCTATAAGTGTGTACATGAGTGTATTGTCTTAGTCTATAAGTGTGTACATGAGTGTATTGTCTTAGTCTATAAGTGTGTACATGAGTGTATTGTCTTAGTCTATAAGTGTGTACATGAGTGTATTGTCTTAGTCTATAAGTGTGTACATGAGTGTTGATGTGGGTGTGTATGTGTAAATGTAAGTATTTGTCTTTCTGAACAACAGGAATTTGCTGGAATCAATTTTATATACTCTTGTATATCATTTTTTGATTTCACCCATTCATTTCTTATAGTCGGTCATTTTTGACCGGAACACCACAGGTGTGCAAAAGTTAAATAGATCGCCCAAAATTTTATGCAAATCATCCAAAACTGTTTTGTGTGTTCACATGTCCTATGTGAACAAAGTCATGAAGCCTCATAACAGTCTGATTAAAGGAAAAATATTTTTGAGGAAAAATATAATCAAAACGGTCACTTTTTACCAGAACACAACAGGAGGGTTAAACCTATAACCCTGTTGTTGTGTCCCTCTTTATGTTGCGGTGTGGAACGAGCTAGCCGTAACATACTACTAAGTGTGCATTTTCTTGTGACATTATGAGTATCATCATCACCCACTACCTGTAAGAATAATGTTTATACTTCTGGGTGTTTTGGGGCCCTCAATTAGTTATGTCAGTCATGTTTGTTTGTCTACTTTCCTGTCATAAATTTAAAACCGCACCTTCAGCTTAAGGATGCATATGGATGAGCCGTTTGAGCTTTTTTGAGTAAATTTTTCATGACGGTGTTTCGGATTCTACAAATGACAGTTTACCAAATATGTTTATTATATAGCTGATACACACAAGTTCAACACCATGTAAGAATTAGTTTTTGTTTAGCTGCTCAGACTCCAAAAGAAATTGCATACATAGTCAAAGTCTCCTTCGGGCATAGGCGTCGCCACCATGATACCAGAGGGGGATGTGACCCGCCCAGCCCACATTTTGAAATGACCTGTGAAATGACATTTACTGAGTAAGAAAAGTAGTCCACTTATGCAGTTTCACTTGATCACGAAAAAATCCATTCCACTTAAGTCATAGGAGAACACCCACACCGCTAACATCCACTCCACGTTTTCCTGGTTACAACAGTACTGTAATTCTCACGCAAGCCACGATGCCCAACCTTTGGTAAAGCATTATAGTCTTTTGTTGTTATCAGCAAAAATAATAATCAGCAATAATAAATGTAATGGAACGGCAGGACACAGGGGGGCATTACTGCTGAAACTGATGTAGTAGATGAGTAGAATAAGAAAATAAACGCGATTGAAGTGTGCTGTTACTGTTACAAGGTTGTGATCCTGTTGTCATCTTTATTAGTTAATGCTCCCCTACATCATTATAACTTGCTTAAAATAAATAAGGGGTTATTGTTGAATCTGTCTCTAAAATCGTTATTGAGTTAAGCATTTACTTCTGTTGGTATAGGTGTTTAACAACCTGTTTAAATCCAGCAGAATGCAGGAAACTGCATCTAGATCATTAGATTCACTGGGGGAGTACCGCAATTTTATTTGGTTACAACAACTACATGATTTACGATACCCATAGCTTTCCAAGATGCCAATGTGAACACAATGTAAACACCTGACAATATCATCAAACTTTTGTCTGTAAATTGTCACATCAAATATGTCACTTTTATACTACACTAAAAAGATGTGTGAACCTATACACAAACTCCTACATCCCTACATCTGCCCTACAGGCTTGCACAAAGTCAAATATTAAAGACATCAGCATTGTAACTGTTTAGTATCATTTCTTTCATGTTACACAAAGTCAAATAGGACTGCATGTAGTAAATATATACGACACTGAATGTGGGTGGTGGCAAATGTTTTATTAAAATTATTGTACAACATGGAGTTTGATATTTGGACTAATCGTAGGTAAAAAAAACAAGAAAATCACATATTTTTCTCCTCCATAATATGTGGTTCGACGTGGCATATTATGTGTGACTAGCCATTCAGAATGGTTGAAGTAAGCCATTGCGCAGATGACACTTAAAGAAATAATTGTCAAAAAAACCCATTACGTAAATGAAATGTCAAAAAAACAAGTTTTTATTTGCGTTTTGTTCAGTATTGAAAAACAAACAATGAAATAAGTTTGGTGTTTTTTTGTTCTTAATTGAAAATCAAACAAACGAATGATACAGGGACCTGATATGGTACTTTATCATTTCTATCATCAAAGACACTAGTATTGCAACACAGCCCACCCTGTATTAGGAGTGAAGCCTTGACCATGTTGTGGACAACACGTGTTGTGTGACAGTTGACGTGTCTGATTCTCTGGAGAGGAGGGAGGGTGTCCTGAGTGTCAGAATAACAAGCTGTGGTAGTAAAATTACTTTGTAATTTCTTTGTAAATAAACAGTTTATGGATTATTACATTAATAACATCATATTTATCCCATTCTTGGACTTCACTCCCCCCATCTCTCTCCCTCTCTCTCAATCTCACTCTTTCTATCTCTCTCTCTCTCTCACTCACTGTGTGTGGATGTGCGCGTGTGTGTGTGCGCGTGTGTGTGTGTGTGTGCCTGTATGTGTGTATGCACACCATCTCTCCTCTCAGGTGTGTGTGGTCTCTCCTCCTCTGTGCAACGTCAGTTCCATGTGGTGAAAGAGGAGAAGAACTGGACAGAAGCTCAGCAGTACTGCAGAGAGAAGTTCACTGACCTCGCCACCATAGACGACATGGCAGAGATGGAGAAGTTAAAAAGAGCAATCCATGAAGAACATGTTGAGGAGGCTTGGATTGGACTGAAGCGTGGAAGCAGTTATAAGTGGCAGTGGTCTCTGGCTGACAGGGATTTCTACGGAGAGAATGAGGCTGAGTTCAGGAACTGGGCTATAAACGAGCCACAAGGAAGAGACAGTGAAGATTGTGCGGCCATTTCGACAAGTGGACAGTGGCTTGATCACTTCTGTGGGAATGCTCCAACATTTGCAAAGTTTCCCTTCATCTGCAACGATGGTGAGAAGCCATCTTCATTCATTACAAATCTTACTCTCCCTCTCGCTCACAATTACATGCAAACTAACAAAATCAAATCAGTTTGTTATGACATTGTCATGTACATTCACAGTTTGTTTAGACGGTAAAGCTGTGCTGTTTCTCGGTTAACCATGACACATGCATTACCACAGAGAAAAGCTCCACACAGCCCTATGTGCTGGTTAGAGATGAGAAGAACTGGACAGATGCTCAGAGATACTGCAGAGAGAAACACACAGACCTGGCCAGTGTGAGGAACCAGGCAGAGAACGACCAGATAGCTGCAAATATCTTTCTCCAGATACCAGCAACTATCTTTGTCTGGATCGGCCTGTTCAGAGACACCTGGGAGTGGTCAGATGGCAGCAGCTCCTCCTTTCGCCACTGGGCCTCTTTAGAACCCAAAAATGTTGACCCCAAAGAGCATGGGCTCTGTGTTGTAATTTGGCCGTCTGGTCAGTGGAATGATGACAGATGTTACAAACTTAAAAACTTTATCTGCTATGAAGGTGAGTCAATGGGCCCTTACTTCAGTGGCATATGAAAGCATTATCATGAATATTCTCATGACCTTTATTTTTTATTTTACCATTTCTCCTTGGCCCCTAATCATGCTCCTTGGTCATGAATAATTGTATATACTTGTTACTATGATGTCTTGATTCCCTCAGATCTCCCCATTGCTACAGTAGTGGTGGTGTCTCCTCTGAGTCCTTTCTACTCTGGAGATGCAGTCACTCTGAACTGTAATATAACACAGTACACAGACTGGTATGAGTATGTCTGGGTAAAGGACAACAGCACAGTTCCTGGTAAGAGCAGTCAGACCATCTCCATCACACTCCCTCAAGAGGCAGGTCAGTACCAGTGCAGAGGACAGAGAGAAGGTCGTCCAGATGCATCCTCAGTTAGCAGATCTGTTAACATAACGTTCAATGGTGAGTCAACATTCAACACAATTTTATCACAGACTACTGAACACCTATGAACATTTGGCTCTTATTTTAGTAATGGCCACTGCTAGAACAACATGTCATTAAGGTTTTCTTAAAGTTTTTTTTTGTTACTTGACCTTTCATTTTGTGTTTGTCTTGATTCCCTCAGATCTCCCCATTGCTACAGTGGGGGTGGTGTCTCCTCTGAGTCCTTTCTACTCTGGAGATGCAGTCACTCTGAACTGTAATATAACACAGTACACAAACTGGTATGAGTTTGGCTGGGTAAAGGACAACAGCACAGTTCCTGGTAAGAGCAGTCAGAACATCACCATCACACTCCCTGAAGAGGCAGGTCAGTACCAGTGCTATGGACGGAGAAGGGGTCGTCCAGATACATCCTCAGTTAGCAGATCTGTTAACATTATGAATAATGGTGAGTCATCATAAAAAATATAATAATAATAATAATAATAATAATAATAATAATAATAATAATAATAATAATAATAATAGTCATAATCATAAGCCTTTAGCCTTAGGGAGGCCTGAGGAAAGATTTAAGCATGAATGAGCTTTTTCATCACTTGCAGAGACAAAAAAGGGCTACTTTAGAGATGATGAAAGTCCTCTTCTCCAGTCCTCCTTCTCCCGTCCTCTTTCTCCCGTCCTCTTGTCCTCCTTCTCCCGTCCTCTTTGGAGGGGCCTGAGGAATGTCCAGGGGCTGAGGGCTCATGCAAGCACATAGACAGACAAAGTGTCAGCAGCATTGCGCCACTGCGTCATTATGTCATTGTGTTATTGTATTGTATTGTATTATTATTATTATTATTATTATTATTATTATTATTATTATTATTATTA
>CM050220.1:4670000-4680000 GCA_027475355.1 Coilia nasus | reverse complement strand
GGTTATTTTGTGTTCTTAGAAGTCTTCCTATCAGAATCAGAGCTCTATAAGTTGGCTTCCTGAGTGCCGCCCCTGACCACTACAGTACCCTCAAAGCAATAAATTATCTAATTATAAATAAACTATGCTAAATCGTGCAGAAATGTCTGTGACCAAGTGTTGGCGTCCACTTTCTGTACAGGACATTTAAGCTGAGAATATCTACTGTTCAGTGTGGAGAGAGAGACGTGGGGGGAGGCGTGAGAGTAGCACGAAAGGTCCTGGATAGCTAGCTGATCTCTGGAAGGGAGAGGCCCTAGGCCTTGGCCTTCTGGCAGTGACGCGGGCTAAACTCTGCCTGAAACTATGGCTCTTTCTCCATTGATGCATCAGTGTTAATAAACCTTATTCCTGATTTCCAATCACCATGCTGACTCAGGGCTCATTCACACCGACTTGAGCATGTACAGCGCGTATCCGTATACAATATCTTTGTATAGGGACAGAATACGCACAGATCACGCGTACAGTGTGAACAGTCGAATTTGTTAACATGCATTCTAAAGGAATACGGACAGAAAGCGGGCACGCGCTGAATACGGATAATGTTTGGTGAATGAGCCCTCAGTCTCCAAATTTACCTGTAGTAAATTATTTACTAGCATGGGTGACTGTAACTTCTGATGTAACTTTTAGGTAAGGCTGTCCCCCAATTTCTCCCATCCAGCAAGACGGGTCGAGCCATCAGAAGCACGCCATCTAACAACATGCCTGCCTGTCTCTACCCTGTGAGAGAGACAGCTGAATAACTCAGACTTACACTTAGACACTTAGCCAAAGAGTTAGTCTTTATTTCTTGTCACTTTTATTTCTTTTATTTTCTATCAACTGAATTTGTAACATCATATATGTAATAAATCATCAATCCTGCTCCAAAGCAATAAACTTTAACTTTTTTATTCTTGAAGATCTATTTTAGCTTATTTAGAAATCCATGGGTAGCAAAGACGTCAGGTGTAAAGTCAGTCTGAAATGCACCAAAATCATACGCCTAAATCTAACATTCATATTTACTATTAATCACAACTAAACATACATTCATGAAGCTATGTTGTTGTATTCTGTTTTTGTATTCTATTAAAAGGCATAATATCTCTACTTAATAATGATGTATATTTGATGAACATTTGTTATGTGTTAATAATATTTATGTTACAATTTAATACTAACTTCGTGATGTATTGGTGGTGGCTTTGATAATAATATATATTATATATATATATATATATCTATATATATATATATATATATATATATATATATATATATATATATATATATATATATATATATATATATATATATATATTAACTTCTTTATATGGTGTTTTGGTGGTGGTTTTGCTAGACTTGGAATGGATTATGACTGTTGTGCTACAGAAACATTATTTTAAAAATAACTAAATAAATGACTCTATAAAGAATCAACTTCATTTTCGTCATTTGTCTTGTTTTGGTTTTTCATGGTTTTGTATGTGGTAAATAAATATGTGAGCAGTATTCTGGTTTAAAGACTTATTTGTTACGCTGGTAGTGTGTGGGTATACGGTACTGTATGTTGCTGTGTCCGTACTGTTTTTATTGATTTATTTCGACTGTGTTGTGTGTTTTTATGGTGTTTTTTTATGGTGCTGCTGTGTCCCTATCCCCAAGACAAATTTCTCCCTGGCGGAGAATAATAAAGAAACCTAACCTAACCTAACCTAACCTAATTTCTGGTCTTTGCTGGTGTGACTTCTCCTGCGTAGCGAAGTTTTCTCAGCATGGAGTCACTGTACCAACACCCCTGTACCATTACAGCACAGTTACACCACTGCAAACAGTTATGGGAGCATGGCTAGGCTATCTCTGCACCACAGTTACACCACTGCAAACAGTTATGGGAGCATGACTAGGCTATCTCTGCACCACAGTTACACCACTGCAAACAGTTAAGGGAGCATGGCTAGGCTATCTCTGCACCACAGTTACACCACTGCAAACAGTTATGGGAGCAGGCTAGGCTATCTCTGCAGCACAGTTACACCACTGCAAACAGTTATGGGAGCATGGCTAGGCTATCTCTGCACCCCAGTTACACCACTGCAAACAGTTATGGGAGCATGGCTAGGCTATCTGTGTACCACAGTTACACCACTGCAAACAGTTATGGGAGCATGGCTAGGCTACAGTATCTCTGCACCACAGTTACACCACTGCAAACAGTTATGGGAGCATGGCTAGGCTATCTCTACAGCACAGTTACACCACTGCAAACAGTTATGCGAGCATGGCTAGGCTATCTGTGTACCACAGTTACACCACTGCAAACAGTTATGGGAGCATGGCTAGGCTATCTGTGTACCACAGTTACACCACTGCAAACAGTTATGGGAGCATGGCTAGGCTATCTCTGCAGCACAGTTACACCACTGCAAACAGTTATGGTAGCATGGCTAGGCTATCTCTGCAGCAGTTACACCACTGCAAACAGGTAGGGGAGCATGGCTAGGCTATCTGCACCACAGTTACACCACTGCAAACAGTTATGGGAGCATGGCTAGGCTATCTCTGCAGCACAGTTACACCACTGCAAAAAGGTAGGGGAGCATGGCTAGGCTATCTCTGCACCACAGTTACACCACTGCAAACAGTTATGGGAGCATGGCTAGGCTATCTCTGCAGCACAGTTACACCACTGCAAACATTTATGGGAGCATGGCTAGGCTATCTCTGCACCACAGTTACACCACTGCAAACAGTTATGGGAGCATGGCTAGGCTATCTCTGCAGCACAAGTACACCACTGCAAACAGTTAGGGGAGCATGGCTAGGCTATCTCTGCAGCACAAGCTATGAGGAAAGACCTGCTGCCCTGGGGGGGATGGAGGCACAACACAGATTAATACTGTAATAGGAGGCTTTATAACAGGTGAATGTTCAATAATAGAAGGCTTTATAACAGGGATGAGTCAAAGGAGCTAGGTTTCAACCAACTGGATTTTAAAGGACGTTTCACCGTTCACCCAAAAGTCTCCATCAGGCCAGAAGTGAAGAAGCCTTTTGGATGAACGACTGTGAACTCCACTTGCTTACAGCTTGGGTCCTTTGATGACCATAACCCGTGTTAATCAGAGTCTGCACAGACAACAGGGATGTGTGTTTTATTAAAATGATTCATAACAAACACAGTAGTAGACACGTAAAAAAGACGGCCTCCTTAAAGCACAGGGATGATTGGTCTTATAATTCATAGACACAAAGAGAGGAGTCACTCGTGCTATTTACGCCAGCAACTTTGCATATGATGGCGTTTTACAAGACAGTTCCCCCACTAATCACACGTCATAGACGCCAGTCTCTGTGTGTGGACGTGTTTGTGCTGTCTGTCTACAGAGTGATTAGGTAAATGCAGTACTGATGTATTGAAATGGTGCACACACACACACACACACTGTGCAGATAAGGAGAACACGTAACACAAACAAGCATGCCTTGGCAGATTCTTCATGGAGCCTGGTGCTTCTTCATTTGCAAGCCTCTTTGCATCTGATATGCTTTTATGATGTCCTCCTCCAAATCATCACGTCATCATAGTCAGCAGTCAATAGGACATATGCTGTGTGTCTAGGGAGTAATTTGTTTAATGATGGGGAGTTGTATTCTGTGACGCAAACAGAAGAGGAGGATATCACCTGGGACGGCTTGGCAAAGCCACTCACTTTGGGCTGACGTGTCGGACGGAGCAACACACAGACCGACAGGGTGGACCTCATCCCTACACACGTCCAGCTACTGGTGACTGGTCCCCGACCTCTTAAGGTGAGGTGTGTTTTACTTTCGTCAGCGTCTTTCCACCTTTCACTCTTTTCATGGTAAGCCTTGTATATCATGATACTGCATCTCAGGACATTTACCACCAGCATTCCATATGTTTTTCAGAAACCCTTAGTACTGCATTAAATCTTCCATGTATGTCTGACCTTTGTGTGACCTCTTTCACATATTCTTCTCAGCATCCACAAAGATGGGGATTTTCCTCTGTCTGATTCTGCTGTTCCCAGGTCAGTACAGGTTCATCTACTGCTTCTGTATAAGACAACTGATGGATGATAATGTTTACACTTTTGAGTGTTTTGGGGCGCTGAATTAGCTGTGTCACTCCTGTTTGTTTGTCTACTTTCCTGTCATGAATGTAAAACTGCACCTTCAGTTTTATGTCACTGAACTAAGGATGCATGTATGGATGAGCCGTTTTAGCTTAATCAGCTTACACAGGATGAGTCATAACAATGGGGCATATTTTAATGACAGTGTCTCAGAGTATAAAAATGACAGTTTGCCAAATATACGTATTATATAGCTAAACAGGTTTAACATCTCATGTCAAAAATCGCTTTTTCTGTAGTTGGTGGTGGTGAGTCTCATAATGTCACAGACTTTCAGGCATAGTCAAAGTTTCCTTCAGGATAAATAAAGTATCTCTACTACTAAGTGTGCAATTTCTTGTGGAGTCCGTGGCATTATGAGTGTCATCATCAGCCACTACCTGTAAGAAAGTAGTATGGTATTATTGACTTTGGCCGCATTGTACATGCCTACATCTGCCCTACAGGCTGGCACAAAGCCATGCAAATGTGAAATCGAAGCTACATTGTTGTTCAACAGTTAAATATTAAAGACATCAGCGTTGTAATTGTATAGTATCATTTCTTTCTTGATGCACAAAGTCCAATAAGAATGCATGTAGTAAATGTACAGTATACAGCATTGAACATGGGTGGAGGCAAATGTTTTATTAGAATTACTGAGACACAACATTGGGCCTAGGGCATAGGGCAGACCTACTGTGCTGCTATTCTGACCCTAATGTGCCCACGTATATCACAGATTTGTTTTGTTGAGATTTGTTTTGAAATCAGTTATTTATTTAGAATTTCAGAACAAAAAACATCTTTAGTGTTTTGGTCAAAAATGACTGGAATAATGACAATTACACAATTGCATAAGTAAACTTACAATATTATCATCTGATGTTGTGATGAACCTATTTAACAACAAAATTATTTTAGATATTAAAAGATTTGATCTTTAATTTGGTATTGAAGCCAACAGGCCTCAATGACTTAATGCAACTTGTTTTTGTTAAAAACGTATGACAAAAACATAACACTTTAACCAAACAAATACTCAGATAAAACTTATTGTGCTGTGCAGACCACCTTACATAATTACAATTACAATTACGATAGCACACACTAACCATGGCAAAACATTCAAATGTTCAGGTTAAAGGCCTCAGGCATCCACATCCAGCATCAGACATCCAAAATAATTGTTGCTGACCTGGCCTCTTCTGGCACTTGTGAGGGCTGTTTACTCTGGTGGGCTTTAGGGCCATCACCCCAAAAGAACCCCTTTACTCAAAGAGCAGCACATCGCAGACAGACTGAGGTTTGCCCATAAACATTTGAAAGGTAAACATGAGTTTTGGAAGTCTGTGCTTTGGTGTGATGTGACTAAACTGGAACTGTTTGGTCCAGTTGGATTTTGCTTAATTTTGGCAAAGAAAGGGAGAGCCCTTTAAACCGAAGAACACAGTTCTCAAAGATAAACATGGTGGTATAGCATCATGCTGGGGGGCTGTTTTGCAGCCTCAGACACAGGGAACCTTGTTTGGGTGCATGGTATCATGAAAAAAGAAAATTATGTTGAAATTTTGAGGGATAAATCTGCTCACAGTCTAGCCTTGTGTCATTGCTGGGTCTTCCAACATAACAATGACCCAAAGCATACATCGAAATTGGTCCAACAGTTCCTCACGGATACCAATACCAAGGTTCTGCAGTGGCCTGCACAGAGCCCAGAAGCCATGCAATTTGGACCAGCTGGAACAATTTGCAATGGAAGAATAGGATAAAAAAACATCAGGACACCTGTAACAACCTAGTAAATAACTACTCTAAGTGGTTGTTGTTGGTTGTGGCTCAGAAAGGGTAAACTATTCACTCTTAATGGCCAGGGGGCTAATAATTTTGAACATATCATTTTTGCCCTTTCTTGTTTCAACTCAGTGTATCAGTAAAATATTCTAATAAAACTTAGTGGGCATTTTGTCTTTGTTATTTTGGAAACAAATACACTATAAACAGTTGCAGTGAATGGTCATTTCCATGAAGATATCAAGAGTTTTGACTAATTTCATAAGGGGAGGCTAATAATGTTGTGCTCAACTGTATATGAGTGTGCATGTGTTTTTGTGTGTGTGAATGCATAGTATTTGTGTACGTGTGCATGTTTATATGTTTGTATGTTTGTATTTGAGAGTTTGGGTTAATGTAAATGGATGCATATGTGTTTGTGACTGGTTGTCTGGTTGCTTATGCCCAGATATGCCCACTAATGGACACATGTGCACATCATATGTACGATATGGCAAAAGAGCAGCAGGCTGCTGGCAAACTGTTTTGCTGTCTGGGTGTGTGTACATGAGTGTATTGTCTTAGTCTATAAGTGTGTACATGAGTGTATTGTCTTAGTCTATAAGTGTGTACATGAGTGTATTGTCTTAGTCTATAAGTGTGTACATGAGTGTATTGTCTTAGTCTATAAGTGTGTACATGAGTGTATTGTCTTAGTCTATAAGTGTGTACATGAGTGTATTGTCTTAGTCTATAAGTGTGTACATGAGTGTTGATGTGGGTGTGTATGTGTAAATGTAAGTATTTGTCTTTCTGAACAACAGGAATTTGCTGGAATCAATTTTATATACTCTTGTATATCATTTTTTGATTTCACCCATTCATTTCTTATAGTCGGTCATTTTTGACCGGAACACCACAGGTGTGCAAAAGTTAAATAGATCGCCCAAAATTCTATGCAAATCATCCAAAATTGTTTTGTGTGTTCACATGGTATATGTGAACAAAGTCATGAAGCCTCATAACAGTCTGATTAAAGGAAAAATATTTTTGAGGAAAAATATAATCAAAACGGTCACTTTTTACCAGAACACAACAGGAGGGTTAAACCTATAACCCTGTTGTTGTGTCCCTCTTTATGTTGCGGTGTGGAACGAGCTAGCCGTAACATACTACTAAGTGTGCATTTTCTTGTGACATTATGAGTATCATCATCACCCACTACCTGTAAGAATAATGTTTATACTTCTGGGTGTTTTGGGGCCCTCAATTAGTTATGTCAGTCATGTTTGTTTGTCTACTTTCCTGTCATAAATTTAAAACCGCACCTTCAGCTTAAGGATGCATATGGATGAGCCGTTTGAGCTTTTTTGAGTAAATTTTTCATGACGGTGTTTCGGATTCTACAAATGACAGTTTACCAAATATGTTTATTATATAGCTGATACACACAAGTTCAACACCATGTAAGAATTAGTTTTTGTTTAGCTGCTCAGACTCCAAAAGAAATTGCATACATAGTCAAAGTCTCCTTCGGGCATAGGCGTCGCCACCATGATACCAGAGGGGGATGTGACCCGCCCAGCCCACATTTTGAAATGACCTGTGAAATGACATTTACTGAGTAAGAAAAGTAGTCCACTTATGCAGTTTCACTTGATCACGAAAAAATCCATTCCACTTAAGTCATAGGAGAACACCCACACCGCTAACATCCACTCCACGTTTTCCTGGTTACAACAGTACTGTAATTCTCACGCAAGCCACGATGCCCAACCTTTGGTAAAGCATTATAGTCTTTTGTTGTTATCAGCAAAAATAATAATCAGCAATAATAAATGTAATGGAACGGCAGGACACAGGGGGGCATTACTGCTGAAACTGATGTAGTAGATGAGTAGAATAAGAAAATAAACGCGATTGAAGTGTGCTGTTACTGTTACAAGGTTGTGATCCTGTTGTCATCTTTATTAGTTAATGCTCCCCTACATCATTATAACTTGCTTAAAATAAATAAGGGGTTATTGTTGAATCTGTCTCTAAAATCGTTATTGAGTTAAGCATTTACTTCTGTTGGTATAGGTGTTTAACAACCTGTTTAAATCCAGCAGAATGCAGGAAACTGCATCTAGATCATTAGATTCACTGGGGGAGTACCGCAATTTTATTTGGTTACAACAACTACATAATTTACGATACCCATAGCTTTCCAAGATGCCAATGTGAACACAATGTAAACACCTGACAATATCATCAAACTTTTGTCTGTAAATTGTCACATCAAATATGTCACTTTTATACTACACTAAAAAGATGTGTGAACCTATACACAAACTCCTACATCCCTACATCTGCCCTACAGGCTTGCACAAAGTCAAATATTAAAGACATCAGCATTGTAACTGTTTAGTATCATTTCTTTCATGTTACACAAAGTCAAATAGGAATGCATGTAGTAAATATATACGACACTGAATGTGGGTGGTGGCAAATGTTTTATTAAAATTATTGTACAACATGGAGTTTGATATTTGGACTAATCGTAGGTAAAAAAAACAAGAAAATCACATATTTTTCTCCTCCATAATATGTGGTTCGACGTGGCATATTATGTGTGACTAGCCATTCAGAATGGTTGAAGTAAGCCATTGCGCAGATGACACTTAAAGAAATAATTGTCAAAAAAACCCATTACGTAAATGAAATGTCAAAAAAACAAGTTTTTATTTGCGTTTTGTTCAGTATTGAAAAACAAACAATTAAATAAGTTTGGTGTTTTTTTGTTCTTAATTGAAAATCAAACGAACGAATGATACAGGGACCTGATATGGTACTTTATCATTTCTATCATCAAAGACACTAGTATTGCAACACAGCCCACCCTGTATTAGGAGTGAAGCCTTGACCATGTTGTGGACAACACGTGTTGTGTGACAGTTGACGTGTCTGATTCTCTGGAGAGGAGGGAGGGTGTCCTGAGTGTCAGAATAACAAGCTGTGGTAGTAAAATTACTTTGTAATTTCTTTGTAAATAAACAGTTTATGGATTATTACATTAATAACATCATATTTATCCCATTCTTGGACTTCACTCCCCCCATCTCTCTCCCTCTCTCTCAATCTCACTCTTTCTATCTCTCTCTCTCTCTCACTCACTGTGTGTGGATGTGCGCGTGTGTGTGTGCGCGCGTGTGTGTGCCTGTATGTGTGTATGCACACCATCTCTCCTCTCAGGTGTGTGTGGTCTCTCCTCCTCTGTGCAACGTCAGTTCCATGTGGTGAAAGAGGAGAAGAACTGGACAGAAGCTCAGCAGTACTGCAGAGAGAAGTTCACTGACCTCGCCACCATAGACGACATGGCAGAGATGGAGAAGTTAAAAAGAGCAATCCATGAAGAACATGTTGAGGAGGCTTGGATTGGACTGAAGCGTGGAAGCAGTTATAAGTGGCAGTGGTCTCTGGCTGACAGGGATTTCTACGGAGAGAATGAGGCTGAGTTCAGGAACTGGGCTATAAACGAGCCACAAGGAAGAGATGGTGAAGATTGTGCGGCCATTTGGACAAGGGGACAGTGGATTGATCACTTCTGTGGGAATGCTCCAACATTTGCAAAGTTTCCCTTCATCTGCAACGATGGTGAGAAGCCATCTTCATTCATTACAAATCTTACTCTCCCTCTCGCTCATAATTACATGCAAACTAACAAAATCAAATCAGTTTGTTATGAGGTCTTGTTCACTCACAGTCGTTTAGACTGTACAGCTGTGCTGTTTCTCAGTTAACCATGACACATGCATTACCACAGAGAAAAGCTCCACACACCCCTATGTGCTGGTTAAACATAAGAGGACCTGGAGAGATGCTCAGAGATACTGCAGAGAGAAACACACAGACCTGGCCAGTGTGAGGAACCAGGCAGAGAACGACCAGATAGCTGCAAATATCTTTGTCCAGATACCAGCAAATATCTTTGTCTGGATCGGCCTGTTCAGAGACACCTGGGAGTGGTCAGATGGCAGCAGCTCCTCCTTTCGCCACTGGGCCTCTGGAGAACCCAATTA
>CM050220.1:4607500-4665000 GCA_027475355.1 Coilia nasus | reverse complement strand
CATGACAGGAAGCAAACTAAATTGCCTTAACTAAGTGACCTCATGCACCTTGAGTAATTGCAGGTACTGTACAACAATTAAAAAGACAGCATTACTGCAGTCTTAATTCAAATAATTATCATTGCTGTGGGTGAAGTGTAAGAAGGCTACAGAAGTGTTTATTGAATTGTGTGTGCGTGTGTGTGCATGTGCATGTAAGAGGGTATGTCTTTTAAGTGTGTGCTTGTGAGTGTGTGTGTGTGTGTGTGTGTGTGTGTGTGTGTGTGTGTGTGAGTGTGTGTGTGTGTGTGTGTGTGCACGCGCGTGTGAGAGGGTATGTCTTTTAAGTGTGTGTTTGTGTGAGTGAGTGTGTGTGTGTGTGTGTGTGTGTGTGTGTGAGTGTGGAAGGAATATGCCGCTGATTAATTTACAGCTCAATTATGCGGGTGAGCATTTGTTGCTGGCGAGCTTGGTGCGCTCTACATGACTGCTGTAATGGGCTTTGTCACTGTGCCCAATTAGCACCACCTCATCAGCCCCCCATCACTTCGCTTCACCCAGTCATACACATACACACACACACATACACACACACACACACACACACACACACACACACACAAATACAAGCACACACACCACTTCGCTTTACCCAGTCATATATACACAAACACACACAGGGTTTGCAAGGTATTTGGGGGCCCTAGGCAAAGGGAACCTGAGAATCACACACTCAATGATTCATAATCATCTTTATTTAAAAAGTATATGTTTGTATATAAACTATTAAAAACACAAAGTATAATACAATATGTTATTCACATTTATACAACACTGAACATTAACTTAACCTGAATAAAAATGGTATATAGACATTAACTTACTTGAAATAAAAATGGTATATTGCTACGAATGTAAATATGCACCCTGGTACACTGACACATACAACACGTTTTATTTTCATTCGCTGGCACCGGTTGCACTGAGCTCTGTGCAGCTGACGGTCCCTCAGTGGGGGTGGGGGGCTAGGCCTAACACCACATCATTAAGGACACCAGAAGAGGGAGAAGGGCATGTGGCAATGCATGGCGTTGGAGAAGTGTTGGCGTGTGGAGAAGTGTTCCCGAAGGACAGCGGTGGAATTTAAGTATGTCTCTCCTGGATTTTGGAGTAGGTTGTTTCTGGTCTGATCAGCCAGAGCAGGCAAAGGGGTCTCCTGGATTGGCGTTTTTTCCCCCTTTGATTGTTTGAAGCGACGCGTTTGTTTTGTTTGGTGGGCTACACAATAGTAAGTCGCTGATAGTAACCACGCTGGGAAACGCAGCCACGCCGTCACCCTTTTCCACACTGGGATGTATATTGGTTCACGGGAGTGCCTGGGGATACACCTCATCTTTTAAAAAAAACGAACTGTAAGAAAACTTCAAACCAAAACTGAACAGCCCTCTGAAGGAGGAGTGCATGCGCGAGCTCTTCCGAGAAGGCAGCTGAAGAAACCTGACGACAAGACAAGGCCAAGGTAAGCCTCATCTCCCTGGGGGATTTCGTCAGGTGCCAGTTCGTTTGAGTTTGGTTTTCACACACACACACACACACGCACACATACACCTTGTTGCTCCCCATGCCCTACGTTATCATATTTTCGGGGGTTCAACGAGCCGGGAGGGTTAGCTGGGACGTAACAAATGGGTGCTCAGGTCCGGGATATGAACGTTGGTTAGCGAAGTTAGACTAGCTAATTAGCAAACATTGGTTTAGCTGATCAGCATTGGGTGGAGTTAGGCTATCCTTATTAGCTAACCTAATCGGTGAACTGTTTTATTGACGTTTGTTTTTGTCTTTTGCGTACTAGTTTTTTAAAAAGAGTTTACATTGCTCATTGTGTGCAGTCCTAAATTCTGAATGGTAATGTTCGTTAGCTTTACAGTACTTTGATACTTGACAGATGAGTTGCGTCGGCAAGAAATTGAGCAAGAGGGGATGAAGTTGAAATTAGAAGAACGGAAGATGGCTAATATGGAGGCAGAAAGAGTTTTTGAAAAACTAGCAAAGAGTTTGAAATGCCAACAAGACAAATGGCGTCTTGTTCAAAGTTTACAGGAAGAGCTTTAGAGGTTTATGCTGCACTTGATGCCACCCAGTCTGCATCTTATAATGTTGTCAAGGCTGCTATTCTGTCTGCATATGAGTTTTCTCCAGAGGTCTACAGGCAACGTTTCCGCAATATCAAAAAGAGGGTAGACCAGACGCGTACAGAATATGCTAGAGAGAAGGAAATTGGTTTTGATAAGTGGGTACGTTCTAAGAACATAGGACAGGACTATGATAGGTTAAAACGGCTCATTCTCTTGGAGGATTACAAAAATAGTGTACCGTTTGAAGGTTGAGGATATCAAGAAAGCTGCTGTAATGGCAGATGATTTTGAACTCACTCATTAGTTCACTTCAAGGGGTGACTATAGGCCCAATGTTTTTAAGTCCCAGGTGGTCAGGGGGGCAGAAAATGGCTCCCTAAAGTCCTCAGGGGTGCCTAGAGCTAACTTCCAGCAAGGTTCCGTGCGCACAGAAGACCTTATTTGTTTTTACTGTGGGAAAAAGGGTCATAAGAAGGCCGAATGTCACATTTTCTTGAATAAGCGCAGGGTAAAGGAAAATGCTAAAGTCAATATGTTTGTGGCAGACAGAGTGCAGGATAATCCAAGTCCCTTTGAGACAAGTGAGGTTTTGGGGATGTATAAGGGGTTTCTGTCTAATGGCATAGTCACTGTAGGTGGGGAGGAACACCCAATAGTTGTTTTAAGAGACACAGGTGCGGCCCAGTCTCTGTGGGTAGCAGACAGTCCTTCCTCCGTCTAGTTCACTAAATGTATGTGCTCTCATTCAGGGTGTGAACAGTGAGGCAGGTGAGTTTAGAGCTATCCCTCTCCATCAAGTTCATTTACAGTCGTCTTTGGTTACTGGAGTAGTTACAGTGGGAGTGTTGGCCAGTCTACCTATTCCTGGAGTCCCTTTCGTGCTCGGTAATGACTTAGCTGGTGAAAAGGTTTGTGTCACTCTATTGGTTTCTAAGGTTCCTGTGGAGTCTCCAGAAACTGAGGCGTTACAGCAGGAGTTTCCTACCGTTTTCCCCACAGGGGTAGTTACTCGGTCTCAAGCGAACAATCAGATTGTGCCTAAGGAGGTAGAGGAAGAACCGTCTGAGTTGGGGGTAATACTTGCGGATACTTTCTTTGCACAGGACACTACAGGTGACCAGACGTTTAGTCGTGAGGATCTGATCAGAGAGAAGAGAGGTGATCCTATCATTACTGACATGCGGAGTGAAGCAGGTAGTGTTGAGGACCTGTCAGGAGAGGCAGTAGGCAGGAGGGATCCTGAGTGTTCTGCTGCAGAGGAGTGGAGAGTTTACCATCAGCTTGTTCTTCCTCCCTGTTATAGAGATGAGATTTTGACATTAGCTCATGAAATTTCAACTTCAGGCCATCTAGACATTAATAAGATGAAAGCCAGACTAATGAGACATTTCTATTGGCTTTAACGGTCCCTATACCATCAAAGAGAAGCTAAGTGATGTTGACTATGTTGTGAATACGCTGACAGGAGGAAGTCTACTCGATTGTGCCACATAAACATGCTCAAAAGGGATCAAGGGAGTGCCTAGGCATAGACCTCATCTTTTAAAATAAATGAACTGTAGGAAAACTTCAAACCAAAACTGAACAGCCCTTGGAAGGAGGAGTGCACCCGCGAGCTCTTCCGAGAAGGCAGCTGAAGAAACCTGACGACAAGACGACAAGGCCAAGGTAAGCCTCATCTCCCTGGGGGATTTCGTCAGGTGCCAGTTCGTTTGAGTTTGGTTTACACACACACACACACACACACACACACACATACACCTTGTTGATCCCCTTGCCCTCCGTTATCATCTTTTAGGGGGTTCAACGAGCCGGGAGGGTTAGCTGGGACGTAACAATGTATACAAAATATGTAGTTGCATTGAATATGAAAACAAGAAACTATAACACCAAATATGCAAATAACATTAAAAACATGTTTCCTGTGCTTTATCAAAAAGATAAATCATTTATGATAAGAAAATAACATATGTAACATAAGCAATGTATCAATTTGAACATACTTCCAACACACACAGTGCACAAAACTGCACAGGGTGTACAAATATACACATAAAATAAATTTTATCATACTAAGAGACAGTCATTTATTTATATAGCACATTTTGCATGCATAGAGTGTAACAACTGAGCACTAAAGGTATAGTGGGCTTGCATTAAAAAATGATTTTAAAAAGTGGCCTTTTTAAAATTTCATAGCACATATACTGATTGTTAGGACTCTGGGCCACTGTACTGGGTCATCAGTTGTACTTGTGTGGCTTGATGTACCTTCTGTAGGATCAGTGCTGGGGAATGGTGTGGACTCAATCTGCCTCGACACTGTGGATGAAGACTCTGCTATGTCTTCTTCCTCTTTGTCTTCATCAATTTGAGATAACGTTGATGGCACTGGTGAAAAAATAAGAACATCAAATAAGTGCATCAACTTAATTAACAAAGTACTTAATTCATACACATTTGGATAGAAGTGACTAGCATAGACAGAACATGAAATTTGCAAGGCTATTTGATAACATATATCATATTGAGAGAGGCCAGTATTAACATCCACATAAGAGAATTTCACTCTACCTTCATCATCAATGGCATCAGAGTCATCACTTTGAGGAGGGTGTAGAAACTTCAGCATAGAACCTTGGACAAAGTTGGGTATGGTGAGCTAGTTTTTATTTATTAAAAATCCTAGTGTAGGCTTGCATTTTGTAGAAGAGATGATTCACAAATCAGTCATGATAGATTACATGAGCATTAACGTTACATTTGAGTTATGAGGCATTAAATTCTAGGTTACTACCACGGTAGAGTTTGACAGCGTTCTGTATTGAAAGCAAGACGATCTCTGAACTATGAGAGAAAAAGACATGGCTATGTGGTTTCATAACGGCAAATGCTATTGCTTTCCGTGGCTACTGTTCCAATCAAGTGTGCTCAGGAACACGTATGACAGACGAGTAATATATTTTACCGAACCAGCAATAGGGAAAAGGTGAAACGAGCAAAGCATCTAGTCAGTAAAGCCACACTGAGGTCGGGTTAATCACTGCACAGCTTGCAGAAATGTTTGGCCTGCTTAATATGCATGAAAGTAGACTTTTACAATACAATGCACAAAAATGATATCGAATAAACAGCTATAGGTGTGGTTAGCGATACAGGCATGCTAATATTTATGCTCACGACCCACTTCTGATGATGGAAGCTATGCCACCCTCGCTTGAAACTAAGTAGAGAACATTAGACTACTGAAACTTCGATAAACATAATTAAAGTGAATCTGGGAGAGTGTCGCATTTTTTGCATTGAACGTTCGTGGATGAAAACATTGACATCAAATGTTGTTGTTAACGCTACCTTCTAGGTAGCTGACATTAATGGAATGTTAGCTACCAAAATGCTAGTCCACCCGCTATTATTCATGATCATGTAAATTCTCACTTACCGGTGTCTTGTTTTGTCTTCTCTTCCTCTTGGTTTCTCCTTGGTCTCCCTGAAGTGTAATTTCTCTTCATGAAGTTAAAGTTTTTGGTGGCCGTCCAAACTGCGGGCCCTAGGCAATTGCCTAGTTTGCCTACCCTGTTGTGATGGGCCTGAACACATACAACACACACCACTTCGCTTTACCAGTCATATATACACAAACACACACACAACACACACACACATAAACACAAGCACACACACATGCATACCTACCCTCACACACACACACACCCACCCAGTCAGTTGCATGCAAAGGGCACCCATCAGGACAGGTACTGTTCCTCTAAATAAGGTGTGTTTGTGTGTTTGTGTGTGGGTATGTGTGTGAGGGTACGTATGTATGTGTGTGTGCGCTTATGCTTGTGTGTGTGTGTGTGTCTGAGACAGAGAGAATGTGCACCACACCCCCAGCCCAGTCTATTAAAGATCACCTCAGTGTCATTAAGCCCACTACAAGACCATTGGGGGGGGGGCCTTTCCATGGCGGAAGCATGGGAGTGTTATTCCACATTGTGGGTTAAACACGAGTGCTAGTCAGGTCAGCACCACTCCTGCTAAAAAGGCTAAAAGCGAGTCAGGCTGTGTGAGGCAGCCAACACAGGACTAGATGAGAAACAGGCACGACGGGAAACATCTTAAACAGGAACTAACATACTAAACATCTTTATTCTTGGGGAGCAAATTCAGCAGCGCACAGATCTAACTCATGACACCTCATGAGGGTTCACTAGTGCTGCACACACACGCACACACACACAAACACACGCACACATGGACACACATGCACACGCAGACGCACACACACACGCACACACACACGCACACACACACGCACACACACAAACACACGCACACATGGACACACGTGCACACACACACACAAGCGCACACAGACGCACACACACACAAACACACGCACACACACAAACACACGCACACACACACGCTCACCAATCCGGCTTGTGCATCATGTAGTACCTGCATTGTGTGTAGTTGTGTGAAGCAGAGTTAATCTGCCCTGAATGAGGAAGCACTTGCCACAGAGCTTTACAGTAACAGACAGACACACACACACACACACATGCGTACACACACACACACACAAATACAGACACATACACACACACACACACACACATGCATTATGTGGATTATGACTGTTGGGGTGTGTTTAAGTGTCAAACTCCTGTCAGTGTTGGATTGATGTTCAGGCACCCTACTGTGTGTGTGTGTGTGTGTGTGTGTGTGTGTGTGTGTGTGTGTGTGTGTGTGTGTGTGTGTGTGTGTGTGTGTGCGCGTGCGTGTTAAGGGTCATAAAAGGCAAGGCCTGACATCATAAAAGACTGTTAGAAGTGGGGCCCTGCTGGTATGTAACTCCCCGTGTTTCTCTACTCCCTGCTAGGAGGATCAGGCGTGTGTGTGTGTGTGCTTGTGTGCACGCTTGTGTGTACAGTAGTGTGTGTGTGTGTGTGCCTGTGTGTGTGTGCCTGTGAGTGCTTGTGTGTACAGTAGTGTGTGTGTGTGTGTGTGTGTGTGTGCTTGTGTGCACGCTTGTGTGTACAGTAGTGTGTGTGTGTGTGTTTGTGTGTGTGTTCTAACACTGTTAGACAAAGCTTGGGTGAACTGAGAAATATTGATTAGATGAACCTTACTGTAAAGGATTCTCCATGCTAGTGTTTTTCATACACATCATTCATTTATAGATGTCTCTCATATGCCCACGGGAATACAACTGTCTGTGGAAGAAATGTTACATTTGTGAGTATGTGTGTTGGTTTGTGTGTCTGTGTGTGTGTGTGTGAGCGAGAGGGTGAGCGAGAAAGAAAGAGTCAGCAAGAGAGACAGAGAGAGAGAGGGAGTTAGGGTGATGGAGAGAGAGAGTGAAAAAGAGAGACAAGGAAAGGGAGAGAGGGGGGGAGGCATGTGTGTGCCTCATGAACAGCTGGTCTGTGCTGAACTGTCTTACTTGTTAAGCTCGCCAGCTGTGATCAAGTGCTTTGTGTGTGTGTGTTTAGGCAGTTTAAGGCAGTGTGTCTTTCTCCCAGTGTATCCAAGAGGGAAAATGTAACATACTGCAGTTGACCTTTCGCAAGAGCAAATACTATACCTTCTGTGTGCGTGTGTGTGTGTGCATAAAAAGTACTATTGTAAGTGGGAGCTCCAGAAAAAGCCAGATTTTCAGCACCATGGACAGCACCAGTGAGTCTCAGCTCAGCCTGACTGCACATTCTTAATCAGTCCAAAACAATAAGCCTGTGTATTATTATTATTATTATTATTATTATTATTATTATTATTATGTGAACATCTGTAAAAATGTGTGAAAATGTGTGAAAGCCTTTAAAACAATAAAATGAATTTAAATGTAGTAGAAAATGTGGCACAAAATAAAACAAAGCATAGCCAGTCAATTTTCCTACAAAAATAAGTGTGCATATAAAATAATTATGTAAAAATGTGTGCTCATAAAACAGTTGGGCATAAATATCCAGAGAAATGCCAGTGATTATAAAGTGCATCAATACAACCAAATTAAAGTCATAAAATATCAACAAGTTATAATTTCTCAAAAACACATTTTAGTATCGAAAGACTTGTCAATATTCAGCAAGAAACATTTGGTCTTATTGAAGAGATATTTAATGACCACAGCAGCTATTGTTTTCAGGATGACTTATGTTTGACAGATGTCACAAACAGTCACATTAAAAAAAGAGAGAGAGAGAATAGCCAGATCTATGCCAGTTCTCAAGATACTTAAGCACTGTTTGTAGTACTTAAGTACTGAAGCATTGTTTGTACGTAGATCTGAAGTTTATTTAATCTTTTTTTCGTGCTCTGCTTTGCTTTCTGGGTATTCACCAACATGGGAATGTGTTCACTGTTCCTTATATTTACCTGAACTTGTAACAGTACAAGTCTATTGGTAAACATAACTAATCTTTTTGAGACAGTACTACTAGATAGACAGACAGACAGACAGACAGACAGACAGACAGACAGACAGACAGACAGACAGACAGATAGATAGATAGATAGATCGATCCTCCTTTCAGGGACGTTCTGAAAACAGGTAGTTGGAGAGAAAAAAAAAAGAAAGAAAAGTACTCCTCCAATTCCGAAAAGAAAGGTGGGCATGAAAGAGAGAGAGAAAGAGGGGTGGGGAAGGGAGAGAGTGAGCGAGTGAGTGAGAGAGAGTGAGAGGGTGAGAGCGAGAGAGACAGGAAGAGAGAGAGGGGGAGGGAGAGAGAGACAAGGCGAGAGAGAGAATAAGACGGAGAAAGAGAGAGAGAGACAGAGGTTTACAGTGTGTTGCATCAGATGAGGGTGCCATGCAGCAACCTTCTTCTAAGCATCAGGGCTCCTTGACGGTGCCTCCAGAGGAGCGAGTGAGCGATGATGCTGATGATGGCACACTGCATATCCACACCACATCAACACTCACTCTTACCACATCAACACTGCATATCCACACCACATCAACACTCACTCTTACCACATCAACACTCACTCTTACCACATCAACACTCACTCTTACCACATCAACACTCACTCTTACCACATCAACACTCACTCTTACCACATCAACACTGCTTATCCACACCACATCAACACTCACTCTTACCACATCAACACTCACTCTTACCTCATCAACACTCAATCTTACCACATCAACACTGCATATCCACACCACATCAACACTCACTCTTACCACATCACCACATCAACACTCACTCTTACCACATCAACACTGCATATCCACACCACATCAACACTCACTCTTACCACATCACCACATCAACACTCACTCTTACCACATCACCACATCAACACTCACTCTTACCACATCACCACATCAACACTCACTCTTACCACATCAACACTGCTTATCCACACCACATCAACACTCACTCTTACCACATCACCACATCAACACTCACTCTTACCACATCAACAGTCACTCTTACCACATCAACACTCAATCTTACCACATCAACACTGCATATCCACACCACATCAACACACTCTTACCACATCAACACTCACTCTTACCACATCAACACTCACTCTCACCACATCAACACTCACTCTTACCACATCAACACTGCATATCCACACCACATCAACACTCACTCTCACCACATCAACACTGCATATCCACACCACATCAACACTCACTCTCACCATCACCACATCAACACACTCTTACCACATCAACACTCACTCTTACCACATCAACACTCACTCTTACCTCATCAACACTCACTCTTACCACATCAACACTGCATATCCACACCACATCAACACTCACTCTCACCACATCAACACCGTCACAGTATAGAAGACACAACTGAAGAGGGGATTTTGTGAATAAATACACTCTTCCTCTTCCTCTTCCTCCTCTACTTCCTCTCCATACACTCGACTCTCTACTCCTGCTAATCACATGGCAGTTAAAATGGTGATTTTTTTTCTACTTTCATTGTATCTTCGTCGTCGTCGTCCTCCTCCTCTTCTTCTTTTTCTTCTTCTTCACATTGTTCTGTTGGTTCTTCTATGTTTTTCTGAATTTCTGTTTTTCTGCCTGTTTTTCTGTCTTTCTGTCTTTCTTTCTTTCTTTCTTTCTTTCTTTTTCTTTTCTTCTTGTATTGACTCAAAACCAAAGATGATAGAATACCTGCTTTAGTGGAGGGATGCGTGGATAAAAAGTGGATGTATCTCTTTTAATGTAGAACATGAGGCAGTAGCCTTGCTGTACATCCATCACTGCATTTATGAATGACAGAGAAGAATGGAGGCTTAGGCCTAGTCAAAGGGGCCTAGTCTAGACTCCTGTAGCTCTATGACTAGTAATTAAAGTATGCAAAGTTAAAGAGGAGGGCTCAATTCTAAGGTGTGTAACACCTTGAAACATTTTTGTAAATACTGAAGTTAAAAGATCCACTGGACATATTGGAAACATTGTGATTTGTGGTTGTAGACGGGTTGCCATGGTACGAGAGGAAGTGATGCAAGCTATAGGTCTACTTCCTTTTATGCTTCATATTGCTTTGGCTTTGAATCCAATGAAAGGTGAGAAGTGGAGAGGTGACACACACACACACACACACACACACACACACACACACACACACACACACACACACACACACACACACACACACACACACAGTCTTGGCCTGTGTTCCCTCAGCATGTCCTTAATAGCCCTTTTTGATTTCTCCAGCTGATTGAGGGACGGAGGAGAAAGAGAGTGAAGCATCGTTAAAGAGGAAAACACAACCATTCAAATTTCCCTCTTGAATACTTTCCATTTTCATTTCACCTTTCCATTACTGATGTTTCTGCAGTCTTTGTGTGTGTGTGTGTGTGTGTGTGTGTGCGTGTGTGTGCGCGTACATGAGTGTGTGTGTGTCTATGCATGTGTTCATGCAGTGTGTGTGTATGTATTTAAAAGAAAGAGAATACATATAGAAATATTTAAAGTGCATGGTCATTCACGGTAACCATTGTGCAAACACTAAATCCTGATGTATGACAGAGCAAATAGCATCTTCAAAACACCAAACACTTTTAAAAACATCAAGATTTGTCATTAATTTGTAAAACAAGAATTCTGTTTGTATCCTTGTTCTTATCAGCCTAAAAAAGGTACCAAGGATATCATAATCGGTATCTTGCTCAATTTTGTTGCTTCTACTAACGTAGATAGCCATTTTTGCATTACCCAGAATAAAATTAATTAGTTCTGCCTTTGTACTGTTCATCTTAAAATATTTGTAACCGAAAATGAACATTTCTTTTGAAAATTGTTCATTAAAACAGTTAAAAAAAGGTTTGTAATACATCAAATAAAGAAAATAATCTGACACAATGATAAGACATGAAAAACTGTTTCTCTCTCAGTACAAAGAGGACAGTCACGGTTAATATCTGGATTTATAACAGAGATAAAAGAATTAGTGGCTACTATACCATGAAGAATTCTCCACTGTAAATCACCCATTTTTTTGGTTAATGGCGGCTTATACAGAGTTTTCCATTCAGGCTTTGCAAAACTTTTAAACTCTAAAACATTACACCATGGCGTATCAGCTCTGCACCTTAACCATTTTTTATTCAGGACCTTGACACAGTTCCTGTATAACACCTTACCACTAACTTCATTAAAATCCATTGTTTTCGTTTAGCGCAAATAAAATCACAATCCTCATCCCTGAATAACAAAAACATTGTTGGAAAGGGGTCATTAGGATCAGGAACCACAATGCCATTTCCAAAGTCCCGCATTTTACGTTCCTCAGCAGTCAGGGCAGCCCTCAACCTCTGTAGCATCATTTCCATGACACGCATGGACCTCGGCCCTAACTGTAGTGCCATCTCAGGAACATTGCTAAAATCTGGACCACAAATAGCCACAAGTTGAAACAATGTTAAAAATGTTCTTTGACATAAAAGAACATTAAGAGCATCTGTGCCACTTATCACAATAAACCTTGGATTATTAATCACAGGTAGATTTAAAAGCCAGTGTAAAGAAATATCTTCATCAGATACTTCCGCCTTAAACAACCCCCACACTTTGAACAACCCTTGGTAAAAAACAGGCAGTCCATTAGTCTTCAGTTTGGTAGGATCCATTAAAAATAAAGTTTTGTCTTGCTTGAGGTCTTCTAAGGTAAAAAGAATTTCGCAGGCCACTCCCCACCAGGTTAAGTTCTCTGGACCCGAGAGGAACTGCTGAATGAACTGTAGGCGAAAAGCAGCAGCTCTGCTGGCCAAATGCACAAGTCCTTGTCCACCCACCCTCTTCTTTAGGTAGAAACAAAACACTTTGTGCTATCCAGTGCAACCGGTCCCAAAAAAATCCACCAGGAGCGTTTGAAGTTTTGCAAGAACATTAAGTGGAGGGTCAACACGCATTAATTTGTGCCATAAAAAAGAAGCCACTAGGTTATTAATAATTAAAACACGTCCTTTTTAAGATAGATGAGGCAATAGCCATTTCCATTTCATAAGATGCCCCTTCATCTTTTCAGTGATACCCTCCCAGTTCTTTTGCTTAAAATTGCTGTCACCCAAATAAATACCCACATATTTCAAACCACCTCTTTTCCAATTAAGACCACTAGGAAGAGCTGGTGGACTGCCCAGCCATTCACCCAGTAAAAAGGCTTCACTCTTAGACCAATTTATTTTGGCCGAAGAAAGTTGTTGAAAGTCCTCAAAAATATTAACAAGATTATCTATATCTTCCTGTTTATCCACCATAAGAACTAAATCATCAGCATAAGCTGACAAACATATGACACTGTTAGTGTTTTTTAATTGAACACCAGAAATGTTGGCCCTTAATGTGTGTGCAATAGAGGTTCGAAACATAGAGCATACAACAGCCTTGTCTGATACCTCTTTTTACCTTAAAAGGTGCACCCAAGAATAAACTTCAGCAAGCTCTCAATGTCACTGTACAGTATATACCTTTAAGCATGGCAATAAAACCAGGATTAAAACCAAAAGCTTCTAAAACCTTCCATAAAAAAATGTGTTCAACACGATCAAAAGCTTTTTCTTGGTCTATGAGCAATAGGCCTAATCTTTTCTTGTGCATACCACAAACATCCAAAGTGTCACGTACTAGAGAAATATTATCAAAAATGGATCTCCCTGGTACACAGTAGGTTTGGTCCACATGAACAATCTCCTCCATAACCTTCCTCAGTCTGGCAGCCAAAGCCTTTGAAAAGATCCGACTGTCAATGCACAGGAGGGACAGAGGGCGCCATTGCTTGATGTCAGTCAGGTCGCCCTTTTTAGGCACCAGGGTCAGAACTGCTCTCCTGCAGCTGAGGGGAAGCTTTCCCTCTGCGATACTGGCATTCAGCACATCCAGTAAGTCCTGCCCTATGACTGACCAAAACGCTTTGAAAAACTCAACCGGTAAACCATCTATACCAGGAGTAAGGCCATTCTGCATTCCGGAGACAGCTGCTCGGAGCTCCTCCAATGTCAAGGGTTTGTCCAGCATTTCAGCGGAATCTTATTTAAGCTTTGGCAAATCATTGAGGAACATGTCACTCAGTTTTTGCTTTTCTTTAAAATCACTTTTAAACAATTCAGAGTAGAAAACTGTAGCCCGCTTTCTGATATCAGAAGTCTCAGTTAAAAGACCCCCTGACTCAGGACGAAGGGCCTGAATAAGCCTTTTTTGACCATTTTTCTGTTCCAGACTGAAGAAAAACTTAGACGGCGCATCCATCTCTGACACATTTCGGAAACGCGAACGGACCAAAGCACCCTGTGCCCTTTTTTCTAACAGATCTTTAAGTTGAATATTCTTTGCTTTCAATTTCTCAATGTAGTCTTTATCATTGGTAGTTTCAGCAACACTTTGGAGTTGGATAATGTCTCTTGATCAGTAAAACTACCATGTCCCATAAATGTTTTTGTCTGGTGAATGAACAATTCAACGTTTGGAAAGTACTGATCAACACTGACACGTCTAGCATGCTTGGTTTTCAACAGAAACATTTTTATATCGTCAACAGAATATGACTGACCAGTATACCCGCTAGGTTGCAAACTGCACATTATACTGCAGTCTGAGAACTCGCTTTCACTTTCAGTGTTATTTCTATTACTAGCAAGTTCATTCTTTTTGCTTTACCACTGCTCTTACGTGTTGACTTTCTTTTATCGGCTTTTGGTGGCTCTTTAAAGGGAACATCGTTAGTTTCTGTGCTAATCATGTCACCAACAGTGCAAGGAAAATCCCCCTCAGGCAGCGAACTAACGCTGCATGTGTTTGTCCACATCGGAGTCATCACCCCTAATACTCATTTTTTCTAAATCATTATTTGTTTTTACACCGGACAGAATAGCCTCCCCTTGAGAGAGAGAGAGAGAGAGAGAGAGAGAGAGAGAGAGAGAGAGATGGGTTAAATGCAGAGATTAAACTTCGTTGTGTCCTCTGTGTGCTGTTGTGTGCTGTTGTGTGCTGTGTGACCACAATGACAAATGGATACATGGGAAGAGAGAAAGAGAGAGAGCTCATAGGGTCTAGCTGTCAGTGGGAGCAGTCAGTAAAGGATATAACACCACCACAGCATAGCAAGTCTGTGTACAGCATAGCAAGTCTGTGTACAGCAGGGGTGCCCACTATGTCAATCGCAATCTACCAGTCGATCGCGAAGGCAGTGCTGGTAGATCGCAGGTTGTCTAAAACGTTTTGTTAGGTTACCATAACAACTAGAACGGCTACTGGAAAACTGAAGCAAAGAAGGAGTCCTAGCTAGTTCGCTAACTTGTATCTAGCCCATGCTGTTCATAAAAACTATGACAGTGACTTCCCCCTGAAAAGCTAACTGAGAAATATGACAGAAATAAAAATGTAGTGAACAGGGCAGCAGTGACTTCATTATGCGGAAAATGCATGTAAGAGATCGTTGATGTCGCAACCAAAATAGCCTGTTGTATTCGAGCGAGGTCTCTTCAAAGACATCTGTTCCGTGCACAGTTGGAAGAGGCTTACTAACTATTCTGACCTCTTGCTACACATCGACGTGAGATGGCTTAGTAGGGCAAAATTCTTGCAGAGATTCTGACAGCTCTGTCCGTTGATTAAGGAGTTTCTTCTTGTCACTAAACATGCGGAACACAAGCAACTTAATGACAATCAGTGGCTCCTAGACTTGGCGTTTGTAACTGATCTTACTAACATGTTGAACGAACTTAATTTGGAGCTGCAAAGAAAAGACAAAAGCGTGGTCGGCATGAGACATGATCAACTCAGTTAATGCATTCAAACGTAAAATGAAATTGCTGTCCCCAAAGTTGCAGCGCTATGATTTGGGAAACTTCCGAAACCTCGCATCGGAGCTGGAGAAACAAGGAGGGTGTGTGCGCAAATTGACAGTGTGCACACGCAGCAGCTCCAGACTATGCAACCCTGTCTGACTCCCTCCACTGCAGGTCATCAGATTAATTAAGTCCTGTCAATAGATAATTGCAAATGTATTAGAGTTGTGCTCTAAAGGTTCATTCGAAAGTAATACAAATCATAATACAATTGTATTAAAGTAGTGCTGTGACGTATCATCATCTTCATTGTCATCTTCACCATCATCATCCTCAGTAGATTGCGGTGACATGTTCATGTTATCATTCTGCATGTTCTATATGTTGTATCAGTTCATCATTCATTATGTAAACCATTTGCCTCCTCAATGGAGGGTTAGAACCAGTTATATTCCTGTTCCTGCTCTGAAGGCTCAACCAGAGGTGAATATGTGTCCAAAAATTCCCATGTATCCATTTGTCATTGTGGTCACACAGCACACAACAGCACACAGAGGACACAACGAAGTTTAATCTCTGCATTTAACCCATCACACTCTCTTTCACTCTCTTTCACTCTCTCTCACTCTCTCTATCACTCTCTTTCACTCTCTCTCGCTCTCTCTCTACGTCTCTCTCATACTCCTCCCTCCACTTTTTAGTGCCCATGGTTCACTTTCTTTCTTATATCTCCCACTTTCACTGTCACACTACCCCCCCCCTTATTCTACAGTCTACCCCCCCCCCCACCAGTGTCTCAGAAACACAGAGTGAGGCGTAAATCTACACACTACCCCCCCCCCCCCCCTATTCTACAGTCTACCCCCCCCCCCACCAGTGTCTCAGAAACACAGAGTGAGGCGTAAATCTACACACTACCCCCCCCCCCCTCTTATTCTGCATTGTACACCCCCCCCCCCCCTCGATCTCTCAGAAACACAGAGTGAGGTGTTTTTCTATCACCACCACACCCCACACCCCCATTACAATCCCCCATTCTACAGTCTACCACCCCCGCCACCCGGCATAAACTTCACTCTCACACTACCCTCCCCCCTTATTCTACCACCCCCCTCTTGATCTCGCAGTGTAGATTACGCCTCACTCTGTGTTTCTCTCACACCTCACACTACACCCCCCCCCCCCCCGCCCTTATTCTACATTGTACTCGATCTCTGAGACACAGAGTGAGGTGTAATCGCTCAGAAAGGTCGCAGTTAAATGAGCTCTTAGTCCTTAAATTATTCACATTCTCCCCAGTCTACACCACACCACTCTACACCACACCACACCACACTACACCACTCCACTCCACTCCACTCTACACCACACCACTCTACACCACACCACACTACACCACTCCACTCCACACCACACCACACCACACACCACACTACACCACTCTACACCACACCACTCTACACCACACCACTCTACACCACACCACTCTACACCACATTACACCACTCTACACCACATTACACCACTCTACACTACACCACTCTACACCACTCTACACCACATTACACTACACCACACACCACACCACTCTACACTACACTACACTACACCACACACCACACTACACCACACCACTCTTCACCACTCCACTCTACACCACACTACACCACACACCACACCACACCACACTACACCACACTACACCACACTACACTACACCACACTACACCACACACCACACCACACCACACTACACCACACCACACTACACCACTCCACACTACACCACTCCACATCACACCACTCAACTCCACTCTACACTACATCACACCACTCCACATCACACCACTCAACTCCACTCTACACTACATCACACCACTCCACTCTACACCACTCCACTCCACTCCACTACTCTTCCATTTCTCTCTCGCCCTCTCTTTCCCTTTCTGTCCCTCTCACATTCTCAAGATGGTTTGCTTAAGTTGGGACAAGAAATCATTTATTGCCATCTGGACTCTTCTGATTTTTTATTTGTGTTTTTTTCATCTGTCTTACAGTACTTAAAAAAAAAAAACCCTGCCCTCCATGACATTCTCATTGCTTATAGCATCTCTAACTCTCTCAAACTGTTACACTTTAGCATTTCACTTTAGCATTTCTGAGTTTAAAAAGAGTTTTCTGAGTTTACTCATCTTTCCTAAGGAGCAGCCTTACGTGGAAACTAACAAGCGCATTGCAACAAATATGGAAAAAAAAACACTTCAAATGTCTTTCATAATAAACAAACAAAGACCTCCAGCATAACTACACCCTATCTTCTACTTACAGACAGAGAAAACAATGTCATTGCCATTTATTCGTGTTTTGATAAGCGTGACAGGAAGACAAACACAGAGCACAGGGAAAGAGTCTCGGGGAGGTCAGATACCCGTGTAAGAGTTGTGTTCTTGCCGAGATCTGTCATTTACATTTCAATTCTCTCTTTCCCTCCCCATCTCTCTCTCCCTCTCCCCCTTTCCCCCCCCATCTCTCTCTCTCTCTCTCCCCATCTCTCTCTCTCTTTCTCTCTCTCCTCTTTCCTCCCCATCTCTCTCTCTTTCCTTCCCCATCTCTCTCTCCTTCTCTCTCTCTCTCTCTTTCCCTCCCCATCTCTCTCACTCCCCCTGTCCCTCCCCATCTCTCTCTCTCCCCCCATCTCTCTCTCTCTCTCTCTCTCTCTCTCTCTCTCTTTCCCTCCCCATCTCTCTCACTCCCCCTGTCCCTCCCCATCTCTCTCTCTCTCCCCATCTCTCTCTCTCTCTCTCTCTCTCTCTCTCTCTCTCTCTCTCTCTCTTTCCCTCCCCATCTCTCTCACTCCCCCTGTCCCTCCCCATCTCTCTCTCTCCCCCCATCTCTCTCTCTCTCTCTCTTTCCCTCCCCATCTCTCTCACTCCCCCTGTCCCTCCCCATCTCTCTCTCTCCCCCCATCTCTCTCTCTCTCTCTCTCTCTCTCTCTCTCTCTCTCTCTCTCTCTCTCTCTCTCTCTCTTTCCCTCCCCATCTCTCTCACTCCCCCTGTCCCTTCCCATCTCTCTCTCTCCCCCCATCTCTCTCTCTCTCTCTCTCTCTCTCTCTCTCTCTCTCTCTCTCTCTCTCTCTCTCTCTCTTTCCCTCCCCATCTCTCTCACTCCCCCTGTCCCTTCCCATCTCTCTCTCTCCCCCCATCTCTCTCTCTCTCTCTCTCTCTCTCTCTCTCTCTCTCTCTCTCTTTCCCTCCCCATCTCTCTCACTCACCCTGTCCCTCCCCATCTCTCTCTCTCTCTCCCCATCTCTCTCTCTCTCTCTCTCTCTCTCTCTCTCTCTCTCTCTCTCTCTCTCTCTCTCTCTCTTTCCCTCCCCATCTCTCTCACTCCCCCTGTCCCTTCCCATCTCTCTCTCTCTCTTCATTGTGCATTATTTTCTCCATCTCAGAGCAAAGGAGTCCTTTTCATCTTTGCTTAAAAGCATCCATCCATCCTCTCTGCATCTCCTTCTACCTCTTTACACGCCGTCTCTCTGGCTCTCCTCCTTATAGCGTGCACGGTGGAAGGACGAAGGAAGATTATGCTGACAAAGAAGTAAATGTTTCTGCTTCTGCCTGACTGTCATCACACCTTGGAGACCTGGAGGTGTGTGTGTGCGTGTGTGTGTGCATGTGTATTTACACGTGTGTGTGTGCGCGTGTGTGTGTGTGTAATCTGTTTGTGCACTGTCAGTAAAAGGCAGGCAGAAAGGCAGATTAGAGGCTACTTAAGTTTGTAGTTTTTATCCAGTCTGTGTGTCATTGTCCTCTGGTAGCGACTCACCTGCTGAGTGCATGTGGAATGGCAGAGGAGGCAAAGAGAGGGGCGAGAGAGAGATTGCAATGAGAAAAGACACAGGGAGGTAGGAGGAGGAAGAGAAAGACTGATAGGGGGATGGTGATCAAAGTGAGGGAGAGAGAGAAAGGGAGACAGAGATCATTTACCTATTTACACTGTGAACACACAGCACAAGCACATCCATACACTGAGACAGGTGTGTATGACGTATGATGACTTGGGGTGGTATCTCATAAAAGCATGTCAGATGCAAAGAGGCCTGCAAATGAAGAAGCACCAGGCTCCATGAAGACTCTGCCAAGGCATGCTTGTTTGTTTGTATTACGTGTTCTCCTTATCTGCACAGTGTGTGTGTGTGGGTGTGTGTGTACATCATTTCAATACATCAATACTGCATTTACCTAATCACTCTGTAGACACACAGCACAAACACGTCCACACATAGAGACTGGCGTCTATGACGTGTGATTAGTGGGGGAACTGTCTCATAAATGGCCATCACATGCAAAGCTGCTGGCGTGAATAGCACGAGTGACTCCTCTCTCTGTGTCTATGGATTATAAGATGCAAACTTACTACAGAAGGTCACAGGTACACCTACACACACACACACACACACACACACACACAGATAAGAAGAAGTGTGTGTGTGTGTGTGTGTTATGGGCTGTGGAGTAACATAAATAAAAGAAATGCCACTCAAACATAATGGCATTGAGAGGACTGCTATTGCAGATATCTCTATTGCAGATATCTCTATTGAAGATATCTCTATTGAAGATATCTCTATTGCAGATATCTCTATTGAAGATATCTAATCTTAAGCAGTGCCATCTGTGGGTATCAGACGAGCAGTGTAGAGGAGAAACATCAAGCAAACAGGCGAACAGTCTTGGCAAAAAAAAGTGTTAAAGGAGAACTTCGGTGTAAAATGAAAATTGGCATGTTAAAACATCATACCGAGTTGGTATGTGTACTGAGGAGCAAAATTGATTTAGCCTGTTGCATTTAGAGTTTAACTATGTGTACATTTGCAATATTCTCAGTGCTTTGTTTTGAATGCCAGAGCCTTTGTTGTACTACCGATGGAGTGTGGAGTTTCTTCGAGCTGTTTTAATGGTTTAAAAATAGTGTAGTCGTCATGCTTCGTCAAAGGGCACCTACCACTTCCATTGTTAGCCTTCTGGGACAAACGATAAAAAATAGTTAAACTCTGAATGCAACAGGCTAAATCAATGTTGCTCCTCAGTACACATACCACCTCGGTATGATGTTTTAACATGCCAATTTTCATTTCACACTCAGTCACAGTATACACTCACACAGTTCTCCTTTAAGAAGCTAGAGACAACAGGCAAACAATCTTGGCAAAGAAAGTGTGTTAAGAAGCTAGAAATGTGCAGCAGACTGTAAAAGCGTGTTTGCTCACAGACGATAAATGAAAAGACACGAGACAAAAGCTTTGTCTTTGTTCTCATATTCCTGATGTTTGCTTGGAGGAGCACTGAGCACACTTGAGACGGCGTGTACACCTTAGAAAGCCTTCATAAGCTAGACCCACAGACGTCTGGGATAAAATGGAATTGGAGTCTTTTGTTTCTTTTGTACTTCAGCGTATTCATGGGCACACACATCCACACGCTAATAGTGATTGGAGTTTTTGTGTGTTTGTGTGTGTGCATGCGTGCATGTGTGTGAGTGTGTGTTTGATTAATATTTTGAGTTTGTGTGTGTGTGAGAGAGAGAGATAGATTGATATATGTGTGGTTACTGACAGTCAGAGTATGTGAATAATATTTTTAAGTGTGTGTGTGTGAGAGCGTGTGTGTTTGATAAGGATGTGTGTGGCTATTGACAGTTAGAGTATGTGAATAATATTTTGTGTGTGTGAGAGAGAGAGCGTGTTCGATAAGGATGTTTGTGGCTATTGACAGTCAAAGTGTGTGAACAATATTGCATGTGAGTGTGTGTCGGAGTGTGACGATGGGTGATTATGTGCGTCTTTGTTTGACTGTGTTTGCATGCAAATGCTCCTTTTCGCCCTCTGTCCTCTGCTCTGTGTGTGTTTATCTCACTCTGTCTGTCCCTCTGTATGTCTGTCTGTCTGTCTGTCTGTCTCTGTCTGTCTTTCTTTCTGTCTGTCTGTCTGCCTCTGTCTGTCTCTCTGTCTGTCTGTCTGTCTGCCTGTCTGTCTGTCTGCCTCTGTCTGTCTCTGTCTGTCTCCGTCTGTCTGTCTGCCTCTGTCTATCTTTCTGTCTGTCTGTCTGCCTCTGTCTGCCTTTCTCTCTGTCTGTCTGCCTGTCTCTGTCTGTCTGCCTGTCTCTGTCTGTCTGCCTGCCTCTGTCTGTCTGTCTGTCTGTGTCTGTCTGTCTCTCTGTCTGCCTTTCTCTCTGCCTCTGTCTGTCTGTCTGTCTGTCTGTCTGTGTCTCTGTCTGTCTGTCTCTCTGTCTGTGTGTTTACCTCTATTGGTCTGTCTGTGTATCTGATTGCTTGCCTGCATCTCTTTATGTGCATCTCTACATTTTTGTAGATTTGTGTGCGTGTGCATGTGTGTGTTCTGCATGTGTGTGTGTGTGTGTGAGTGAGGGTGGTGTGTATGTGTGTGTTTTGCATGTGTGTGTGAGAGTGAAGGAGCTTGCATGCGTGCTTGTTTGTGTGTGTGTGTGCGTACTGTGTGTGTCTGTGTGCATGTGTATATATGTGTGTATATGTGTGTGTGTGTGTGTGCCTGTGTGTGGGTGGGTGGGCGTGTGTGTGAATGTGTGTATATGTGTGTGTACGGTGTGTGTATGTGTGTGTACGGTATGTGTGCGTACGGTATGTGTGCATGACTGCATGAATCTGTTGCTGCCATGAGTGTGAGTGACAGCTGAGCTCTCCTGCTTCTTTTCTCATGAAGCTTTAATGGGAAATATGAAACAGGATCAGCACAGCACAGCACACAGCACAGCACACACAACACAGCACACAACACACAGAACAGCACAGAACAGCACAGCACAACACACAGCATAGCACACAACACACAGCACAGCACAACACACAGCATAGCACACAACACACAGCACAACACAGCACACAACACACAGCACAGCACACAGCACACAGTACAGTACAGCACAGCACAGCACACAACACACAGCACAGCACAGTGCGGCATGGCACAGCACAGCACAGCACACAGCACAGTACAGCACAGCACACAACACACAGCACAGCATAGCACAGCACAGCACACAACACACAGCACAGTAGAGCACAGCACACAACACACAGTACAGCACAGCACAGCACACAGCACAGCATAGCACAATACAACATAACAAAACTCAGCACAGTACAGCAGCACAGTATAACACAGAACAGCCTAACAGAGCACAGCG
The DNA here is from genome assembly GCA_027475355.1 of Coilia nasus. Classification (NCBI taxonomy): domain Eukaryota; kingdom Metazoa; phylum Chordata; class Actinopteri; order Clupeiformes; family Engraulidae; genus Coilia; species Coilia nasus. The sequence continues at coordinate 4,642,384 of CM050220.1, read as the reverse complement.
GCCCGCACATCAGCAGCACAACCAGATCACCTTATTACGGCCAGCTCAGAGAGCACATAATAGCAGCAGCACAGAGGAGAGAGATGGGGGGATAGAGGGAGGGAGTGAGGGAGGAGGAGAGAGATGGAGGGATACAGGGAGGGATAGGGATGGAATCTAAATGAAGAAATATGACCAGCCGAAAGTCACCTGAGAAGTCCATTTTAGCCTGGAGGACAGAGAGCGGGGGAGGGAGAGAGAGCCGGAGAGAGAGAGAGAGAGAGGGAGCGACACAGAGACAGAGAGAGGGGGAGAAAGAGAGAGAGAGAGACGGAGAGAGAGATGAACAAAAGAATATATGGACAGAAACAGAATGAGAAGGAGTGGGGGAAGGAAAGCAGCAGAAGAAGAAGAAGAAGGAGGAGGAGGAGAAGGAGAAGAGGAAGGCACACAATTGAGACATAAGGAAAGACATTTAAATGTGTAGTAATACCCAGGAAAAGATTTGAGAGATTTTGGCTAAAGGATTACCATGGCAACCAATCCTCTTTCTGTTATATTCCTCCTTTCTTCCATTCTTCTTTTCTTCACCATTTTCTTCCTCCAGCACTTTGAGTTCTGTTGTTTCGTTGTTTAAATGTGCTGTAAAAATAACTCGATTTAGGTCCACTCCTCTGCACTTCATTTTAGGTCCACTCCTCTGCACTTCATTTTAGGTCCACTCCTCTGCACTTCATTTTAGGTCCACTCCTCTGCACTTCATTTTAGGTCCACTCCTCTGGACTTAATTTCATTCCCGAAGCTGAGTTATCTGTGTGTGTCCCGAAGCTGAGTTATCTGTGTGTGTTCTGAAGCCGAGTTCTCGGGTGTTCTTCAAAACTATACTTTTTTCTACAACGCAATGTCAATATCTATCTACACAATTCCGATATATATTTTAATGTTTTTTGTTGGTTTTTTTTGTAGTTTTTTTTTAAAGAAGGCTGACTAATCACACAAAGTTCACACCCAGCCTGCTTAAGACTATAACTAAGCATAAAGACTCAAAGCATGAACCTTATTATTATTATTATCATTATTATTATTATTGCCTCACTCGTTACAGTAACTTTCAGTTTCACAGTATACAGTTGTGATCGAAATTATTCAACCCCCACTGAAATTAAGTGTTTTGACCAGTTTGACATTGATTTTGCTCATTTTAGTCATCTTATTTACAATTAAATCAAAGGGGCACTTCATGGCATTCATAATGAAATAACCACAAATGTGTTTTCTTTGCTCACATCATTGTAAGTTTTATTCAACCCCCAAGTGAAATTTCTTTTTAGTACTTAGTACAACATCTTTTTCTAGTTGTTACATCTTGCAAGCGTGAAGCATAGCTGGACACAAGTTTCTTGCAGCGACAGATGGGTATCTTGGCCCATTCTTCATGGGCAAAAGCCTCCAGTTCAGTCAGAAGTGTGGTTAAGTTAAGTGTGGTGACTGCGATGGCCACTCTAAACTGTTCCAGCCCTTCATCTCCAACCATGCGTTAGTGGACTTGGATGTGTGCTTTGGATCACTGTCCTGTTGAAAGGTCCAACGTCGCCCAAGCCGCAGGTTTCTGACAGACCCTATTACATTTTCCTCCAGGATCTCCTGGTACTGAAGGGAATTCATGGTACCCTGTACACATTGAAGCTTCCCTGTACCACTAGAAGCAAAACAGCCCCAAAGCATTATTGACCCCCCGCCATGCTTCACAGTAGGCAAGGTGTTCTTTTCATCAAACGCCTGGTTCTTCCTCCTCCAAACATAGCGCTGGTCCATGGGCCCAAACAATTCCAATTTAGTTTTATCAGACCACAGAACGTGGTCCCAAAACTTGTGTGGCTTGTCCACATGACTTTTGGCATACAGCAGTCTACCTTTCTTGTTTTTTGGAGTCAGCAAGGGGGTGCGCCTGGGAGTTCTGGCATGGAGGTCTTCATTCCACAGTGTGCGCCTTATTGTATTTGCTGAAACTACAGTGCCCACATCTGACAGATCTCTTTTCAGTTCCTCAGCAGTCACACTGGGATTTTTCTCTACCTGGCGCTTCAGGTAGCGCACAGCAGTTGCTGTCAGGATCTTCTTCCTGCCACGACCAGGTAGTGTTTCCACTGTGCCCTTTGCCTTGAATTTTCGTATGAATATTCGTCTTGGAATATTTAACATTTTAGCTATCTTCTTATACCCATTGCCCTTCTTGTGAAGAGAAATAATCTCTTCTCTTGTCTTCTGGGACCATTCTCTTGTCTTCATGTTCATAAACACACCAGTAAATGTCAAAAAAGGAGCTGAGTATCACAGCCCTTTTAAATCTGCCTAATTGGTGCTTATTATGCTTGATTGCTGCTCGTTGACATCCACAGGTGTTTCCAATACCTAATTGAAAACACTTGAATGAATCTCTCTTCTTCAAGAGTGGTAGTCTTTAAAGGATTGAATAATTGTTATTGAAGATATCACTAAAAAGTCACTTAATACTTTATGACAAAAACAATTGATGTCATTTTAGTTGCATTTGGTTCATTAGCAAGTCCTTGTAGGATTTCATTATGAACAAAATTACAAATGTACACTGAATTACCTAAACACCTTTACAGCATTGGGGGTTAAATAATTCTGATTACAACTGTAGAAGGACACAACTGTGCGTAAGTGGGCTTATGGTTCTTGCCGTGTGTTGGGGTCTGGCCACAGGATCTCATCAACATCACAAGCAATGCCTTCTCTTGCTAAGCATATGGTAAGCATTTCTCTCGCTAAGCATCTCTCACAATAAGCAGCCATAAACTGTATTGCGGTTCAATCCTACTGTAAATATGCTGTAACATTTTGACTTTTCTATTGACATAATCTGGGTTTTATCTTTTGAGAAATATTGATAAATAACATGAGTACATTCTGGAAAAACCACAACACATGACTAATACTGTTCACTAAATATATTTTAACCGATACAAATTTGGACTTGCAATGCAGCATTAGTCAGTACGCTGGTGTGTACGCAAGTGTTTGCTTGTTCCATGTTGAAAATTGAAACACAATCATTTTCTACAAAGAATCATGTTCACAGTAAACACGGTAAAACACAGTATTGTTGGAGACAAAAAGCTACTGTAAGCATCATCTCTTTCCAATTTGGTGGCATGTCTCAACCTAGAGTTTTCCAGGTGGTTAACCAATGTTATTTGCATGTTATCACACATTTGTCTTCTCTGTCCATGCTCTCCTCCACTGAGCCATTGTTTTGTTTTTTGAATGGTTCAAAAATGTGGGAAAGATTTTATTCAAGCAATGGGCAAAAACTGTAAGTGGCTGGCAAATTTTACCATTTGTTTGTCATTGGCTGGTAAAGGTTGGGGTTTTGTAGAGTCAATTTCCACCCCTGCGGTGCAGACTCGCACTGAATTTCTTCAGTGAAGGGGCCTCCACATCGGAGAGGGAAAGGCAGGGAGAGGGATGGGCCGTCCGTTTACTGTCCTTCAGCTGAGAGTCATGAGCAGCTACAACACAAACAAATTATAGCACCTGCTTCCCGACAGCATGGCCACCCAGGACACAGTAATCATGGGAGCTTGCGCCTGTGTTTGTGTGTGAGTGTGTGTGTGTGTCTGTATGTGTGTGTCTGTATGTGTGTGCGTGCGTGCGTTTGTGTGTGTCTGTGTCTGTGTGAGTGTGTGTGTGTGTGTGTGTGTGTGTGTGTGCGTGTGTGTACAATACTGTGTAAAGTTAAGATGGCTTTGAGTACAAGAGCTTCCATTACTGGTTCTGATTTTGTGTCATTACATGGCAGTAAATGCAGCTGAGAAGAGGCGGAACTCGTGCCTAATCCAAACAAGCTCTCCACAGCTTTATCCAGTGACTCTGGCCATTAAGACTACTGGCTGATTCGTAATAAAACAATAATGGTAATGCATTTTGTTTTCTTAGCGCCTTTCACAACACTCAAGGTCACTTTACACAGACAACATAAACAGAGAGAGAGAGAGAGAATGAGAGAGAGAGAGAAAGAACGAGAGAGAGAGACTGACTTATGAAAGGCTTTTATTACAAGTCCATAAAAACAAATAACACAGCTTCAAGCAAAAGCTTTCTAAATGAAAAACATTAAAATGAGTTAAAAAAGAAACAGAGAGAGAGAGCGAGAGAGAGAGAGAGAGAGAGAGAGAGAGAGAGAGAGAGAGAGAGACCAAGAACGAGAGAGACTAACTTATGAAAAGCTTTTATTACAAGTACATAAAAACAAATAACACCACAATTTCCAGCGAAAGCTTTGTAAATGAAAAACATTAAAATTAGTAAAAAAGAGAATGAGAGAGAGAGTACTAGTGTAATTTACAGTGGCTTTCATCTGGCAGGGCCATACACAGATCTACCCTTCCGCCATATATGCTTACACACACACACACACACACACACACACACACACACATCCAAGCATCATCCATCCCACCTATCTGTCCTAAGTGACTCCTAAGCGGGGCAGTCTCATGTGTATGTGTGTGCGTGTGTGTGTGCGGGTGCGAGTGTGAGTGTGTGTGTGCATGTGTGTGTGTGGAGGCTAATGTTTACGGCTCATATTAGCTCCGCTGGGAGCCGAAACAGCTCCGGCAAATACAATACAGCGCTGCTATTCCTGCCTCCCAGCCTGACGAATGATGGGCTGTTGGAGGGAAAGAGCATTAAGACCAAGAGAGAGAGAGGGAGAGAGGGAGGGAGACTGATGGGTAGATGGAAGAAGAGATGGATAGATCGAGACGTGAGATAGATAAAAAGAGAGAATTAGAGAGAGTTTTTGATCTCGATGGAAAAGTTCCTACCTATCTTATGGATGTGTGTGTGCTTGTGTGTGTGTGCTTGTGTCTGTATGTGCTTGTGTGTGTGTGTGTGTGTGCGCGCACGCTCTTTATATTTTGCTCTCTGGTTGATCGTTATTGGACCCAATGAGGTGTTAAAAAGCACTCTGCCTCTGCACTTAGTGCTATTATTCCTAATTAGCACAGAGGCTGCACCATTAGCCCCAGATTGGCTTTCAGATCAGCTGCAGTGGGTTTATTTATCTTATTAGGGGCCTGAGTGGCCCCGCAACCCACCACTCAGCCTGCACGCCCGCCTCCGGCTCACACACGGGGGACACTCAGCCGGAGCTGGGCCGGATGTGGGCCGGAGGTGTGCCGGATGTGGGGGAGGTATGGGCAACTGTAGCGAAAGAGTGAGCAGGAGATGGGGAGATGTTCATCGCTCAGCCTGCCCGCTCCCCTCCAGCTCAGACACGGGGGACACTTGGCCGGAGGAGGGCCAGAGGTGGGCCGGAGGTGGGGGACACTCAGCCAGAGGTGGGGGACACTCAGCCGGAGGTGGGTCAGAGGTGGGGGGGAGGTACTTTTTGCCACTTTAGCAAAAGAGTGAGGAGAAGATGGGGAGATAGTCAGAGCAGCAGAGGTGCCAATCAGGGAGGTAGAGGATGTGAATCATGCTATCAATCATGGATATCTCTTGCTCTCTCGCTCTATCGCTCCCTCTCTCTCTGTCCATCACTGTCACTATTACCCTTCTTCTTTTTTCTCCATCTCTCTTTCCATCTCCCTCTCTGTAGTGCTCTCTCTTTCTGTCTATCTCTCTCCATCTCCCTCTCTCTATTGCTCTCTCTCTCCATCTCCCTCTATCACACTCTCTCTTGTTCTCTTTCTCCCTTCCTCTCTCCATCACTTGTCATTTTTCTCTCCAAGTTTCCTTCACTGTCACACATTTCTTTTCTTAGTTATTGAATTGGCAACAAATTTAAAGTCACATCAGTTTTTCCTGTGCACTTGTACTTTGTGTGTGTGTATGTCTGTGTGTGTGTGTGTGTGTGTGTGTGTGTGTGTGTGTGTGTGTGTGTGTGTGTGTGTGTGTGTGTGTGTGTGTATGTCTGTGTGTGTATGTATGTGTGTGTGTGTGTGTGTGGGCTAGAATTAATATAGTGTACCCACTCTGAGTCCCCAGGTAAGCAGAAGGAGCTCTGTCTACCCACACACTCCAATATAGTGCTAACAGATCCGCACGCACACACACACACACGCACACACACACACACACACACACTCCATCTTCTCTTAGTCCTCTGCTCTTTTCCTCTTCTTCTTTTTTTCTTTTTGATTTCTTTTTTCTCTTAACTTTCTCTTCCACCCTTTCCTCACTTCTCTCCTCTTCTCTCCCTCGTTCAGTGACACAGCCTCTGCTGGAATCTGCACTCCTACTAGTAGCAGTCCGACACTGTGTGGTGCCCTGGGTGAATACTAGCCTGGTAAACCAGCCCATCGTACTTCATTTTGTACAGAGGGTCTGGCCTTGCTGCTGTTGACATTCCGTTGACAAAGCACATCTGAGCCAATCAGCGAACAGGGGGAGTGTTCGTGAGCGATGACGTTGACTTTGTGTGCTACTTTTGAATTGTAGTGCATAGGTAGGCTAATTGCATACGTGACGACCAGACGTTAGCGACTGGGTAAAGGCAGAGGCACTTGTTTTAAACTTCAGCAGAGCCCACACCTCCAGGAAGAAATCGAAGACCATACTACAACATGGCATGTATCGCCTGTGACGGCCTCTGTGCATGGCACCTTCTCAGCAAGCAGGGGTGCCTGCAGATGCAGGTGGCGCCACTTTGCCCATTCCCCGCACAGTAATATAATATGATAAATAACAGAAGTTTTTTTTTCAAGCACTCGTGCTACCACCCACTAAATGCCGCTCCAGACAGCTGCCCCATTTGCCCGTGCCTAAAACTGGCACTGCTCCTACTGTACAGTATGTGCACGCATATCTCAAGTATGTTGTGTTTTCTCTAAAACAGTAGGGTATTCCGTAAGGTATTTTAGTGGGATATTTTGTTACGGTATTCCGTAAGGTATTTTAGTGGGGTATTTTGATACGGAATGTCGTAAGGTATTTCAGGGGGATATTTTGATATGGTATTTCGTAAGGTATTTTAGTGGGATATTTTGGTACGGTATTCCGTAAGGTATTTCAGGGGGATATTTTGGTACGGTATTCCGTAAGGTATTTCAGGGGGATATTTTGGTACGGTATGTCATGGGGTATTTTAGGCCTAATTCAGAGGGTGGGAGATTTAGAAGCAAGAGCTGACTGTGCGCACATGTGAAACGTACATGTACCAAAACTAGTAAAGCACAGGGATACACACACACACACACACAAACACACACACACACGCACACACACAGAAATCCACACTTACACACACACACACACACACACACACACAGAAATCCACACTTACGCACACACACAGACACAGACACACACACACACGCACACACACAGAAACCCACACTTACGCACACACACCCACACACTCACACACTCTCTCTCTCTTACACGCACACACACACACACACACACACACATACATGCAGAACACAGACAGAGAGAGACTATGTGAGTACTGTGGTCTATAATGAAGCCATAAATATCATCTCCTATCACGGGGTGAAAGACAGGAAAACACACACACACACACACATCTTCTATTACGGGGTGAAGTACAGGGAAACACACACACGCGCACACACATTCTCGTCTTTCCCAGTTTCTGGGGCCCACCTAGTTTTTGTATCTTTAGGGGGTCCACCCTTTCCGATGGTCCTACTAGGGATGGGCGGTATAGCCTAAAATTTATATCACGGTATAAGTTAAACCATAGACGGTAGACGGTATATACCACGGTATACTTTGGTATGTAACAGTATTAACTGTTAACAGCTTCTTAATGCAGAATGTCAATATTTCTGAACGTCACCAAACACGATATAAAACATTGTAACATTTTCGTGTGGAAACTCGGCTCAGCCAGAGGTTAGGCAAACCGGGACTGAGCTAAATATACAACACGTTCAGAGGAGAATAACGTCGTATTCCACAGGATCCGCAGACAAAACAACTAGATGAACACGTGAGAATGATGGCACAGGAAATTATGATGTTGGGAGAGTGCAGTCAATCTGTGCGCTTTGGCAAATGGACAGAGCTGGGTCGTCAGTGACTTGCTGTCAGCGCAGATGGGTCAGTCAAGTGCAGGTGTAGCTGTCTATGAAACAGCACGACAGGCTCCTCATTAAGCATTACCTAAAGCAGTGGCGGTTCTACATTGAATTACTCCCCGGGCGAGACCCCCTCCGAGTATAGTTAAACTATGCAAACTATGAGTTGCAGCAAATTGCAAATGTTGAAACTACCATAATAACATTCTGTTGGCTAATGACAGGGCTCAACGTTAACCCAAATTATGGAAATCAATAATAACTAAACTTGTAACCGTTTTGTTGCAAAGCCAAATCTTATGGTGAAATTAGATCTTGTGTTTGTTGAGCTAAGACCGAATTATTGTTGAGTATAGCAATCGTAGTATCTATCATAGCTAGAAGGCTAACAAACGTAATTAGGCTATACCATGATTAACATTAGCCCTTCATTCATGGCATGGATAACGTGATCATGCAGAGAGAACAGTTACCTTCATCTTTTGCTCGTTTCTGCACTTCTAATGGCTTTGACCTTTTTCTGTCCATCTCCTTCTGTTTGTAACTCGACAGTCAACATACTGCTTTTCCCATCCTCGAACTCTGTCACTGCCGACCAGGAGTTAAGACTATTTCACCTCGGTGACAGCCTACTCGTTTTGTATTGCCCTGTTTTATTAGCCTTTCACACAATTAAAAAATATGCAGGAATTATAAACGTGTAAATATAATGTTAGGAATAAAATGTGCGTTATTGGGAAGGAAGCTTATGTGTGACTGACTTCGCTCACTAATTGCAGAGTATTGCCCACTTGTGCATTGCATTTGAGAGACTCAGAGGTGCTGCCCCCCGCGCCCGCGCCCCCTCCCCTTTGCCATTCTCTCACAGCTTCTGTGCACTGGAGCTTTATTTACAAGGTTTTCCAACGTAGCTGACTTGCTGTAGAAAACCGACCGTAAGTAATGTTACAACCGCGGAAGATGAGCAATTTTGAAAATAGGCGTGTCAGAATAACGTGAATTCTGCAGATTATGTTTTCCTGTTCAGTATCCGACACCTCGTAGCCAAACCATGACCAGATTACAGAAGTTGAGCCTGTCTTTTTTAGGAGCTCCTTCTATTCCACGTGTTCACTGCGTGCAGCTATTTTTCCTTCTTCCTTGTTGTGGTGACGCAATGAACTATCGCGGTAGAAGTTATAACCCAAAATCTCTACCGTTGGCCAAATTTATACCGCATACCGTTTATACCTTTTATACCGCCCACCCCTAGGTCCTACAACTCCGTAAAAAATCAGGCAAGATAAAGTGGAATTTACAACCACAAATATCACTTCAAAATATCAAAATTCAAAACTTTTTTCAAAAAAGGAATTTGGCTACTTGTGGGGGCCCCGTTTCCAGCCTTCAGACCTTGTAAGGCCCACTGTCTCACACACACGTGTTTCTAGTTTTTATTTAAGGGCTAGCATCAACCATCATAATGTGCTGTCATAATGACACCACTGCTCCTCCTCCCCCCCCCCCACTCAACATACTGCAGCAACCCCTTTCAGCTACTTTTCACCAACACAAAAAACACCACATCCTCTTGCTGTCAGTATCCCACCCTTCACATTCACCATTGCTCTGTAATATTACATTGACAATTTCTAGCACTGTAAAATCAAAAAGGAGTTTAGACTCACTTCCATGCCAACTGACACTGACGCTTTTAAATCATGGGTTTCTTGAAGACTGACAGGAAATGTTGACCATCAATCTGATTGATTCTATTTATTCTCACCTTGCTTTTTTAATGATTTGCTCATGGTTTGTGCTGACATACTGGATGTCCCTTCACCCAGAGAAAGCGTAGTTTCTTCTTTTTCTGCTATTTGTGCGCCCAGCCCACCAAGAGCTAAGTAGAGAAAATGGTTTGCACCAACATGCAAGACAAAAATTAACCTTAAAAATCAGAATTATAGATTATACAAGATTCCCAACCGTCTTTACCTTCTAAACGTACCTGTGTTTTTTGATGTGCTCTGGTTTTGGGGAAGCACATGTGAGCTGCCTTGTAACAGGGATGCTGATGGAGAGTCATCATCTGAACTCTGTGCTTCTGGCATACCTTCAGCTATGTAAAAAAATTGTTTACACAATTACCCTACATTCACCTATTTCTGTACCAATAAAAAGTCATCAGCATGCGATAAATGTCATGAAAAAATTCACTTGTATTTGCGGGGATTATTCATATCCATCAGCAATTTACAGAACTATTGTGCACAAATACAGTACCTCTGCTCTCCTGTTGTAAACAATCCTCCTGGTCAACGGTCTGTAAAATAGTAATTGAAAATGTAGCATCAGTAATTTGGACATTTTAACTGTTTAACTGCTATAAATATCTACCTATCGTTACACCAAAATTCTACAAAAAAAAGACAAATATTTCAACTTAAATTTATAGTCAATGACCATCACTAGTGTGTCAGTTCACCCTTGCAAAGTTACACCAAAGTGCAGCAAGTTTGGGAAGCACACCATATATCAGTTTGTGGCAGATTCAATAACAAAAGCAAATGCATGCAGTTTTTAGTCCACAAGAATTCCACCTTTTTATGACTATAGCCTACCCTTTCAAAGAAAGTTAACCACTAAATTAAGCATGAGACTGAGCTTAGTTGAATTACTGGGGACATGTTAGAATGGAGTACCATACCTTGGTCTTTGATGTTCAAATACAATAAATTCAAATTTGATTTATAAAAAATAACCTCAAATGCAATATTAGCTCGTTTTGGCTAAATGGCAGTCTCTTTGGCAACCACAAACTAGAATTGATTTATAATATGTGACATCAAATGTAGGCTTTGTTTCAATTTGCCCATGTTTTTGTGGCCAATTCTAAGTTCAGGATGAAGGAGGACACTGCTATGTCAAATGTTCATTACAGCTCTTCAGCTATACCCAACATTTTCTAATTCAACAAAGCTAAGGCAAAAACGTTTTTCCATTCTATGTCTCCTTTACTATTTGTATTTGTGAAGAAGCACCTGCATATGGACAATATTGTCCTTTCTTCACTTTATTCTGAAGTTAAGTAATAAGATGAAATACCATTAACATCAATGTAAATTTGATCCAGGCTTTTTCCTTTGTATTCTCCAAGCCTTCCTTGCTCCAGTGCTAAAAGGACTTTGCTGATTTTAGCGATCTGAAGAGTTCCCTCTGGAAGCCTGTAGTGTTGTCTATGGACATCAATGTTATGGCCTAAAAAGTCTGCTAATTGATCGAGTTGATTGAGAACAGTTGAAAGGGTTGCAATATGCTTTCTCAGTTTTGTGGAGGTCAACGCTCTTGGATTTTTTACATTAGCACATTCATCCACAAATTTCTTAAGGCATCTGCCACCCTGAAGGCAGTGAGTAGAGTGAGGCAAAGCAAATAAGAATCCATTGTCATCCAAGACTTCACACTTTTGTCGGTTCTCAGTAAGAAGATTAAGTGACTCCCTCATGGCTGGTGTGAGGAGAAGGGGGACCTTCCTTCCTCGCTTTCCTGTTATTGTTATCCGGACAAAATGTTTGCAAAGTTTTTGCTCGAGTGGAGTCAGAGCGAGGTTCACATCTTCATGCGTTTCTGATACATCTTGAGATAAGTAAGCAGACAAGGGTGTCCTCGAGACTTCACCCTCTCTCCTTCGGTTAAAAAGGATGACTTGTGCAATCGTCACCTGTGCTAGATTTTTCCAGTTTGACGGTGATGCTTCTTTTTTCAGGTTACAGACGCTTTCCTTCTGCCTGTCAGACAAATGAGAACTAAGAACACGGACATCCTCTGTGAATGGGAGCAACTGAGGAGAATTCCATTTTGCTTGGTTAAGCTGGGTTAGTGCTTGGCTTGCAATGTCGAATTTCCAACTTTCTAGATAAAGATGAATGAAATCATCAGCATCTTGGACAGTTTCTTTGTCTCTCATTTTTAATCCTTCAGACTTCATGAACATTGCTAAAGCATGCAAGCTATGGCCAATTTTGTGAGCCAGTGTTGGACATTGGAATTTTCCAGACTCATCACTAAACCCAGCTAGGCATCTTGTTGCAGTGACAACATGGCCATACATGTCGGGTTTTATAAGATCTCTGATGGTCTTTACAGGCGTAACTTCTTTTGTTGCTATCATCCACCTGCCAAGCTCTCTCAGCTTCTGTCTAAGATGTTGGTGTTGACTCTTCACTTTCTCAACCTTTTTAAAAAGCCTAGAACCAAACTGTAGAATGCAGTGGTCTTGCTTAATGGCAATTGCAACCGTGTCCTGGATCATCTCATTTAAGAACTGCCAGTATGCATCAGTAAATTCTGCTGGTGCAGGCTCAGCAAAAGCACATAAGGCCTGCACTGTCATTTTACCTACTTTTGAGGTCTGAGGTATGAACTGGCACACTTTAAAGTGTCTCCACATTACTTTTTGTTTGAATAGACCATAGCAATGCGGACAATGACTAAATTCTTGTCCTTCAGTTTTTTTGCTTGGCTGTTTTGAGGGTATGAGTTTACCCTTTTTTTAGCAATGGATTACATCATAATTATGTTGATGATTCCCCTTATTTCTGATACGGTCCAACTGTAATCGCCTTTCTTTTGAATTTTTAGCAAAACTAAATGCCTTTGCAACCTCAACCTTGTCACTGTGCTTTCGTAGTAAGTGTCTTGACATTTTTTGAATCACCTGCCCGCAATACAAACAGTGATGCTTCTTATTGTACGTTCTTGCACCATGCTCGGTTTTCAAAACTGGGTCAACATACACAGGTGCTGCTTTGATTTGAGACTCGCTTGTGCTCTGAGTGGATGACTCGCTCCTGCTCTGAGTGGACGACTCGCTCGTGCTCTGAGTGGACGACTCGCTCCTGCTCTGAGTGGACGACTCGCTCGTGCTCTGAGTGGACGACTCGCTCGTGCTCTGAGTGGACGACTCGCTTGTGCTCTGAGTGGACGACTCGCTTGTGCTCTGAGTGGACGACTCGCTCGTGCTCTGAGTGGACGACTCGCTCGTGCTCTGAGTGGACGACTCGCTCGTGCTCTGAGTGGACGACTCGCTCGTGCTCTGAGTGGACGACTCGCTCCTGCTCTGACTAGGTTTCCTGTTTTCTTCCAAGCTGCTGTCACTGCTGCTTTCATCCTGTGGATTTGGAACAAATTCCTCTCCACTATGGCTCGCTGGAATCTGCCATGCTCATCTAAATATTCAGAAGAAAAAAACTAACAAAAACACATTACGAGTTTTCTTGTAAACTCAAATAAATTGTGTCTCCTGTATGTTGAAACTTTGCAGAGAGGGACTTAAAGGAGAATTCTAGCACATTTAAACTTGACCAGCACATTTAAACATCATGTTACAGGGCGTCATGTACTTTCATTTCATCCACACCTGACAAAAATGTGGGGGCTAGCTCACCAATTACATAAGCACCTAAAAAACATAGCTAACAGGACAGATTCTACAAGTCAAAACAAAAGCTCAAATCTGCCTGGTTAACTACATTTTGTAGTTCTTGCTATATTAGCAACCTGGCTTGTTCATTTCTGGATGGCTTTTTGCAATCATTGTACTGAATTAAAGTGTGTGAAGCCGTCTAAGAACAAGATGTTGGTTGAAACATGCAAGAGTTCTCCTTTAACAGTTTAAGTGCTTTCGGTTCATGTAAGTTTAGAAATGACAAAGAAATACATATTAAGACTAAGGGACTAAATGTAGGAATATGTAATCACATACCATGTCTAACTAGCTCCAAAAATGAGTTTGAGTGGTGCTAAGTTATAAAAAGGAAGAATAAAGCTTACCGGACGGCAACAATCTCGCTTTGGCCTTTGTGAAGATATTTCAAACTTATAAGTTAAAGGATCCTCCGTACTGTCACCATCACTCGTATCATAAAGAGCACTCAAAAACTCTAGTACTGGTGTCTGCAAAAAGGGAGCGTCAGGCTATACTTGAATTATACTATGCTATATGCTATTATACTATACTATATTATACTATGAATTCAAAGCCTCTCGTTTAAGATATCCCTCCTAAAAATATATCAGTTTAGAAAATGTGTAATGATGTGTGTCATGACTACAGGTTGGACAAAGCCGTTTTGATCCTGAAAAGTATACAACCACTTACTGTACAAAGATCTGTAGTTAGGAGGGCCCCACACGGACAAGACTTGTAACGTGCGTGTGAGTGACCAGCCATAAGAAAAACCCAGAAATTCATGCAGGCCCCACGAGGGTGCCAGTAGAAACGTCCGTGTGTGTAGGATTCACAAGAACCATCAGGACTTGATTAGAAATATGTTCATGACAGTAACTCTAATGCCACTGACGTACTCTAGCTCAATACATGTTTTAGAGATGTAACTAGACTGTGCAATTCTAGAAGTAACTCCCACCTCAACCGGTTACAGTTGCTTGGGTAACCATGACAGCTGCTATACAAAACAAAGTAGTTGCTATGATGATTTACAGCTGATGATTTACAGCAACTTGGCTAAAAGAAAGTCCTCATTCAATGTCTTTGCGGGTTGTTGCAGCGGTAGCGACTACAAGTGCTATGTAAGGTAAAGGGGTTGCTTACACAGTTCAAAGGCAAATTGTGTTGAAGAATTGGTTGTTTGGGAGTTTTCTTTTACCTGTGTTACACCATCATCTCCATTTGAAGTCTGAGATCTGAGGCTATGTAGCATCTTGGGCTCAACCACTGACGAGGGAGCCAACGTATCCGGAACCTAATATACAGATCAAAAAGCATAAATTTAGTAACAATATTCATTTGGAGAGAGAAACAACACGAACACCTTAGCTCATGAAAAAGCATTTCGAAAACGGCAAATAATAAACCAGTGTTGTCTTTGACCTCTCCAGATGTTCCAACCATTTTTTTCGTAACATACATGAGAGTTCAAGCCCTCTTGTTTAAGGTACCCTTCCTAAACATATATCAGTTTACAACAAGCACAATGATGTGCTCCATGATTGCAGGTTTGATACTGAAAAGTAATGTCCAAACTGTGTACAATCACTTACATAGATCTCTAGACGGGAGGGCCCCACACAGGAAAGACTTGTAACGTGCGTGTGTGTGAGAGTGACCAGCCATAAGAAAAACCCAGAAATTCATGCAGGCCCCACGAGGGTGCCAGTAGAAACGTCCGTGTGTGTAGGATTAACAAGAACCATCAGGACTTGATTAGAAATATGTCCACGACGGTAATTAATGCCACTGACGTACTCTAGCTCAATACATGTTTTAGAGATGTAACTAGACTGTGCAATTCTAGAAGTAACTCCCACCGCAATTGGTTACAGTTGCTTGGGTAACCATGACAGCTGCTATATGAAACAAAGTAGGTGCTATGATCATTTACAGGTAAAGCTACTTGGTTACAAGAAAGTCCTCATTCAATGTCTTTGCGGGTTGTTGCAGCGGTAGCGACTACAAGTGCTATGTTAGGTAAAGGGGTTGTTTACACAGTTTAAAGACAAATTGTGTTGAAGAATTGGTTGTTTGGGAGTTTTCTTTTACCTGTGTTACACCACCATCTCCATTTGAAGTCTGAGATCTGAGGGTATGTAGCATCTTGGGCTCAACCACTGACGAGGGAGCCAACTCCTCTGGCACCTAAAATACAGATCAAAGCGCATAAATTTAGTAACAATATTCATTTGGAAAGTGGAGAGAGTCACAACACAAACACCTTAGCTCATGAAAAAGCATTTCGAAAAACGGCAAATAATAAACCAGTGTTGTCTTTGACCTCTCCAGATGTGGGGGGTGTGGGGGGTCACTATAAAGAAAATGCACATGTAATATTTCAGGATCGGAACAAGGGAAAATAGCATGCACACGATGGTGTGAAGAGAAAAGCACGTAGACAGCAGAACAGTTCTGAGGGGACGTAAGCCTATAGTTAGCTTGAAAACGAACTGCTTTTTTAGGCTATTTTACACGAAGCAGAAACGCTGGTTTAACCATTTGGCCATACTTTCACGTGCCTTTTGGCGACTTAACCCGGGACTCACAAACATTGAAAACGCTATTTCTAAAACACTTGCACGTCTCGACATCGCAAGATAATTTGGGCACAATATTATCAGGGTCTCCACGCATGAACGTGCATCAAGAACACTGCTGGTGTACACAGGGTTTGGTAAAACATATATTTCTACAGACGGCAAGTTGCCTACCTTGCAACTCCTATCTTGCAGCCAGCTTGGGTCAAAAGTCAGCCTAAAAGTCCATCAACAAACCGAACATCAATGCAATGCAAATTCCTATTAAACGGTCCCTGATTAAGCTTAATAGAGGGGGAGAAGTGATTCTGTCGTTGATGCCCTCGTGATCCCCCGTATATGATTTCTTCAGAAACGTATATGTAGGAGCCATGTGTAGGTTCTGCCTGGGATTTTCAATACATGCTGCAGTCATTTATTTTTAACCAATTGTTTAGTTATACTTACCTTTCGTCTTGATGCTTTAGTTATACGTACCTGTAATATACTTACTTTGACATTGATTTGTGTTGATTTGATGCACACCTGAAATTACTTACCTGATTGCTGCCAACCAACCTGAGACACACCCCTTAGACGTGCCAGTGGCGTGAAGGCCATCTTTAATTAGTGCTGGCTCATTGTCTCATGTTGGGATGGTAGTGAGAGGGCACAGTTTTCAGACCGCAAGTCGCAAGTAATTATCAAAGAACATACAAGCTTAGTTTATGTTTATTTTACTACTTTATTTCCTGTTGAAAGTCAACCGGACTGTAGAAATAAATCACCAACGACTTCATCTTCTACTTTCCGTGCGTGCTTTGCTTGACTGCGAGTCGGGAACACCCACCACCATCCTCACTTGGCGTTTTTAAAAACAGTACGCCACTACATAGTCTGAAAACTCCTAACCCGACGGTAAGAAGAACTTTCTCGGAAAACCTTGGATCGCGTCACCCAACTTCTGACACTTTTGGACGCTTACCCGTGGCCTAAGATGTGCTAGAAAAAGCATAAAGCAGGGAGGCGAGCCCGATTGCAGGGTGAGTGAAAAATTGGAAGTTTGTTTTTTGTATTGATACCCGAAGGACATTAAGTTTCAAAGATTAAGGAAGCAGTGGATTGTGCAACATTAAATCATGATGTCGGATTCTAAGGAAAAGGACAGGATAAAAGCAGCCATGAACTCTTGCCGCGGCAAATTAAGTGTCTGCACTAGACATATTAATGAAACTCAACCTCTGCTTGTTGAAAGCGGAGACATTGCTGTAGTTGAGGAAAATGTGCAGGCCCTGCTGTTAAGTGTTGAGTCGTTTAAAGCCGCACACGACGAAGTGCAAGCACTGTTGTTAGAGGAAGAAATGGAAAAGGACACGGAATGGTTTAGACAAAAGATGCAGGAAATTGAGGACTTTATTGACACCGCCGATGTCTAGAAAAAGGAAACAGCACAAGCCGCAGTCAATGGTACGTCCTCAGGACAGCGTTTCCAATGTCTCAAGTGTATCCAGAACATCATCTGATGCAAGACGAGCATTGGCCAATAAAGCCGCACTGGAGGCGCGAAGTAAGTCACTGCCTGCACTTCATGCGCTGCAAATGGAGGAAAGAGAGTTACAAATTAAGCGTGAGCAGGAGGAATTAACACTTAGAATGCAGCGTGAGCAAGAGGAAATTTCGCTGAGACATAAGCGCCAAATTGAAGAGATGGCATTAAAATCCAAACGTGATAGCTTGGAACTTAAAGCGCAATTAGACGAGGCAAACGCCAAAATCAGGGCCCTGAGCAACAGTGAAGAGAACGGTGACGCTATGAACCAATACTTGGACTCTAGCAGAGATCAGCCCATGGAACCGAGTCTGGCCGACGTTTCTGCAGTGGAATTTGTTCCTGTGGAAACGGTACCCAAAACGCCTCTCCAGCGAGCGGTGCGACACTTGCACACCAGCTCCAGGACAACCACAGCGTCCACCACAAACCAGCCGAGTCAGCGCGGACTTAACACTACTTCTACCGCCGACGCAGAGCACCTCAACTTTCAGAGGGATCTTGCAGACATTCTGGTGAGACAGCAAAATCTTTCACTCTTGCCCGAAAAAAATGTACCTGTCTTTAGTGGTAATCCCCTCTCATTCCAACCGTTCATACTTGCCTTTGAACATGCCATAGAGAGAAATACTGACAATTTCCAAGACAGACTGTACTTTTTAGAGCAGTTTACTGACGGCCCAGCAAAGAACATAGTGAGAAGCTGCATGTATATGAATGCCCGCCAAGGCTATAACGAAGCCAAAAGGCTCTTGACAAAACATTTTGGAAACGAAATAAAGATTGAAAATGCATACTTGGACAAGGCTTTTAATTGGGCAACGCTAAAACCAGATGATGGAAAGGCACTCTTTGAATATACACTATATTTGAGTGAATGTCTTAATGCAATGCAAAGACTGGACCACATGGATGAATTGAATGTGGCATCTAATATCAAACTGCTGGTCTCCAAATTGCCCTACAAGCTCCGTGAATGCTGGCGAACCACAGTCTATGACACATCTCAGAAAAACGTCAGAATTAAATTCACTCATCTTGTTGAATTCTTAGAGCGGCAGTCCAACATCTTGCTCCACCCAGTGTTTGGTGACATCAAAGACAACCCTGCCAGTAAGCCAGTCCTAAGATCCAAGCCCAGCACAAAACCTCTTAAAAGTGGAAGTAGCTTTGTAACCTCCATCACACCAGCTGTCCCTCAGACATCACAGCCAGCCAAAACACCGCAAACCAACAAACTTTTTCCAATGCCACAATCATGCAGCTTCTGCTCAGATAAGCACGACATCCCTGACTGTGAACAACTTAAGTCGCAGCCACATGATCAGAAAGTTGACCATTTAAAGAAAAATGGATATTGCTTTGGGTGTCTAAAGAAAGGGCATCTTGGCAAGGATTGTCTACAGACAGCTACCTGTGAACATTGCTAATGTAAACACCCCACCCTACTACACATCAACAGCATAGGCTGTCACAACACAAGCATCAGTCAACAGTGCACTGATCTCAGCTAGTCATGCTACAGGGGCCAGTCACTGTGCACTAGCCATTGTTCCAGTCATCGTCAGGGCAACCAAAAGCCGTAACTGCATCAACACCTATGCATTCCTTGACCCGGGCAGCTCGGCGACCTTCTGCTCTGACAAACTCATGCAGCAACTCAACGTCAGCGGACACAGGACTGAGGTGAATCTGAGAACAATGGGACAGGAAACAATAGTGAGGTGCAATGAGCTCACAGGGCTTGAAGTAGGCAACATTGATGGCAGTGTGTTTCTTCAGCTACCTACAGTTTACACACAAGCCAAAATCCCAGTGTCCAAACAAAACTTGGTCACTCCTAATGACCTCGAAAGATGGCCATATCTCAGTGACATAAACCTGCCCAGCATTGACTCTGAGGTAGAGCTATTGATTGGTGTAGATGTGCCAAAGGCAATGGAACCATGGGAAGTCCTAAACAGCCAAAACGATGGACCATATGCAGTCAAGACAATACTTGAATGGGTGGTTAACGGTCCACTCAATTCTTGCCCTGCTGTGGAAAGCGCTGACAAAAGGTCTGCCACGGTCAATCGAATCTCATTGGAGACTATTGAGGATATGCTCATCAGACAATACAAGCACGATTTCCCTGAAAAGGAATGTGAGGAGAAAACTGAGATGTCTGTTGAGGATAAAAGATTCATGGATGTGACAACAAGGTCAGTTGTGCTTAAAAATAACCACTACTACTTACCTTTGCCTTTTCACAATGCAAATGTCACAATGCCAGACAACCAGCAGATGGCAGTGCAACGCACAGTGAGCCTAGCCAGAAGGCTCCAAAAGGATTCTGCTTACGCAAGTGAGTACAATGCTTTCATGGATGATGTGCTCAGCAAAGGCTACGCAGAAAAGGTACCAACAAGCCAGCTACAAAGAAATGATGGAATGGTGTGGCATATACCCCATCACGCAGTGTATCACAAGCAAAAGGGAAAGCTGATAGTTGTATTTGACTGTTCTGCTTCTTTCAAGGGCACATCACTGAACACAGAACTTCTCCAGGGTCTGGACCTGGCGAATCCACTGCTGGGTGTTCTGTTGCGATTCAGAGAAGAACGGATTGCTGTAATGGCTGACATCGAGGCGATGTACTACCAAGTACGCATACAAGAGCATCACCGTGACTTCCTCAGATTCCTCTGGTGGCCACAGGGGGATGTGAGCAAGCCACTGGAAGTGTACAGGATGAATGTTCATCTCTTCGGTGCTGTTTCATCTCCAAGCATCGCCAACTTTGCCCTGAAACAAACGGCAATTGACAACTCTGAGCGGTTCAATACAACAACTCTTGACACCATCTCCAACAGCTTTTATGTAGACGACTGCCTTCGATCTGTGGCTTCTGTGAACGAGGCGATCCAGCTGACACATGACCTCAGGGAAGCGTGTGCCCAAGGAGGATTCACCCTGAACAAGTGGGTGAGCAACAGCTGTGAAGTCCTAGCTACCATACCTGAAAGTCACAGAGCCACACTTGTGAAACAACTTGACCTGGACAGGGAGAAACCACCACTTGAAAGGGCCCTAGGAATCCAGTGGAACATCCAGAAAGACATACTCACCTTCAAAGTTGCCAACAAGAACACAGCACTTACAAGGCGAGCCATTCTTTCAGTCGTGAGCTCCATCTACGACCCACTGGGTTTCCTAGCCCCCTTCATTCTCAAAGCCAAGCAAGTCCTGCAAAAGCTGTGCATTGACAAGTGTGACTGGGATGACCTCATCCCAGATGAAATGGCCAAACCATGGAAAAGATGGATGACAGAACTGGAACAGCTGGACAGATTTGAAGTGGACAGGTGTATAAAACCTGAGGGTTTCGGCCCAGTGAAGACTGCTCAGCTGCATCATTTCTGCGACGCCAGTGAGGCAGGCTATGGACTAGTGACCTACCTCAGCCTTGTGAACAGCACTGGAGACATTCACATTGCCTTCATAATGGCAAAATCAAGAGTAGCACCTCTGAAGCAGTTGACTATTCCCCGACTGGAGCTCGCTGCTGCAACACTGGCTGTGAAAGTTGACAAAATGCTCCAGAAAGAATTACACATGAACTTGCAGAACTCCACCTTCTGGACCGACAGCACCACTGTGCTGAAATATATTCGCAACGAAACCACCAGATTCCGCACTTTTGTTGCCAACAGAATTGCAGTAATCCACAGCCTCTCTCAAGTACATCAATGGAGGTATGTGAGCTCAAAAGAGAATCCGGCAGATGATGCCTCACGTGGACTCGACATCAAACCATTCTTGATGTCCACCAGATGGCTCCACGGGCCTCACTACCTCTCAAGGGCAGAGTTGGAGTGGCCTGACATGCCAGAAGATCTGAGCTACATAAAACCTGCCATTACTGTCAATTGTGTTAAGTTGGAAACTAATGCAACTTCTTCCCTGATCCAGTACTTCTCCTCCTGGAAGAAACTCCTCAAAGCTGTTGCCTGGCTGTTGAAGCTCAAACGCATCCTTCTGCTCCGGAGTCAAAAGGACGATTTGAAAGTGACATTCACGAAAAGGGGTGAGCAACAATCCTTAACTATTGATGACTTGGATAATGCAGAGAAGGCCATAATTTGCTACGAACAGCAATGCCATTTCAGTGCTGAGCTAAACCTGTTAAGAAGGGGCAGGCCAGTGCATGCAGACAGCACCATACAGAACCTGGACCCAATTCTGGACGAAGGCATTCTGAGAACTGGAGACAGGCTGGGTAAATCATCCATGCCGGTGAATCAAAAACACCCAATTATACTTCCTAAAAACAGTCATGTATCCAAACTCATTCTGCATGATATACATCGCAAAGTAGGACACGCAGGACGGAACCACATGCTTTCCAGACTCCGGCAGAAGTTCTGGCTTCCCTCTGCTAATGCTGCTGCAAGGTCTATTATCAAACACTGTGTTTTCTGTAGGAAATTGCAGGCGAACATTGGCGTACAGAAGATGGCGGACTTGCCCACGGAACGGGTCACTCCCGATTTACCACCCTTTTCCCACGTAGGCTTCGACTATTTCGGACCTATTGAGATGAAAAAGGGCCGTTCTGTGGTGAAGAGATGGGGTGTCATCTTCACCTGTCTGGCAAGCAGGGCTGTTCACCTGGAAGTGGCGAGTATGCTCAACACAGACTCCTGCATTAACGCCATACGGCGATTCCTTTGCAGGAGAGGGCCAGAGGGACCATTAGAACGGACTGTGGTACTAACTTTGTGTGTGCACAGAAAGAATTACAGGCTGCTGCTGATCAGATCGACCAGCAGAGAATCCATGATGCGCTGCTCAACCAACATGTGAAATGGCTATTCAATCCTCCCTTTGCTGCACACTTTGGAGGTGTGTGGGAGAGGCTCATCAAGCTAGTGAAAAAGTTACTCCTGTCAGTACTCAAACACCAGACACTGGACGACGACATGCTGCAGACGGCACTCTGTGAAGTTGAGTCCATTCTCAACGACCGGCCGATAACCACCATGTCCAGTGACCCAAACGACCTCGAGCCACTGACTCCCAACCACCTGCTGCAGCTGAACACTAAACCTCTGCTGCCCCCTGGTGTCTTCGACAGAGGTGACCTCTACAGCAGAAGGAGATGGAGGCAAGTGCAATATCTGGCAGATCTCTTCTGGAGGCGGTGGACCGCTGAGTACCTCACGTTGATGCAGCAGCGGCAGAAATGGTCCAAGGTCCACACTAACTTCAAAGAGAACGACATCGTCATCATCGTCGACCCAGCAGCATCCAGAAGCTCCTGGCCATTAGGCCGGGTGCTGAAACCCTTGCCAGGGCCTAAGGGCCTTGTGAGAAGTGTCATGGTGAAAACCAAGACCAGCATTGTCCAGAGACCGATCGACAAGCTGTGCTTGATCCTGGAAGCTAATGAATCAGCTTAAAGGCCTGGTTGATGTCCCATGCCTCTGCACCCACTCACACAAACTAACAAACCTACATACTTAATTTGCGTGCTCACACACACCAGCCCATACATGCACACATGGACTTTCACAATTACAGCACACCTACAGTCACAGTTATGCACATACATGGACTTCTCATTCTTGCATCACACACACCTTGATTCCCTAAAGGTCAATGGGCTTCATTTTTGGATCCTTTTTTTTTGGCGTTTTCGGACGCACACCTTTGGACCTTGGGGGGATTGGGCTCTATGGACCCTATGGACTTAAAAAAAAAAAAAAAAAACAACAAAAAAAGAGAAAAACACAAAAAAGGCAAAAAACATTAAAACAAAAAAAGGAAAATGCACTATTGTATTGTAACTTATTTGTTTGAAACTGATTTTAAATGGTTGACATCGGTTGTGCATTTGTTTTGACACTATGGCTCCTTATTTTGTTTTATGTAATTGTTATCAGGTAGAATAGACAATTAGGGGCCAGAGTGTAGGAGCCATGTGTAGGTTCTGCCTAGGATTTTCAATACATGCTGCAATCATTTATTTTTAACCAATTGTTTAGTTATACTTACCTTTCGTCTTGATGCTTTAGTTATACGTACCTGTAATATACTTACCTTGACATTGATTTGTGTCGATTTGATACACACCTGAAATTACTTACCTGATTGCTGCCAACCAACCTGAGACACACCCCTTAGACGCGCCAGTGGCGTGAAGGCCATCTTTAATTAGTGCTGGCTCATTGTCTCATGTTGGGATGGTAGTGAGAGGGCACAGTTTTCAGACTGCAAGTCGCAAGTAATTATCAAAGAACATACAAACTTAGTTTATGTTTATTTTACTACTTTATTTTCTGTTGAAAGTCAACCGGACTGTAGAAATAAATCACCAACGACTTCATCTTCTACTTTCCGTGCGTGCTTTGCTTGACTGCCGGTCGGGAACACCCACCACCATCCTCGCTTGGCGTTTTTAAAAACAGTACGCCACTACAGTATACTTTTACTAACAATGCATACACCTATGTTCTTTATAGTCAAGTTCATATGTAGAGATCCTGATAAAGTGTCATGCGGTGTGTGGACTTGCAAATGTTTTAAATAGCGTTTTCAATACACCTGCTCAATAGCCCACTCATTAGCCACGCGGAACTAGATTATAGAAGGCTGCTAGCGACATCATTTTTGTCTTTCCACCAATGTTTTAGGAATGTTTATAGAAGGCTGTGTCAATGTTTTAGGCCACTTAGCAACATTGCGTCTACATTCAGTGTCCATCATTTCTCGTTATTCTAGAGCAAATAAACCAAAATTAAATTTCATTTGCATATACATTTCATTTCCAATTATCCTACTGTGCTGTAAAGTCTGTACGACAACACGAGCCTTAAAATGGCAGTGGTAGCTCATAACGTCGAGATAAAAAAAGAAGAATTTTACTATGAAGAAAACAGTGCAAATTTGTTAAATATTTTCGGGTCGGAAGGAGAGAAAAGAACAGTTCTGGGCCTATAGTAGCTTAAAAACGAACCGCTGGTTGCAAAAAAACGTGGCTTACTCTCAGACTTTTACATAAAATCCCAGAGTTTCTTCATCTTATTAAACAACTCCAACATGTCTGTAAAACATGGATATGTACTTTTCATTGTCTATTGGCCATAGACTCCGAAATGTCTCCACAACAACATGATCAAATTTTGCTGTGGAGATACTGAGGGGGAATTTCCACACTCATGCGTTACTTACCTTCCTTGAAAGCACCGACAGTGACACTACTTGCCTAACACTCATGGACACCCCATCTTAAACAGAACTCATTCCCACTGACATTTTAGCTCTTTGTTTTACATGCATACGGTACATGTTATTATGATAAGGTCACCGTAGGTTACGTTCACCAAGATTAGGACAGGCTATTTTACAAGAAGCAGACACGCTGTTTTAACCATTTGGCCATACTTTCGCGTGGCTTTCAATGACTGAACCCGGGACTCAAAAACAGTGAAAACGCTATTTTTAAAACACTTTGACGTCTGCAAGCACTGCATTGCTGTCATGTTAAACACATTGCTAAGCTTGACTACAGTGCACGTCATACAGAATACACCTAGTGTACATAGGCGGTTTTCGATTGTAGGCAGTTTACCTCCATGGGCACGATGGATTTAAACACTGGTGTTAAGAGAAAATTGCGTAGATTACAGAACAGTTTTGAGGGCAGGTAGGCCTAGTAGCTTTTAAACAAACTGCTCAACACACCACTCATGAAGCCATGCAGAACTAGATTATAGAAGGCTGCTTTTACAACAACGTGAGCTTTAAAATGGCAGTGGTACCCTATGTCACGTCAAAAAAAAATCGCTATAAAGAAAACAGTATGCAAATTTGTTTAATATGTTATGGCACAATACTTTCGGCACACTATTATCAGGGTCTTCACACATGAACGTAAGCACAAAGAACACTGCTGATGTGCACAGAGGTTAGTAAAAATATGTTTCTAAAGATGGCAAGTTACATACCTTGCAACGTTGTCTTGCTTCCAGCTTTTGTGAAAAGTCAGAATAAAGATCCATCAACAAACCAAACATCAATGCAACGCAAATTCCTATTAAATGGTGTCTGATTTAGCCTAATAGAGAAAAAAGTGAATCCATCTTGGAAAAAGGATTACATCGTGATGCCGTCGTGATCCTCCGTATATATACCGTTTTCAGAAACGTATACATTTTACTAAACAATGCATACACCAACAATGGTCTTTATAGTCAAGTCCATATGTAGATACCTTGATAATACTGTGCCCAAAGTGCAATGCGGTACATAGACTAGACTCGCAAATATTTTAAATAGCATATTTTAATACACCTGCTCAATAGCCCACTCATGAAACCACGCGAAACTAGGCTGCTAGCGACATATTTTTTTCTTTACACCAATGTTTTACTTATCAACACCGACAACGTGTCTACATAGCGTCCGTTATTTCTCATTCTTCTAGAACAAATAAACCAAACTTACATTGAGTGGCATTTACATTCCATTTTCAATTATCCTACTTCTGCTGTGCTGTAAAGTCTGTTTGCACGACAGCAACGTGAGCCTTAAAATGTCTGTTTGCACGATGACAAAGTGTGCCTTAAAATGGCAGTGGTAGTTATGTCATGTGGAGATAAACACGTCCTAACATCCCATTTGCAAAACAGCAGAGGAAGAGCATGGGCTTGCAAAACATATATTATAAGATGGTATCCCCAAAGTAGGCTATGTGACATTTTGGGCTACATTAAAGCTCATCAGAAGCTTTAGGCTACCTGTCAGCCCTGAGTAGCCTAAATGACTAACTTTTTAAAACCTACATGCTGGCCATGTTAATTAATAAGGTTCTCTTTCCATTTCACAAACACCAGCCAACAGCTTTGTCAGAGCCCTCTCAAACGTAGTTTCAAATCTAAAAGTTTTCGTGCTTTCGAATGGGGAAAAGTAGCTTTAATAATCTTATTGTATTAGACTGGGTTAAAAATGTAGTAGCCTAGCCTAAACATCGGCTAAGGGTCTTAGCATGTGGCTAACATTAGTAGCATGTGTGCTGCTAACAGTAGCAGCTAGAGAATAATTGGTATTTCTTGGTACTAATCCACATGTTGATACGTGTCCAACTAACTGTGTACGGAGCATGAAAAGTAGGCTATTGAAACTATAATAATATCAAAATTAACTTACCTCTTACTCACAGTACAAAATTCATTTGATAAAGCACATGGTGCAGCAGTACCCTACATCCAGATCCAGCAACATTAGAGTACAGACATCTCGCGAGATTTGTGTGGCAGCATCTCATTGGCTGAAATTCCTTACCACTTCCTGAAGTGTGTGTGGTCGGTTACACACTTCCTGGAGTGTGTATCAGCTGCAGTACCACATAGGGGGCACTCATGAGCAAAAATTCCACACACACGTTAGCAGTTTTTGTTACCTTCTGGGCCTTTTGAAAAAACTGCAGGGGGCATGTTGGGGGAGCTTTCTGAGCTATTTAAAATGGTTAAACAGCCCACTGTATCTGGGCCCCACACCGTTGGTCTATTCCCGGTCATTGGGCCCCACGAAGTAGTAAAGACAAGATCACACACACACGCACACACACCTCCTATCACGGGGTGAAGTACAGGGAAACACACACACACACCTCCTATCATGGGGTAAAGTACAGGGAAACACACACACACACGCACACACACACACACGCACACACACCTCCTATGACAGGGTGTCGGAAGGAATAAACTGGAGAGCAGCTGAGGGAGCTGACGGGTAGTAAGTGGAGGGAATGGGGGAGGAGAGTGTGACCCAGACAGACTTCATTACATTAACGAACACGCCAGAGAGAGACTGCGGCTCTGGATGAGCTGCTGTTTGCTGTTGGTATGCAGGATAGCATAAGCAAGAGAGAATGTACAGTGCAGTTATAGACTGTTATATAGATTATTATATTTTGATTAGTTCAACGTTTCGCAACACTTTGACAAGCCGTGAAATCATTTCTGATTGTGCTGCCTATAACAGCACACAACAATCAATCAAAGTCCTTTTATTGTGTGGCAATACACAACTCAAATTTTATTGTATTCATATGCCAGCCACATTACAGGCTAACTGTCAATGCTCACAAAATGAAAATTGTTCCAGCAATGTAACAAAAAGTAGTTCCCTTATCTAATGTGAACAATGTGAACTCCCTGAAACTTTACCTCTGAGACTGCAAGTCAGTAATCCAGGTAATCCTCGCCTGCAAGTCAGTCCTTATCCCTAAAGTTCTGCTACCCCCGTCTCATCTCCTACCGCCCCCCATCCACACTGACACACTGGATCAGCAGATCGCAACCCGATACACTAAAATGCTATCACCAACTCAAAGGCCACATCAAACGCTCGCCTATGCAGTCACCGACAAAAAGTCCACATCAATCACTCGCCGATGCAGTCACTAATGCTCGCCAATGTGATCACTGACAGAAAGCCCACATCAAACGCTTGCCGATGCGATCTGACGGTAAACATGCCTGGAGTCGATACGGGGTGACAGGGTGTCGTGGTGACGGAGTGTCGGGGTGATGCGCTACCCGGCAATGGTGGTTGGGCAGGCCAGCGGCATCTGGACTCCCGAGTTTTATGGATTTAACAGCAAGGGGCCCAAATGCCTGATCTACACATGACAGCTCACACAAAGCCACCGAGAATCCAGGGCTGAGAGAGTGAGAGAGAGAGAGAGAAGCCTCCAATCTGCCTTCCCATCTCCTGTGTGTGTCTGTGTGCGTCTGTGTGTGTGTGTGTGTGTGTGTGTGTGTGTGTGTATGCGTGTGTACGTGTGTGTGTGTTTTCACACTGACTTGGACTATCTTTGCCGTGTTGCCCGTTGCCGGTTGATGTTTTCTTTAAGAAGTGCAGATATAAGATCACATTACTATATAAAACGTACTGAGATTACAGTGTTTTGTAAGCCATATTTAATTAAAAGCCTCTTTTTTAAAATACCTTCACTATACTGAGGAAAGGTGTAATTATATACTATCCTTCATGCTTTCTGTGTTTGTCTGAGAGAACTTCTCATGTTTGCAGATTTACAGCACACGAACGCCTGTGTGTGTGTGTATGTGTGTGTGCGCGCGTGTGTATGTTTGTGACACACAAACGCCTCCAGCCAGTGAAGAAATCAAATATTAATACACACCTGAGGGCTCCTATATGTGTGCACATGCAGCACACATACACACACACACACACACACACACACACACACACACACACACACACACACACACACACACAGGCAAGTGCAGTAAAGTTGTATTAGCTAGTGATATAGGAGCTTCAGCTGATGTTCCCGATCCCGATGCTCGCCGATCAGTTAAAGGGGTTTTTATTGCATCTAGTAAGGAGCAGTGATGGAGGCGTATCATCTGTGTCTCCATCACCCTCATAGGGATGGCCATAAACCGTATCCCCATCATGTGGCCAGGCTGAGCGGACCTGGATCAATGGATCAAAACATATCACACAGTTACAGCAGGGTATATGCCTCTTACCTGGGGCAAGGGGAGGAGAGATGGAGGGAGCGAGAGGGAGAGAGTGTGTGAGAGAGAGAGAGTGGAAGGAGGGAGGGGATGGGAGAGAGCATACAAAAGAGAGAAGGAGAGTGCAAGAGAAGGATGAATAGATGGTAGACAGACAAGTAGTGTGAAAAAAAGTGTGTGAGAGAAGGGGAGAGGAAGAGAGATGAGAAGGGGAAATGAGAGGAGAGGACCGAAAAGGAGAGGAGAGGAGGGGAGGTGAGAGGGGGAGAAGAGAAGAGAGAGGGGAGGAGCTGAGGTGAGAAGAGAGGAGACGAGAAAGAGGGGAGAGAAAGGAGAGGAGAGGCGAGAATAGAGGAGAATTAGGGCTTAGAAATTAGGGCGCAAAATGTTGGAATTGAAGTAGAAAAGAAGCAAGGTGGAGTTCACCATCTGTCTTAGCCTGCACCGTAGAGTGTGCATCCTTCCCTATCCTATGAACACTCAGTAGGAACATGAACAATAGAGAATAACTGATGATTTTGGAAAATGGTTTTGGTCGCATACGCATGTTATTATCATGCAGTTACACTGCTTACTACAGTGTTATAGGCAATGGGTAATAGCAAACTGATTCTTTATAATTATCTACATTGAAGTCGTATCGAGTAAATGGTACGTATGTATAGCACAAGAATACAGACACTAAAGACTGTGCTACCTTGGTCTTGATGTTATGTAGGCTCAACATGTCAATGACACCTATTGCTTTGGATTGCCTGTATAAGCTATATTCCATGGGTGACCCCCAGTGTTGTCCTGACTAAGGTTATGTTTGTAACTGGACATTCGCTTTCAGTTGAACACCTCAGCATCCCTCTTGGAATAGCACGTGTAACTGATATCTTCCTGCGCAGTCCAGACCCAGTCTCGAACCTGCAACCTCACAGGAACTCCAGTATGAGTGACAGACGTGCTACCAAGTGAGCTAAAAGCCAAGCTATTTGCTCAGTCTGCAGTGTATCATTTTGAAGTGTCAGGAGGGAGGTTTACTAACATTCTACGCCAAGCTGTGCTAGCTGGCATCTGTTACACATGAACAGTGGGCTATTCTGTGTTGTCATGTTGTCCTTTAGGAGACTGCAGTTACGTTCAATAACTCAACCTCAGCTAAACACTTCAAAAAGACGTCATTATCAACTTTGAAATAACAAGCCAACGCAGTAGTGAACCCAAGTTCTGACCAGTGTGTCTTATATAACATGAAGTTTTCTTCTGGTATTTTGAGGTAAAATGTGTATGTGTTCTGCTGTTCTGAGTTAAATGTGTATGTGTTCTGAGGTAAATGTGTATGTGTTCTGCTGTTCTGAGTTAAATGTGTATGTGTTCTGAGGTAAATGTGTATGTGTTCTGGTATTCTGTGGTAAATGTGTATGTGTTCTGGTGTTCTGAGGTAAATGTGTATGTGTTCTGCTGTTCTGAGGTAAATGTGTATGTGTTCTGCTGTTCTGAGGTAAATGTGTATGTGTTGTAGTATTCTGTGGTAAATGTGTATGTGTTCTGCTGTTCTGAGGTAAATGTGTATGTGGGAGGATCAGATTGCACCTGTGAAACCTGTACGTGTGAATGGCCTGTCCTCCCGCCTCCTCTCCCTCTCTCAGGCTGTCTCTCACTGATAACTCCCAGCCAATTTACTGGGGCTTTCAGACGCGCTTTCAGGCAGAGTAATTATAGATGATGCTACACCTCATTCCCCCTGTCAATCAAAGCTGAAGGTGAGCAACAAACACTGTTTCCTCGGCAACACCTTCAGCATCCTTCTGTCGCTTCCTGGCTGCCTGTCCTTTCTTCATCCTTCTTTTTTACCCTTTCCACCTCTCATCCTCTTCTCCTCTCATCCTCTCCTCTTCTTCTCCTCTCATCTTCTCCTCCTCTCCTCCTCTTCTCATCTCCTCCTTTTATCCTTTCATCCTCTTCTCCTCTCCTCCTCTCATCCTCTTCTCCTCTCATCTTCTCCTTCTCTCCTCCTCTTCTCCTTTCATCCTCTTCTTCTCTCATCCTCTCCTCCTCTTCTCCTCTCATCCTCTCCTCCTCTTAACACTTTTATACTTTTCTCCTCTTCTTCTCTAATCCTCTCCTCCTTTCCTCAACTTTACCCTTTCTTCCTCCTCTTCTTTTCCTCTTCTCCTCTCCTTCTCCTCCCTTTCTCTTTACCCTTTCCTTCTCTTCTTTTCTCTTGGTCTCTTCTTCTATCTTTCTTTCATTCCTCCTCTCCTCCTTCCCTCTTCTCCTCTATCCATCCATACAGGGAGAGCGCATCGACCCCGACCAAAATCTCATATACTCTACAGACACACACACACACACACACACACACACACACCCACACACACACACACACACACACTTTAAACTCAGAGTTCTAGGGATTGTGAAGGCATTACTTCTCTTTGTGTATGGGCTCTCTCACAGAAAATGACAAGTCTGAATGCTTCTTTCAACTTGTGCACTTTGCATAATAGAGTGAGCTACTGAGACTCACTGAACTACATCATCATTTTTTTAATAATACTTCTGCTGACCTTCTGAAGTTGAAGCTGAACTTTAAAGAAAATGGTAAAAGTTTTCTACATATTTCTACAATTAAATTCTTATTTAACCTGCCATAAGCAGGGTCAGATAGGTTGTCTGGGAAATTATTGCTAATTCTAAAGTAATGTAACTCTTTCAATTACTCAATTAAAAAATAATGTCATAACTTTTTAAATACGCATAGGAGAGGTGGTGCACATTTAAATTTGAGAACCAATCAAAACAAGAACTCAAGGTTTTAATGACTACCATCAATGAATAGAATCTGTCTAGACTAAAGATAAAATTACTATTATATTCCATCTACATCTTTTGAGGGTGTTTATGAAAAAAAAAAAATCATAAACACCCTAAAAGATGTAGATGGAATATAACATTCATATGTATTTATATATGTATGTATTCTCACCATCTTCTAAATAACTGTAATTTAATTACATATATTGCGCTGTTATATTATCATTCAACAGATTACAATTACACTCATGTAGTCACTCAGTGAAATATGTCCAAATGTAGCTGCTTGTGTCCCTATGAGCAGAATGTAAATGTGGAGTCAAATGATGTGTTCTGTTGTACAGACAAATCTGCCATTACATTTCCCAAAAGGCCAGGTTGTGAATTACCCTCCATCTGTGGGGAAGTACTGTGTGTGGGTGTGCATGTGTGTGTGTGTGTGTGTGTGTGAAAGAGAGAGAGAGAACTGTGTGTATGTATGTGTGTGTGCGTGAGGGTGTGTGAGAGAGAGAACTATGTGTGCATGCATGTGTGTGTGTGTGTGTAGTGGGTACTTGACATGACGTGTGATTTTAATGTAACATGGTGCATATACCTACCAAAATGTGTTTTTTATTATTTAAATAAAATGTAAATAAGGCAAATTACAGTATATTACAGCACATTTAGTTTGGAATAAAAAACTATTTTTTTCTTCATATTTATTTAAAGGTTTTTATGCCAAATGTCCTGCGGTGTGACTGTAACATGAATGCGACATGAAATATTAACAGCAATAAAATAAACCAGCAACATTTAGAATAATTCATAAAAGCTTTGGCATAATTTTACAATTACTAACTTATTAAAAAAACATTTTTAACATGAAAAAACATTTTACAGCAGTATTTACAGCAAGTTAAATCTTGTAACATAAATGCAGTCCTGCGGCGTGACATGTAAATTAAATTTTTGAGCGGGCAGTTGCATGGACAACTATAGGGGTCTTCAGTACAGCCCCCTACCAGGAAGTAAGTCAGTCATTAGAGACTGCTGTGAAAGTTAAAAGGTGAGTATTAATCTCTTTATATTTGCACAGTTTTTGATGTTTATGTTAGACAATGTTTGGGTCCATTTATGATGTCCTGTGGTGTGACGGCTCTAATTGAAGGAAAAAAGTTTTTTTTTTTTTAAATCACATATCAAAGTTATAAACAATATCATTATTAAGTTAGCGTGCTAGCTCCAAGGTCAGTCATGTATAGAAAGGGATTAAATTGGCCACAATGCTGTTAATGTCCTGTGGTGTGACATTCATGTCCTGCAGTGTGACATGTTTTATGCAACGTATTGCTAGATCTTTAACTGTTATTTTCTTTTTTTCTAAATGTATGAAGTATTTGCATCCATGTTTATTCTATATAGATGGCCAACAATCACTAATATTTTATGAATAAAAATATTTTATAAATAAAAATAGTTTTTTAGAAATGAGCAAAGAAAGGACAAAATGGTACCGGGAGGGGATAAATCAGGATGAAGCCAGGCGTGAGGAGATCCTTAGCGAGAGAAGAAGAAAGTAAAGAAATTGATATAGGGAAAGGGAGCTAGTAAGGGAGTTTGAATCTGATAAAAAGAGACATCTGGTGTGAATTAATCAATAGCCCTGTTGTTCACTTTATGATGTCCAGATGAAAGAACGTGAAAATTTCATGCAACATAGACCAAATAACAGACCAATGACTAATGTTTACTGAATGCATAACGAAACGAAATTGAAAGTTATGCCCCATGTCTTCGTTCAGTATGCTGTATCAGTGGTGTATGCTGTATCAATTTTTTGTCAATTAAGTCTTTATCCTACTGACAGCACTTGTTGACCTCAAACAGGGCTATTGTTTGATTTACACCAAACTTCTCCTTTAATAGTCAGACAATACAACTTGCCTTGATTATGTGTAACAGTGTTTTGTTTTATTAACAGATATCAAGAAAAGAAAGTTAAATGTATGGTTCAACGTGGAGATAAAAATGCTTTCCAGTGGCCTGAGAAGGATGACTGCATTTACTACTCCCAAAGTGACATGGTTGGGGCAATTTCGGAGCCTGAGCCCTATAGCCTGGGTGTGCCCATACTGCCTGTGGCGCTGCATTTACATTCCGCGAGCAAGTCAGTCTGGCCAAGCTGCCTATCTAAACCATTTCTGCTCAGTCCTCAGATAGGGGGCCAATGAAAATCGAGCATTTCAAAAGGCAATGACGCGGTAGTTTGGCGCCCGGAAATCTATCTCAGTCACTGTCTACATGGCAAACGTGGAGCAACTGTAAGATTTCAATGCAGCTGTAGCTGCTGTTTTGGACAAATTCAAAGGGAAGTTCTCTCTGAAAATAGAGCAAAGGGCAGCCCTTGAAGCATTTGTTGCGGTAAAGGACGTTTTTGCAATGCTACCGACCGGCTTCGGTAAAAGTTTAATTTATAAGTTAGCCCCGCTGGTAGCCAAGTTCATTGGGCTTTGCGCGGACGCTGTTGTTGGTCATGTCGCCTTTGATCGCACTGATTCGTTTTTCGAATATCAATATTGAATGACCAACACCAGCCACTCTCATGTTCACCTCACAAGTCTGACAAAAATCCTTTAACGCCATTGCTATATGACTACAGATTACTACTACTTTTTCTTTGGATCAAGCATTTTCTTTCGCTACGTACTGTATACATCAGAGGACATGAGGGTGTGATTGGTTGAAGCTTCGTCCAGTAGCAAACAGAGGCATTTGAAAGAGGTGGGTTAAGCCCGCCTTCTGAGAAATGGGTTTACAACACAGCTTGGCCAGACCAATGCTCTCAGAGCATTGACAAGTCACGATAGCCAGGCTATGAGCCCTATGGGAGAGCTGCAAAATTAGCTGACCTGGACTGGCTCATGTTTAACCTGTAATTTCCAAAATC
>CM050220.1:4592500-4602500 GCA_027475355.1 Coilia nasus | reverse complement strand
ATCATGCTAACGCTTTTGATGTGCACCAGACTAATGCTATCATGCTAACGCTTTTGGTGCACACCTGCCTAATGCCATCATGCTAACGCTTTTTGGTGCACACCAGACTAATCCTATCATGCTAGCGCTTTTGATGTGTACCAGACTAATGCTATCATGCTAGCGCTTTTGATGTGCACCAGACTAATCCTATCATGCTAGCGCTTTTGATGTGCACCAGACTAATGCTATCATGCTAGCGCTTTTGGTGCACACCTGCCTAATGCCATCATGCTAACGCTTTTTGGTGCACACCAGACTAATGCTATCATGCTAGCGCTTTTGGTGCGCACCAGACTAATGCTATCATGCTAACGCTTTTGGTGCACACCTGCCTAATGCCATCATGCTATCGCTTTTGGTGCGCACCAGAAATACTAATGTTTTCTTTTCTTTTCCCAAGTCCCTTTAAGGTAGGGTGACCAGACGTCCCGGTTTGACCGGGACAGTCCCGATTTTTAGTCGCGTGTCCCGAGTCCCGACAAAAGCCCGTCGGGACGCAAAAATGTCAGCGATCGCATATACAAAACTGTTAAATTGAAGCCTAATGAAGTTTCCAGTAATTCAGAGTCAATGTGTGTGTGTGTGTGTGTGTGTGAGTGACAATGGTAGGTGCGCTCTGGGAAATCTTCGCAGTCAATGTTACAATGTATCTTGCAGTATACAGCGGTCGTGTTTTAACGGTTTTCTTCGATAGCAGACTAGACTACTACACGACAATGCCTAAGAGAATGTGCACGCGCATGACGTCACACATAGTGTCCCGGTTTTAGACTCTGGAAATCTGGTCACCCTACTTTAAGGGCGCCACACATATCAATCAAGTGATGATTTATCTGTTATTTATTAGTCAGTACATGTTTCATATGTCCCTGTTGGTGTTTTATTTGGTTTCACCATCCACAAAACACTTACACAGGAATCATTTTATTTGGTTTCATCATCCACAAAACAATTATATGGGAATCAGTTTGTTTGGTTTCATCATCCACAAAACACTTACACATGAATCTGAGGTGTCTGTCTGAATAGTCAGTGTGACTGGGCGCTCCGGGTGGATCCCATTGCTAAATTAAAATCCCTCTTCCCTCTTCTCTCTCTCTCTCTCTCTCTCTCTCTGATGTGATCAGATATCTATGTGTCCAATTAAATTGATAATTTCTGAAACTCCAATGAATGATGATTTGTCAAAGAAAAGAGTGAGGGATAGAGAGGGGACAGAGAAAGAAAGCAACAGGTGATGGGTCAAAAAAAGAACAAGGGATAGGGAAGAAACAGGAGAAGGTGTGACAAAAAGAATGAGGGATAGAGAGAGGACAAAGGAAGAGGTGAAGTGTGTCTGAGGATGGAGGAGAAGCCTGATGGTGCAGATTGGCTCCTCCAACCAGATCATGTGACAGTTTTATGAGATTCTATATCTATCACTGGGGGTTCTATATTTACCACTGGGGATTCTATATGCATCGCTGGGGATTCTGGGTGAGACTCAAGCAGGGCTTACTGAACTCAATGATGTTGGGCTTCAATATTAGCAGAACAGTTAGCGCTTAGCCAGTGCTTTACCACTGGGTGAGACTGAAGCAGGGCTTACTGAAGTCAATGATGCTGGGCTTTAGTGTTAGAAGTAATGGCCAGTTTTAAAGATTAAAGCTAATCCCTTTACCTTCATATCTGTCACCATACCTGAAATGATGTGATCTGGCATGGTCTCCCGTGGTTATCTGACTGCCATGGAACTCTCGGATATCTGCCAATCGTAGAGCCACACGGCGGTTGGTAGCCTGGTACAAACTGGGCGGATCCTCTGGGGTTTTGGGAATTGTTAAAAAACGCTTTTCCTAGTGTTCCCTAGGAACGCTGATCCTTTTCTTCGGTCACCTGCTGTTATGGTTCAGATAGCTCTGTTTGCTCCGCCAATAAATCTCATCAACGATTCTTTTAAAGCAATACTAAGTAGGTTTGTAAACATTATTTTAAGGTTGAAAAAAATGCTTAGTGTTGCTTTAAGTAAGCCTGATAATCGGATATGTTACAATATCAATAAAGTCATAATGCACTTTCATGATGGTGGTCTGTTATGTCTTTAAAGCAACACTAAGTAGTTTTCCTCTTCGGTCGCCCTACAGGTTAGAAACTGAATTGTCTTTCATTCAAACTAAAAAGAGACAGTTCGCTCCTCCAAACATACTGTACGGTTATAGACTATGAAGGGCAGCAAAGTGAATTCAGAAGTGCTGTTCACCCTGTCACAAGTTAGTGAGCCACTGAAACGACTTTGGAAACATTATTATAAGGTAGAAAAAAGTACTTAGTGTTGCTTTAAGTCACTGTCACTGTGGGTCGGCCTAATGACCTACCTGAGCCAAACCAAAGCCATACACAGTTCCCTGTGTTCTGCAATCAGGAGCAGCAGTTAGACTCATGTCCTCACGTTTCATCAGTCACGTTTGTTCGTGTGCTGTTTGTGGCTATGCATGCAAAGCAGCCTGCTCACATCTTTATGCCTGCACCTGGGCTCCACATTAAAATAAATAAATAAATACATAAATACATTTCAGACAGGGGAACAGGCGTTGGCCATTAACAACAAGCGAAGGGTGAAGGTTGAAGATGGCCGACCTTAATTATACGCTACGCTCGGCATTACAACTCTCATAGTGGTCCCGCAGCAACAACGAGCCTCTCAGGGGAGGTGTTAGCATCTCATCATTAGCGTAGCTGGCCGTGAGGTTATCCGCTCTGAGCAGCTCAAGGTGTTGTTGTGTCTGCAGACCTGCTGCATTCACCGGGGAAGCCCTTGTGGAATACTGTGGAGTGGAATACTGCTGTGGAGGCTGGCTGCAATGTTTATCGATGTTGCAGCATTTTAGGAGGAGGTTTTCCTGATTTTCCAACTACTTGTTCCCCCTCCCCCAGTTCACATGTACACACCAACCCCACTAACACCACCATTACACACTCACACACACACACACACACACACACACACACACACACACACACACACACACACACACACACTTCTCGACAGTGATGTGAGAGTTAACCCCCATTTTTCCAGGTGCTTGTCCACACCCCTCCAAACTACACACGCTTGTCCACACACCCCCCAAACTACACGCACACACACATACACACACATTCTCGGCAGTCATGCGAGTGCCCGCCTAATGGAAATTGCCTCTTTGAAGCCGGTGCCTGCCTCGCTCCTGCACACTCCTCCTCCTGTTCCTTCCTTTGAAGGTGCTCCCTTAATAGCGGGCGCTCATTAGCAGGTACTCCCATCTTGGGAATAATAAGGGGGGGGGTTCCCATTGGCTTAGCGCCTGGGTGTGCGTGTGTGTGGGGGGGTCCGATTAGCATAGTGCCTGGCTGTGGGCACAGGAGCTAATTTCTATCACATTGTGGTATGACATTCCCATCACCTCTGTCCAACTCTGTCAATAGGCTAAAATGAGTTTTGGCTTTTAAGGTCATTTAATGGTCTGTTCTACTTCAGAAGCAGCTGAGCGCTGAGTGTGATGCTTTTCATTTTGACTTTGCTGCTGTCGTTTGCTGTTTATGCCTTAAGGGAGATGAGTTATAAACATTGTCCCTGGGCATATTGTGGAAATTCAGGTTCAGACATACACAAGTTCACAACTCATGAGAAGAGTGCCTAAGGTCAAATTAATTCAGTCAAAAACGTCGTTTTCTCTTTTGTCTCTCAAGAAATAGACTGGCTTTGGGCAAACGGGTGAGATCGGATTTCAAGCCTTGCTCTCTCATGAGCTGAGCAATCCTGAACCTTTCAAGAGGGAGAGAACAGAACCTGGCCATACAGAGCACTCACATCACCCTTGTAGCCTACTGTAGGAGCTAGCATATACTGTAGAAACTAGAATATACTGTAGGGGCTTGAATATACTGTAGGGGTTAGAATATACTGTAGGGGTTAGAATATACTGTAAACATGGAATATACTGTAGGAGATAGAATATACTTTAAGAGTTAGAATATACTGTAGGAGATGGAAAATACTGTAGGGGATGGAATATACTGTAGGAGATAGAATATACTTTAAGAGTTAGAATATACTGTAGGAGATGGAATATACTGTAGGGGATGGAATATACTGTAGGAGATAGAATATACTTTAAGAGTTAGAATATACTGTAGGTGATGGAATATACTGTAGGGAATGGAATATACTGTAAGACATGGAATATACTGTATGAGTTAGAATATACTACTGTAGTTGCTAGAATATATTTATATTTTGTATTGGTTGTGCTATTATTTATATTTTTTCAATATACTCTATTCATCTTTGCTCTTTTTGTACTTGACACTTTGATGCTTTAATTTTGCAGCTTTGTGGCCTTGCTGTTTTCGTTTCGTTGTACAATGCCAACAAAAGACTTAAACACTTGAATATGTAAATACTTGAATACTGTAGGGGCTAGAATATACTGTAGGTTATGGAATATACTGTAGGGGCTAGAATATAGTCAAGTAGTCAAGTCAAGTAGGTTTTTTATTGTCGTTTCAGCCATATACACAGTACATAGTGAGACGAGACAACGTTTCACCGGGAACAATTGGTGGTACACGTAACTGTTAAAACACAGTATGGACAAGACAGATACATAATAGTGCCTACATACACTACTGAGGGACTACACAGATTCACTTCACCCACTCACACACGCACTCACACACTCACACACACACACGCTTACACTCTCCTGTACACTTCTGTACATACAGTGCAACACAGTAGTGAAAAATACAACACAGTTGTAGGTTATAGGTTATGGAATATACTGTAGGGGCTAGAATATACTGTAAGAATTAGAATATACTGTAGGAGACAGAATATACTGTAGGACATGGAATATACTGTAGGTTATGGAATATACTGTAGGGGCTAGAATATACTGTAAGAATTAGAATATACTGTAGGAGACAGAATATACTGTAGGACATGGAATATACTGTAGGGGCTAGAATATACTGTAGGTTATGGAATATACTGTAGGTTATGGAATATACTGTAGGACATGGAATATACTGTAGGACATGGAATATACTGTAGGACATGGAATATACTGTAGGTTATGGAATATACTGTAGGTTATGGAATATACTGTAAGACATGGAATATACTGTAGGGGCTAGAATATACTGTAGGTTATGAAATATACTGTAGGAGATGTGATGCACTGTAGGGGCTAGAATAATGAAGTTAGGTCCGGCTAAACGTGGTTCCTCCACGTGTCTAAAACAGGTTGATTTCTGCCTTTGACAAACCTGCAAGAGCTTATGATGACTGGCTTATGATGAATTGACTTTGAGCTGGCCATCATGTTCTGACACAAAAAGATGTTAAAAGTACCAAGACGTTAAAGCAGCGTTTGGATATGTGGTTCTGCCCCATGTCTCGGTCAATTGCTTGTCAGCCTGCAAATTGAATTTATTCAAAGCCATGTGTTGCAGGATAACTGTCTGTCAGTCAAACAAATGAAGAATAAAAAGCATAAAATAACACAGAGGCTGTACGGTTTACTGCACCACAGGTATTTCTTGGTAAC
This sequence comes from Coilia nasus, assembly GCA_027475355.1. NCBI lineage: Eukaryota > Metazoa > Chordata > Actinopteri > Clupeiformes > Engraulidae > Coilia > Coilia nasus. The sequence continues at coordinate 4,596,888 of CM050220.1, read as the reverse complement.
GCCAAAGACACCTGTCAGAATCTGTAGCTGTCAGATGTAGGTGTCTTATGTTGCCAATTAAATGCTCTCCCACTCTCTGAGGCAGCTCGCAGAGGATCATCCAAGCAAAATAAAATGATAAAATGAGTTATTCTGTCAGTGTGCTTCTCACAATGTTTACAAAAGAAACGTTTATTCTGTGGTGCCACCTGGGTAATTGGGCAACTAAAACAGTGAACAAATGATTTCTTGATGATGGAAAAGGCAGGTGTCTTGGGACTTGACATGGAATTGGCTCCTGCAGTAATGTTGGGGTATCAGGCTGTCAAGTCTAGATTTGGGAATCACATTCATAGCATAATTTTGGTTATATGGCTGTAGATATACACAAGCACGCACACACAAACACGCACAAACATGCACTTACACACACATGCTTGAACGCACACATACACACACGCACGCACACACGCCAGTACACACACACACGCACACATACACACACAAATAAGATTTCTCTACTCTTTCAGCTGTGCTACGCTCTGGTTAATAATTGTCTGTCCAAGAGCATACTGATTACTCAGCACAGCCTGGCGGCGTTTAAAACATTTGGAATCCGACTTTGGCACATGGGAGACTCCCAAAGCCGTTTTTAGATCATTTGTATTTTTATTATTTTTGATTTTCACAGTTTATGTTCTGTTTTTATCAAAAGCTTTTACTTTTTTCATTAATTCTAATGTGGTCTTTTTCTGTAAGCACATAGAAGTGCCTAGCTGTACAAAATGTGCTATATAAATAATCTAGCTATCTTTTTATGCCCTTCAGGCTGATTCTGAGCAACCTCTATAGCAGTCACAGTGAAAAATACTAAGAGCAGAGATGATGCCTTTTTTTAAACAAATCAATGGCTAGGTAACCACACGGTGCCCTCTCTAGAGAGTTGTCTGACATTAATGGTACCACAGAAACACAGTATAACAATGTGGTGCACACCCTCAATGCCATCTTACATAATGTATGTTTAGCACTAAATCAGAATTTCGAAAAATTGTTCGTAAAACAACTTCCAACCTGGGGCCCAAAGCATGTGGTCTGTGTGGTCTGTTCCCCTCTGCTGTTCCAGAGACACACACCTAAGGCACTACAGGCACCACATGGGGACCCTGGTGGCACAGATACACACCAAAGTAGCTACGGGCACCACATGGGGACCTTGGGGGCAGAGGCACACACATAAGGAGCTACAGGGACCACATGTGGACCCTGGTGGCATAGACACACACATAAAGATCTACAGGCACCACATGGGGACTTGGTGGCACAGGCAAAGACTGTATAAACCTGTAAACAATGTAATGTAATGTAATGTAATGTAATGTAATGTAAAGATACACACCTAAGAAGCTACAGGCACCACATGTGGACCCTGGTGACACAGACACACACCTAAGGATCTACAGGCACCACATGGGGACTTGGTGGCACAGGCGAAGACTGTATAAACCTGTAAACAATGTAATGTAATGTAATGTAATGTAATGTAATGTAAAGATACACACCTAAGAAGCTACAGGCACCACATGTGGACCCTGGTGACACAGACACACACCTAAGGATCTACAGGCACCACATGGGGACCTTGGTGGCACAGGCGAAGACTGTATAAACCTGTACCTCCTACACAATGTGATGTTTACAGGCATCCAGGCTTAGCAATTTACATATGCTAATACATCTTTTAACTTTTGTGTTATTACTCAGATATATACACATGCACCCAGGCACACATGGATACACACTCATTGCATTCAAGCTTAGCAATTTACATATGCGAATACATCTAACATGCTACACATGCACACAGGTGCAGCACATATGCACACACACCCATTGCATATGCACACACACCAAATGCATATGCACACACACCAAATGCATATGCACACACACACACCCATTGCATATGCAAACTAGAGGTCCACATTGTGTTTGAAAACCTCTTACATACACCCACAACTATCAACTAAGAAAAAAAAAAAAAAATGAACATTAAGAAAACAACAAACATTAAAGAAAACAAATAAACGAATCCTTGATTTCATACATTGTCTTTGGTTGCTTGTTGTCAGTGAATGATTACATGCAATTATCATTCTTGTTTACTAAAGCAATATGTGTAAACACTTCTGTGGTGTTTAATTTAGAAAGTTTACTCTCCCTCTGCCTTCACCATGTATGCATTCTATTCTTGTGCTTACGTTGCAGTGCTATAGGTTCACTTACAAACTTACTTACCGGTACCTACTCACTTACTTAATTACTTGAGAAAAATGTGTGCTAGGAGATTTAACTTTCAGATGCTGGGCTTTATCATGTCTGCTCAGGGAGAGAGGGAGGTAGGAGAGAAAGGGAGCGAGGGGTAGAGAAAGAGAGAGAGAGAGGTGGGGAGAGAGTGAGTGAACAAAAAAGCGAGAATCTGAACATGCTGTATTTAATATCTCATTTCAAGCAAAGTAATTACAAGCATCAAATGTGTTTCCAAGCAACAGATTGATACATGGGATAAAACATGACCTTGTGCACCTCTCCTGCATCACTGGGAGAGTCGTTGGCTGAATCATTGGCACAGTCATTGGCAAGATCATTGGCAAAGTCGTTGGTAGAGTCATTGGCAGGAACATTGATAGGATGGCTTCATTGATGGGATTGGCAGGTGTCTGCAGCCGTGTGTGATCGGGGTCTCGTTTGAGGATGAGCTGTGCTCCTTGGCTAGTTCTGACAGGGGAGATGTGCTATACACTAGATTGGTTTCATTTGGTCTGTTTAAAATGGGGCCATTTTAAAACATTTGCCATTATATTGTTGAAATAGACTGACACACACACACGCCTACACTCACATGCACACACACGCACGCACACACACATACGAAGGCCATGATAATCAAACATGACTCTAGAGTCCATAATTAAGGAATACTTCAGCTGCATGTACTTGTGTCCCAGTGGGTCTAATAGTCATAACACAGGTCTAATGGATGAATAGTCATAACACAGGTCTAACGGATGAATACTCATAATACAGGCCTAATGGATCAATAGAGCCCTAATGGGAATAACTCATCAGCGATAATGAACTCTGGGCCAATTAGCACTGCAACCTTAAGAACTTGTCAATGGCACCATAGCAGGAGCTAACCAAGCCACTGGAGCACAACAGGAGATGATCACAAGGGTCAAATATCTCTCTCTACCTCCACCTCCACCTCTACCTCTCTCTGTCTCTCCCTCCCTCCCTCTCTCTCTCTCTCTCTGTCTCTCTCTCTCTCTCTCTCTCTCTCTCTCTCCCTCTCTCTCTCTTTCCCTCTGTCTCTTTCTCTATCTCTCTCTCTCTGTCTGTGTGTGGGTGTGTGTGTGTGTGTGTGGGGGGGTCTTAGTTGCTAGGTGCAGGAGCTAACCAAGCCACTGGAGCACAACAGGAGATGATCACAAGACTCAAATATCTCTCTCTACCTCCACCTCCACCTTTCTGTCTCTCTATCTCTCTCTCCCTCCCTCTCTCTCTCTCTCTCTCTCTCTTACCCTCTCTCGCTGTCTCTTTCTCTATCTCTCTCTCCCTCCCTCCCTCTCTCCCTCCCCCCCCCCCCCCTCTCTCTCTCTCTCTCTCTCTCTCTCTCCCTCTCTCTCTCTTTCCCTTTCTCTTTGTCTCTTTCTCTATCTCTCTGTGTGTGTGTGTGGGGGGTGTCTTAGTTGCTAGGTGCAGGAGCTAACCAAGCCACTGGAGCACAGCAGGAGATGATCACAAGACTCAAATATCTCTCTCTACCTCCACCTCCACCTTTCTGTCTCTCTATCTCTCTCTCTCTCCCTCCCTCCCTCTCTCTCTCTCTCCCTCTCTCTCTCTTTCCCTCTCTCTCGGCCTCTTTCTCTATCTCTCTCTCTCCCTCTCTCTCTCTCTCTCTATCTCTCTCTGTGTTTGTGTGTGTGTGTGGGGGGGGAGCTGGAGCACAGCAGGAGATGATCACAAGACTCAAATATCTCTCTCTACCTCCACCTCCACCTTTCTGTCTCTCTATCTCTCTCTCCCTCCCTCTCTCTCTCTATCTCTCTCTCTCTCTCTCCCCATCTCTATCTCGGCCTCTCTTTCTCTCTCTCTCTCTCTCTCTCTCTCTCTCTCTCTCTCTCTCTCTCTCTCTCTCTCTCTCTGTTACTGTGTGTGTGTGTGCGTGGGTGGGTGGGTGTTTGTGTGTTACTCAATTGCTGGGTGCAATTGTCTGTGTAAATGTGTAAACAAACTCTGTATGAATTAAATACTAGTCTGGAGAACTACTGTAATATGAATGAGTAAGCAGATAGGATTAAAAAAACACACACACAAATTCTCTCTCTCTCTGTTTCTTTCTCTCT
>CM050220.1:4575000-4587500 GCA_027475355.1 Coilia nasus | reverse complement strand
AATATGCTTAGACATCTGCATGGGCGCTTTCAGTGCAGGCTGACAACAGACACCTGAAACCTCGACCAGACGGCACCAGATAGCCTGAGCCGTGTTGAAGGTGAAGCACACGATGTGTTGTTGGAACAGTTTTTAGTTAGCGTATTCTTCTCGCTATTGTCTGATCATCCTGACTGGCTGCTATGAGTACATTGATGATACATGTGGTCAAAAAAGTGAAAGTCAGTCCCACTGGTCATTGTGATCACACGGCACATCACAGCACACAGTGCACACAATGAAATTCAACCTCTGTATTTAACCCATCACACACGTACTGTAAGCGGGGGCAGCTATGACAACGGCACCCGGGGAGCAGTGTGTGGGGACGGTGCCATGCCCAGGGTACCTCAGTGGCACTACCGGCGAACCTGAGATCCTCCAGTCACAGGTCCTATACCTTAACCGCTAGCCCACCACTGCTCATCATGCATACATCCACACTGTTACGAATGTAAATATGCACCCAGGTACACTGACACATACAACACGGTTTTTTATTTTATTTTCATTCGCTGGCACCGGTTGCACTGAGCTCTGTGCAGCTGACGGTCCCTCAGTGGGGGTGGGGGGCTAGGCCTAACACCACATCATTAAGGACACCTGTGTGGTCCCTCAGTGGGGGTGGGGGGCTAGGCCTAACACCACATCATTAAGGGCACCTGTGTGCAGCTGACGGTCCCTCAGTGGGGGTGGGGCTAGGCCTAACACCACCTCATTAAGGGCACCTGTGTGCAGCTGACGGTCCCTCAGTGGGGGTGGGGCTAGGCCTAACACCACATCATTAGGGGCACCTGTGTGGTCCCTCAGTGGGGGTGGGGCTAGGCCTAACACACATCATTAAGGGCACATGTGTGCAGCTGACGGTCCCTCAGTGGGGGTGGGGCTAGGCCTAACACCACCTCATTAAGGGCACCTGTGTGCAGCTGACGGTCCCTCAGTGGGGGTGGGGCTAGGCCTAACACCACCTCATTAAGGGCACCTGTGTGCTCGGTGAAGAGGGAGAAGGGCATGTGGCAGTGCATGGCGTTTTTGGTGTGTGGAGAAGTGTTCCTAAAGGACAGCGGTGGAATTTAAGTATTTGTCTCTCCTGGATTTTGGAGTGGGTTGTTTCTGGTCTGATCAGCCAGAGCAGGCAAAGGGGTCTCCTGGATTGGAGGTTTTTTTCCCTTTGATTGTTTGATGTGACGCGTTTGTTTTGTTTGGTGGGCTACACAATACTAGCCTAAGTCGCTGATAGTAACCACGCTGGGAAACGCAGCCACGCCGTCACCTTTTTCCACACTGGGATGTATATTGGTTCACGGGAGTGCCTGGGGATACACCTCATCTTTTAAAACAAATGAACTGTAAGAAAACTTCAAACCAAAACTGAACAGCCCTCTGAAGGAGGAGTGCACGCGCGAGCTCTTCCGAGAAGACAGCTGAAGAAACCTGACGACAAGGCCAAGGTAAGCCTCATCTCCCTGGGGGATTTCATCAGGTGCCAGTTCGTTTGAGTTTCTTTTTCACACACACACACACACACACACACACACACACACACACACACACACATGTTGTTGCTCCCTTTTCCCTCCATTATCATCTTCCAGGGGGTTCAGCGAGCCGGGAGGGTTAGCTGGGACGTAACAAATGGGTGCTGGGACGTAACAAATGGGTGCTGGGACGTAACAAATGGGTGCTCAGGTCCGGGATATGAACGTAAGTTAGCGAAGTTAAACTAGCTAATTAGCTAACATTGGTTTAGCTGATCAGCATTGGGTGGAGTTAGGCTATCCTGGGATGTAACAATACATACACATACATACACACATACATACATATATACATACATACATACATACATACATACATGCATGCATATATTCATTCATACATATATTCATTCATACATGCATACACATATATACATACATACATACATACACATATTCATTACATGGTTTAATAAATACAACAAAAGATAGCTTATGTGTCAGTCCAGGGCTGTAAAATGTCAAATGTCAATTATTTCTGTCACCCAGTAACAAACACACACACACACACCCACACCCATAACTGACAGGACTAGGATATGGCCATGTCATAACAAGGCTCTAACAAGCACACACCTACATACACACACACATCACTCTCTAACACACACACACACACACACACACACGTAACTGACAGGACTAGGATATGGCCATGTCATAAGCATGCTTTACCGAGCACACACACCATCCTGTAACACACACACACACAGACACACACCCCTCACCTCTCTCATCATGTGTCACGGGCGCTATCAGGTGTCCAGTGACCTGCCAGTCTACGCTAAACATTATCACTCATTATTGTGACAGTTCTCAGAACAGCGCGCACACACACACACACACACACACACACACACCAACTAGTAACACACATACACACACATTATTGTGACAGTTCTCAGAACTTTACACACCACAAGAGATCCTGTGATCTGCCAGTAATGTGCTGTCACAGTGTCACACCAGAATGACAAACACAAATAATGCTGACGCTGTACCATACACGTCTACACACACACACACACACACACACACACACACAGCATGACAAACACGAATAATGCTGACGCTGTACCATACACATACACACCTACACACACACACACAAACACACACACACACATCATGACAAACACGAATGATGCTGACACTACCATACACACACACACATACACATACACACACACCACACAGCATGACAAACACGAATGATGCTGACACTCTACCATACACACACACACACACACACACACAGCATGACAAACACGAATGATGCTGACACTACCATACACACACACAGACACACACACAGCATGACAAACACGAATGATGCTGATACTGTAACATACATACACACCTATACACATACACACACACACACACACACAGCATGACAAACACGAATGATGCTGACACTCTACCATACACACACACACACACACCACACCACACCACACAGCATGGCAAACACGAATGATGCTGACACTCTACCATACACACACACACCTACACACACACACACACACACACACACAGCATGACAAACACGAATGATGCTGACACTGCAACGTACATACACACCTATACACATACACACCCACCCCTACCCACACACACACACACACACACACACACACACACACAGCATGGCAAACACGAATTATGCTGACACTCTACCATACACATCCACCCCCACCCCCACCCACACACACACACACACACACACAGCATGGCAAACACGAATGATGCTAACACTCTACCATACACACCCACCCACCCACACACACACACACACACACACAGCATGGCAAACACGAATGATGCTGACACTCTACCATACACACACACACCTACACACACACACACACACACACACAGCATGACAAACACGAATGATGCTGATACTGTAACATACATACACACCTATACACATACACACACACACACACACACACAGCATGACAAACACGAATGATGCTGACACTCTACCATACACACACACACCTACACACACACACACACACACACAGCATGACAAACACGAATGATGCTGACACTGTAACGTACATACACACCTATACACATACACACCCACCCCTACCCACACACACACACACACACACACACACACACAGCATGGCAAACATGAATGATGCTGACACTCTACCATACACACCCACCCCCACCCACACACACACACACACACACACACACACACACACACACACACACACACACACACAAACACACACACACACACACACACACACACACACAGCATGGCAAACATGAATGATGCTGACACTCTACCATACACACCCACCCCCACCCACCCACACACACACAAACACACACACACACAGTGTTAGCAGGTCAGCGTCTGTTTTGTTTGACTTAAAGACATTGTTCATGTTTCTTTTTAGTGGCATGTGGGAGTGTGTTGTTGCTGTTGCTGCTGTTGTTGTTGTTGTTGTTCTTCTTCTTCTTCTCCTTCTTCTTCTTCTTCTTCTTCTTCGAGAGAAAGAGAGCAAGAGAGAGAGAGAGCGCGAGAGAGAAAAGCGAGAGAAAGTTTCGAGTGAAGAGCTGTGAGCAGGGGTGGTCTGGCTGGGTTGATTAACACACAGAGGCTCTCATTATCGTTGCGCAGCTTCCAAACAGAGATAGCTGAACCGACACACACACACACACACACACACACACACACACACACCGAGGCTCTCATCACTGTGCAGCTTCCAGACTGAGATAGCTGAACCTACTCAAAACAACAGCCGTTTCCCTCTTTGATGGGTGCTGCGTTCATTTCCATGGTCTGAGTTTGGCCTAAACCACAGTGCCTCCCCTGCTTTATCTCCCATGCCCGTTTTAATAGCCTGCCAATGCAGCCCACTCTGCTGAATTCAGATTTGGCTTATTTTTATTATTATTTTTTTATTATCCAGTCATTGCCAAACAGCACTGCTGAATTTTAAAATCCTTCATGGCACTGTCACAATGGTGGTGGAGCAATAATTGTTGTTTTTTTAGCCACACACACAAACAAACACCTACACACACACACACATTTTGAGACACAACACAATAGAAAATATTCACCAAAAACTTTGACCCACTTCCAGGGGATAAAAAAGTATGTAAATTGCAGATAGTCTACCCTCCGGATATAACTTTCAATTTCAACTCTGAAAATTGAAAAAAAAAGAAAAGGAAAAAAACTTGGCTTCCTTTACAACCATTTGAGATTCCACATTAACTTTCTGACCTCACATATCCAGGTATTGTAGTCTCTCTCTCTCTCTCTCTGTCTCTCTCTCTCTCTCTCTCTCTCTCTCTCTCTCTCTCTCTCTCCCTCTGTTTTTCTATGGCTCTGTCTCTTTCTATTTCACACTCACACACACACACACACACACACACACTCACACACACACACACACACACACACTCACACACACACACACACACACACACACACACACACACACACACACACACACACACTCACACTCACACAGCCTAGACTTCATAACCCAAAGGACTATCTGCTGAGCTGCAATTTGAACAAACAATAATAATAATAATAGACTATTGATCTGAGGCAGATGCAAAAGAAAATAGGGCCTATTTCCATCCTACTGAACATTCCGATAGCTCATATTTGTTATGTTTCAAACATCACGAGCCCTGCAGGCTTTGGTGGTGAATGGGCTTACATTGGACACTGTGGTGGATGGGCTTACATTGGACACTGTGGTGAATGGGCTTACATTGGACACTGTCTTTTTCTGAAACTGTGCCTTACTGCACGGCTAAAGGCTGGGGGAACTGACTGAGACGCGCTCTCTGTCTCTCTCTCTCTCTCCCTCTCTCTCTCTCTCTTTTCTCTTTGTCTCTCTGTCTCCCTCTGTCTCTCTCTCTCTCTCTCTCTCTGTCTGTCAGTCTGTCTTTCTTTCTGATGTTAATTGGGAAGCTGAACACTCTGCAGAGAAGCTTAGACAGTGTCCTGCCAGACTGAGAAAACCATATCCTCATCATATCCACTGGTATGTTGTCATAACAGGCAGCATCAACCTATAAAATTAGTATCCACTACCAGAAACGGTCATGGTAGCCATGGTCATTTAGAACTATGGTTGTCATGACCACTAGGTAAACATGCTGTTGCACACATGGTAAAGATTGATCACCTTAAGTGGGGCCACCTCAGAGGATGGTATAGAATGACTAAAGGCTTAAAACACCCATTTATCCTGAGGTGAATCAGGACTCAGGAAATATTAGAATTATAATAAACCTAAAGTGCTAAGTGTTCTCCCAAACAATAGGATGTTAGAATACAGTTTGTAGTCATGAAGGCTTAAATCTCTTGCACAAGTATCTTGTGTTTTCTCTAACAAAAGGGCCATACAGGCAGACAGACACACACACACACACAGACACAGACACACACACACACACACACACACACACAGACAGACAGACACATACACAGACGGACAGGGCCATTGCAACACCTGGTCAATCCCGTATGGGCGGACAGACAGACACACACAGACACACACACAGACAGACAGACACATACACAGACGGACAGGGTCATTGCAACACCTGGTCAATCCCATATGGGTGGACAGACACACACACAGGCAGACAGACAGACGCACACACACAACAGACGGACAGGGTCATTGCAATACTTGGTCAATCCCTCCGGGGACCAGGTAAGAAAGGGATATAAAATGCTAAACGTCTGCTCTGGTGTCCCCCCCCCCCCCCCCCCCCCCTTCCAGGGCTGACCTGAGAGGTGCCTGCGTTAAATACCTGCCCTTTTTTGTGACTGTCATTTTCCATTAGGAAAAGCACAAGTAATTTACAGTTTCACATTTACAGTTTACCATGACTGCAGTCAAGAACCATAACAAAACCGTAGCAGAGAGCAGTTACACAGTGAAGATCACATAGGCATAAAAATCGCTTCCCTTAATAAAGTAAATAAAAAAGAACAAAAGCTATATCTGACAGCTACATTTATAAAAGTCTGCCTTGAAAAGGCCTCGGTGACTGACAGCCGGACACGCTAAAGGTGGCCAACTCCACTGAGGGCCAGACTAGACCAGGGACGGCGTGTCGTCCTTAGCGCGTCGTCTTTAGCCTACTTGGAGAAGCAGAGACATGTTAAACTCAATATAACTCCTCAGCGAGCGCCATGTTAGGTCACCGCAATGCCACATACGTCGAGACAAAACATCTAAATTTAGCATTCTGTCCTCTCCTCTCCTCTCCTCTCCTCTCCTCTCCTCTCCTCTCCTCTCCTCTCCTCTCCTCTCCTCTCCTCTTCTCCCGACGCCTTGTTCTTCCTCTGCCTCCCCCTACCTATCATCCCTCACAGTGCGCTGGTGTACTCGTATGCCCCTAGTGCCTCCTGAGGTTTCTCCTCTTCGACTTTAAGCTGAAGTTCTGAGGGAGAGTAGGAGAGTAGGAGTGCGCTATCACTTAAGCGGTGCTGTCTGGGCTGGGCTGGGCCGGGCTGGGTTGGGACGTGGCCTGAAGCGTGTAGAGTGGTATTGTATGGAGCTATCTGGGCTGGGCTGGGCTGGGTTGGGTCGGGCCTGTGCCCTGTAGAGTGGTGATGTATGGAGCTATGTGGGCCAGGCTGGGCCGAGCTGTGGCCTGTAGAGTGGTGATGTATGGAGCTTTTTCCAGTCGCCTCTCTGAACAGTTCTGAGGATGGAGAGTCGGAGTTGTGTGCCATCACTTAAGCGGTGTTGTCTGGGCCGAGCTGGGCCAGGCCGTGGCCTGTAGAGTGGTGATGTATGGTGTTGTCTGGGCTGGGTTGGGCCGGGCTGGGCTGGGCTGTGGCCTGTGGTGTGGTGTGGTGATGTGTGGTGCTGTCTGGACCGGGCTGAACTGGGCAGTGGCCAGTGGCGTGATGTGGTGATGTATGGTACTGTCTGGGCTGGGCTGGGCTGGGCCTGGCCGTGGCCTGTGGCGTGATGTGGTGATGTATGGTGCTGTCTGGGCTGGGCTGGGTTGGGCCATGGCCTGTGTGGCGTGATGTGGTGATGTGCGGTGCTGTCTGGGCCGGGCTGGGCCTGGCCGTGGCCTGTGGCGTGATGTGGTGATGTATGGAGCTATTTTCAGCCCCTCCTCTGAGCGGGGGGCTCTCAGGTGTCTGTCTCTCTCTAATGGCCAGAGACGGGAAGAGTGAGAGGCCAGTGCGGTCGCTAATACAGATTTCCTCTAACTGCTATTTCTGTCGTGGTGATGGGGGTGATGGACGCAATAGAAACATAATACACACACACACACACACACACACACAAAGAGTTTTAACTTTGTGCTGTGGTGTATCATGACAAAGCAATAGAGAAAATATAGGGTGGGAAACATTACTGGACCCATTTTAAATGCTTATATCTTCGATTATATTTCGTAAAAAAAAACTGCTTTGCCAAATCTGCATAAACGGCGTCTGAATGTCAGTTACGCAACAAATATATTTGGTTCTTTATGTTATTTTTGTAATCCAAGATATAAGCATTCAAACTATGTCCCATATATTTGGCCTACCCTCTCTGTTGTAATATGTAACTATATATGTGATTATAATAATGAATACGATGATAATAATAACATTACTTATGTAGGTATGTTATCAATATAAAGACTACAATGCAGAGGGAAAATTCATGACACAAATATCCATTCTTTGTGTAAAATCTTCATTTGGCTCTTCTCTTCTCCTGTCTTTCGCTCTCTGACACACACACAACCACACACACACAGACACACCCAAACAAAGAGTTTTAAGTTTTTGCTGTGACTGCAAGTTTGCGCTGGAAAGCAATTACCACGGACACATTAAGGTGTTATTGTCTTTGGTGATGAACGTGAGCGCATAAAGCTGATGGGCCCAGAGCAGTGACAGGCGCCTGCCTCTGTTTGCAATGCTCACTTACGAAAATAATTATCATATCGATGAAGAGACGGGAGAGCGTCAGCATCAGCTAGCCCCATCTCGCATGCATTTTTACAGACGCCGAAATTAGCACTGGCTCCACCGATAAGCAAGGCAGGTGGAGGGAGAAGTGAGTGTGTGTGTGTGTCTGTGAGTGTGTGTGTGTCTGTGTGTCTGTGTCTTGTGTGTCTGTGTGCGTGTGTGTGTGTGTGTGTGTGTGTGTGTGTACAACTGGCTTGAGACTCAGACCTGCTGACGAAGCTGTTCTGTGTCCCACTATCTCTCAAATCCCTGATGCTCCCACACACTCGCCGAGTTCCTCTGCATGTACTTACAGCACTACCCACAGGCCCTCTCACAGGGAGAGCAAGTGTGTGTATGTCTGTGTGTGTGTGTGTGTGTCTGAGTGTGTGTGTGTCTGCGTGTGTGTGTGAGAGAGAGAAAGAAAGAAAGATTGGGAGAGTTTGTGTGTGTGTGTGTGTGTGTGTGTGACAGAGAGAGAGAGTGTGCGTAAGTTGGTATGTTGTATATATGTGTGTGTGTGTGTGTGAGCGAGCGTGTGAGTGTGTATAGTGGTGATTTGGGGCTACTGCTTGTAGTGTAGCTGCCCACGGCAAACCGCAGCATACAGGAGTTGATGCTGGATCCATGTTCCAGACTGCATAAGGGGTTCTATGCAGAGACGCCGGAGACATGTTTAGAACCACATAAGGGGTTCTATGCAGAGACGCCGGAGACATGTTTACAACCACATAAGGGGTTCTATGCTGGAGCCATGCTTAGAACCACATAAGGGGTTCTCTGCTGGAGCCATGTCTAGAACCACATAAAGGCTTCTATGCTGGAGCCATGTTTTTGCTGGGGCCATGCTGATGGTTCTATGCACAGATGCTGCAGCCATATTTAGAACCGCATAAAGGGTTCTACGTTGGAGCCATGTTTAAAACTGCATAAATGGTTCTATGCTAAGACCATGTTTAGAACCGCATAAGGGGTTCTAGGCTGAAGTCATGTTATTGCTGGGGCCATGTTGAGGGTTCTATGCAGAGATGCTGCAGCCATGTTTAGAACCATATAAGGGGTTCTATGCTGTAGCCATGCTTAGAACCACACAAAGGATTGTATACAGAGATGCTGGTGCCATGTTTAGAACCATATAAAGGGTTCTACGCTGGCACCATGTTTAGAATCATATAAAGGGTTCTATGCTGGGACCATGTTCGGAACCGCATAAATAGTTCTATGTTAGGACCATGTTTACAACCGTACAAAGGGTTCTATGCTGGAGCCACAAACCGCATAAAGGGTTCTATGCTGGAGCCACAAACCACATAAAGGGTTCTATGCTGGACCCATGTTTAGAACAGCAGCATTGCCACCATCTCAATACCACCATCTTTTTCTGTGTGTTTTATTGCTTGTTTGATGGTAAACTTACAGGAGGAGTGTGTGAGTTAAAACTGTTGGTGGAACAGGGTTCCCGCGGGGTCTTAAAAAGACTTAAAAAGTCTTTAATTCAGAAAGTTAAATTTAAGGCCTTAAAATGTCTTAAAAACACCCAGATTTTCATCCTAGGTCTTAAATTTCATTTACCCAAGTTTTAAATTTCTTACCTCCGTTTACTCCCGATAAGTGTTGTCCGCAGAAAATAAAATAGTAAAATGCTGTGGTGTTTTACTATTACGTGAAAAAACTACAAATCCCATTGCATGGTCTTAACCACCCATAGTGTTCGCTGCAGCTAGGCAATGGTCCAGTTTGTCCACTACCTTCCCACCGAATTTTTGCAGTGTAAAGTCGGAGTTGGCAAGTGCGTAGTTTTTAAAAATGGGGAAGTGTCAGTTCAATAAGAGTTGGTTCGATAATAGCAATTCTTGCAGCTGTTTACAAGTTGCCCCCGGCTGTAGGCACGAAGCTCGCTGCAAGATATGCAAAAAGGTAATACAGTTAGGGACTTCGGGTGTGAAGGCGCTGTAGTCTCATATCATGCAAAATCGGAAAACACCAGCTTGCCTATATGCAGAGCAGAGTCAAGACTCGTTTCATTAAAATGAATGGGACAGGCGTGGAGTTTAACTAATAAATTGGTTGTTACAGAGTTGTTGATGTTTTTTTGGAACCATGTGTCACAATCCGTAGCAATTCAGATTTTGAGAAAACGAGCTTTTTTCAGGTCAGGCAGCAACCACTTACTATGTGGTTGTTAGCGCACTAACGCTAGCGAACTACGCTGACGTAATGTTTTAAATTGAAAGGTGTCACTTTACTCACACACCCACCTAGTTACTATTACAGATATTATCTCAAGTGAACGAAGTAATATAAAGTTGTAAGGTTACAGCAATGTGTTAAATTCAAGGTGAGTTAAACACTGTTTAGCGTTTAGCACATTGGTGGTGGTGTCATAGTTACTACCATTCACTTAGATGAGCTAGTTCGTTAGCTTGCTAGCTCGCTTTACAGACACACTAAAACTAAAATAGGAATTTGTTGGCATCATACGTACATGATTCTAGACAATAATACACTACACAGAATTATATTTATCTTTGTAGAATCTAAGATCTTTGGTAGTGATTTAGCTTTCGTGTGGTCATATTACTTTTGCATTAAAAAAGAGAGATATTTAGGTGATGGCAAGGGGCAACAAGGCTTGTTTAATAGTAAACATTAGCATCATATTACTAGCCAAAACCTCGATTTGCGATGGGTGATTAATTTGAATAATGCTTGAATTGCTTGAATTGACTGGTGCTAATGATTAAACCATGATTGCATTTACTGCAGTATATAGCAGTAATACTGTAGTAAACACTGCAGCTTTGATACTGCAGTACAACTGGTAGATACTGCAGTACTAGTTGCTTAAATCTTTAGCATCACAGTCGTAATACCACACCTTGGTGACATACTGGGGGGGGGGGGCTTATCTTAATAGCATGCAGATGGACACCATTCTGCCCCACAGCCCTAGTGAGGCAGTCTTCAAGAAGACTTTTCTCAGTTTTGTGTGTTAAGATCTGCATGCTTTCAAATGGCCACAAATATCAGATTTCCATGAATAAGCCACAATTGAGAGCCCAGAAACTAGGGCTGGGCGATATGGCTGAAATCTGTATCACGATATAAGTGTTTCATATCGGTCGATATTGATAATTATTGAAACATTGTGTGACCTATTTAAAATAAGTAACAGGAGGGAAAAAATCTAAATTTAAACATTTTTATTTTTAACTTAACCTTCCTCTGACAGGCAATAAGCATTCAGGCAAAATGACTGTCAACAAACGTTCAATGTTACGATCACAATGAAAACTGAACAATTATCAATAAGCTAATAAAGTGCTTAACAAAGCTGAAGTGTTATAAAGACGTGCAAAGTGTTAAATGTAAACATAGCGAAACCTGATACCTGAGAAGAACTATTATATGTATATAGTTTTACTGCATATTTTGCAGACAACATTTGTCTGACTACGATGAGATTTGTAAACTCCAAAAAAGCTCCCATACTGATGAGCAGACTTTTCTGTTCTTAGGGCTCATTCACACCAAACACTCTGCGTATTCAGCTCGTGGCTGACTAAACTTACGCCGTTTTCTTAAAAAAAAAAAAAAAAAAAACCTTCTATCGAACGCATTTTCTATTGTTATCGAGTAGGTGTCTATCGAGATACATACCGTTATCGTTTTATCGCCCAGCCCTACCAGAAACTACACTTTTCTGTGAATAACTCAAAATACCTGTGACTGGTTTTGCCACGGTCGGTTTCTAGGAATGCATCGTGTAGGTCTTAATTTTTTTCTATAAAGGTCTTAAAAAGTCTTAAAAAGGTTTTAAATTTAACTTACTGCAACTTGCAAGAACCCTGTGGAAGTTGTGCTGTCAAGTCAGTCCTCTTTGGTGCAGTTTGTAGGTCACTCCAACCTGAAGCTCAAATTGACAGGTGTTGTTATCTGCCCTT
>CM050220.1:4567500-4570000 GCA_027475355.1 Coilia nasus | reverse complement strand
CTCTCTCTCCCCTCCTCTCCTCTCTTTTCTCTATCCCCTCCTCTCTCCCTCCCTCCTCTCTCTCTCTCTCCTCTCTCTCCCCTCCTCTCCTCTCTCTTTTCTCTATCCCTCTCTCTCCTCCTCTCTCCTCTCCCTCCTCTCCTCTCCTCTCTCTTTCTCTATCCCTCTCTCTCCCTCCTCTCTTCTCTTTCTCTATCCCTCTCTCCCTCCTCTCCTCTCCTCTCCCTCCTCTCCTCTCTCTCTCTTTTCTCTATCCCTCTCTCTCCCTCCTCTCCTCTCTCTACCTCTGCCCTCCAACATCACTATGTAGAGCTCTTTCTTCCTCCTCTCTCCCTCATCACTGTCTCCTCTCTCTACCCGTCTTCCCCTTTCTCTCTCTCTCTCTTTCCCTCCATCTCTCTCTCTTCTTCCACTCACTTTCTTCTCTCTACCTCTCTCCTTCTTCCTCCCTCTGTCCCTCTTCTCTCTCTCTCTCTCTCCCTCCTCTCTCTCTTTTCCCCCACTCTCTCTTTCTCTCTCCCTCCCACCTCTCTTCTCCTTTCTCCCTCTTCTCTCTCTCTCTCTCTCTCTCTCTCTCTCTCTCTCTCTCTCTCTCTCTCCCTCCTCACTCTCTTTTCCCCCACTCTTTCTCTCTCCCTCCCACCAGCTGGGAAGTCTCCTGGGCTAGACGGGCTGCCAGCTGAGTTCTACCAGGCGTTTTGGATAGTCATTGGGTCAGATCTACATGAAGTCTTCCTTGAGTGCATTGAGAAGAACCTCTTGCCTCTTAGTTGTAGAAGGGCAGTAATCACACTGCTCCCCAAAAAGGGTGACTTGGGGTGCCTAAAGAACTGGCGTCCTGTCTCCCTGCTTGGGTCTGATCTGAAGATCCTGTCTAAGGCTTTGACCAATCGGCTTAAGGCGGTTTTGGGAAGGGTCATCCATCAAGACCAGTCGTACTGCATTCCAGGACGTTCCATCTTTGATAGCCTCTTCCTGGTCAGAGACATGCTGAGCCTCATTAAAGGGCATCACCTGGACATGGGACTTATCTCTTTGACCAGGAAAAGGCTTTTGACCGGGTAGATCATGATTACCTGTTTAGGGACGCTTGAGGCTTTTGGTTTTGGCCCTTTTTTCACCTCATGCATCAGGCTGCTATACACTGAGGTTTTATAGCCTGGTGAAAGTGAATGGTGCTATGACGAGGCCTTTCAGGTGACCAGAGGCATCCGGCAGGGCTGCAGCCTTTCTGGACTCCTCTACATAATCACAATAGAGCCACTGCTGATACAGCTGAGGAGGGTACTTCAGGGTCTCACAGTTCAGCGTTCTATGTTGGAGGAGAGGACTGCAGTCAAACTCATTGCTTATGCTGATGATGTCACAGTAATAATAAGGTCACAGGAAGAAATCACAGCCCTCGTCTCCTCTCTTGACACCTTTAATAAGGCCTCCTCTGCAAAGGTGAACTGGGGGAAAAGCATGTCCCCTTTTACTGGGGGGTGGCGCGACAACGGCCCTCCGTTTTTGCCTACACA
Organism: Coilia nasus; assembly: GCA_027475355.1. NCBI lineage: Eukaryota > Metazoa > Chordata > Actinopteri > Clupeiformes > Engraulidae > Coilia > Coilia nasus. The sequence goes on along the minus strand of CM050220.1, from coordinate 4,568,480 downwards.
GCAGCAATGGAGAAGGTGTGGTCTCAAGATCCTGGGTGTGTACTTCGGTACAGAACAGTACATGGAGAAGAACTGGGATGGTCTGCTGGATTTGGTGACTGGGAAGCTGCAAAGGTGGGAGTGGATTAAGCCACAGTTGTCATATAGAGGCCGTGTCTTGGTCATCAACAATCTAGCTGCCTCAATGTTGTGGCATAAGATGACAGTGCTGAATCCTCCTGCCGGGCTTGTGGTAGCACTACAGAAGGCCTTAGTTAATTTTTTTTGGGACAGCAACCACTGGTTACCTCCTGGCCTCCTCTATTTACCAGTGGTGGAGGGGGGGCAAGGACTTGTGGACTTATCAGCCAAGCTATATACAATGAGACTACAGTCTGCTCAGAAGCTTCTCTATAGCACAGAGCTGTCATGGGTGGACCTTGGGCTGGCAGTGCTCAGGGCAGCAACTGGTGGTCTCTTTGACCGGCAGGTGTTTCTGATGGGAAAAAAATGAACTTGTGCAAGTGCCACCCCATAGCTTTTATGGTTCAGTGTTGGAGGCTTGGAGACTTGTGAAGTCATCAAGAACAGAACAACTTTGGCTGGAGGAACCTCTCTTTTTTAACACTTTCTGGGCCGTGCATTCTGGGGTCTCTACCACGTAGTGCAGCTCTTTGCCAGAGCAAAAATTGCAAAGCTTGGGACTTAATTAATAAAAGGGAGAGATTGCTGGCGGTCAGCTGGCGACCTTGTGTCTGCTCTCGGGTGCAGATCCGAGAGGATGATAGAGGGACTACTTAGGGACTGGAAGGCTAGGCTGCCTGCTTGCTCTTTAGGTTTTGTTGATAAAGTCCTTGTGAAGGTTCAGCAGGGGCCCCTTATCCTGAGCTGTTTATCTCAGCCAACCAAGTTGTACCTGACAATAGACCTGGGATGCTCCTGTCCCCTCAAGGGATGCATGTTTTTAGTTTTACAACAGCAGTCAAGAAAACACTGTATAA
>CM050220.1:4550000-4565000 GCA_027475355.1 Coilia nasus | reverse complement strand
CACGCACACACACGTAAACACATACACACACACTCACACACACACATACACACACACCCAAAGTCAACACCGGACGCTGCCTCATCCAAGTTAAGTGAACATTGCCATCTAGATACATACACACATACACACACACACACACACACACACACACAAAAAGTAAACACTGGACTCTGCCTCATCCAAGTTAAGTGAACATTACCATCTAGACACACACACACACACACACACACACACACACACACACATTGCCATCTAGCCCAAGCCTCAGTGCTGATCAATGCAGCTTTCACCTCGCTTCCATTATCTTCTCACCACAGCTGTGGCCTGTCACACACACACACACACACACACACACACACAGACGCACACACACACACACACTCACACAAAAACACACACATCCAAGCACAAATCTTGATTGACAGGACCTGATTTGACAGGCTAGAGAGCTTCCCATTTGGGTACAGATGGAGGTGTCTGGTCCAGCTCCTGATCTGGGGTGTGGGGGTGTCTGAGTGTGAGTCCCCCTCCTCCAGCTCCTGTTCTGGGGTGTGGGGGTGTATGAGTGTGAGTCCCCCTCCTCCAGCTCCTGTTCTGGGGTGTAGAGGGATGGTGTCTAAGTGTGAGTCCCCCTCCTCCAGCTCCGGTTCTGGGGTGTGGAGGGATGGTGTGTGGGGTGTTGAGGGATGGTGTCTCAGTGTAAGTCCCCCTCCTCCAGCTCCTGTTCTGGGGTGTGGAGGTGTCTAAGTCTGAGTCCCTCTCCTCCAGCTCCTGTTCTGGGGTGTACAGGTGCCGTACCTGCCCCAAGGAATCGACTGATGAAGGGCTTACACCCAAAATGTGAAAAGAAGAAGAAGAAGATTTGAGGGCGTATTTGTTGCAGGCCTTAACCACTCCATTGTACAGGCCTATATACCCCTTTGTCCAGCACCCAGACTTCAGAAACGGTTGGGTGTGTTTTTTATTTTATTTTTTTGCTTTAGCCTACCTCATGGCCAAAAGGAATATTTCAAATATTTGAAATACCGCACATGTACATAGCAGTGATAAATGAAGACATAAAAATAGAAAATGCATAAAATGCATCGGTAACAAATTTGCATTCACTGGTTAAGCATGTTATGGTGTGTATTCCCATGTGACCGTGGTATATAATAGAACAGTAAGGCCGTGGTATATGTGCTGTGTGTGTGTGTGTGTGTGTGTGTACAGGTGTGTGTCTGTGTTTAATATGTGCTGTGTGTGTGTGGTGTGTGTGTGTACAGGTGTGTGTCTGTGTTTAATATGTGCTGTGTGTGTGTGGTGTGTGTGTGTACAGGTGTGTGTCTATGTTTAATATGTGCTGTGTGTGTGTACAGGTGTGTGTCTGTGTTTAATATGTGCTGTGAGTGTGTGTGTGTATGAAAATGAATACAATAGGATGGTAAAGCCGTGCAAAGTTCTGTGAGAGACGCACACATGCATATACGGCCATGAAGCAAAGCTGCAATCGCCTCCTCAGGGTTTCTCATGGAAATGTTAGATGGGAAATCGGCAGAAATATATGGCCAGCTAAATAACTGTTATTACATGCAAATTGAGCTGTGACATTTAAAATGCTGAGGATGTCAGAGGTTTTCCTCAGCTGGGTAGCATAGGAAAAAGGCAGTCATTGAAAGACAGCCATTTGAAAGACACATTCATAACACTGTTCACATTCGTACACACACACACACACACACACAGACCAGCATACACACACACACACACATTCGCCCACACACACCATGGAAAGGCAACCATTAGAAACACACATTCATAACACTGTTCACAATCGTACACACACACACCATCGAAAGGCAACCATTAGAAAGACACATTCGTAACACTATTCACATTCGTACACACACACACACACACACACATTCACAGACGAGCATGCACACACACACACACACACAGACACAGACCATCGAAAGGCAACCATTACAAAGACACATTCATAACACTATTCACATTCGTACACACACACACATACGCAGACAAGCATGCACACACACACACACACACACACATACACAGACAAGCATGCACACGCACACACACGCACCATGAAAAGGCAACCATTAGAAATACACATTTATAACACTGATAGAACCCACGTGTTTGGGTCCCAAAATGATGCAATACAAACCAATATTGCTGTCAAAGATTTCACCGTCAGTTGCTGATCATTTAATGCATATGGCACCACATAGACAGCTGCGTAAGCCTTTTTTATCAGCCGGGTGTTTAGAAACATTTGGATGCCAAATCGGTTTAAAATAAATGTTATAAGTTTACGTACTCAAACCAAAAGTTTCTTGGAGCTGAAGTGGTCTATGCTCCTTGTGGTAACACTGGGGGGGTGAGGGGGTTGGCCATTGGGGGTGGGGGGGGGGGGTTGGCTAGTGATAGTGCCGTCACCCCTGCTGAAAGGTAATGAATTAAGAGGAAGAGATCACCCATCATCCTCATCCTCACCCCTTCTGCTTGGCCATGGGTGTGGTGTGTGTGTGTGTGTGTGTGTGTGTGTGTGTGTGTGTGTGTGCACGCTTGCCCATGGCAAATCGATGGCTGGTTGCTCCCACTGGAGGAGTCACCGGTAATAATACTGTGTCGCTGTCCGATCGATAGACGTTTCGACTTAACCGTGCAGGGTGCAATCCCATGTGACACCAAAAGGCTAAATATAGGGTGTGTGTGTGTGTACAGGTGTGTGTGTCTGTTTATCTGTGTGTGTACAGGTGTGTGTCTGTGTTTAAAAACTGAGAAACTAAAATTGACCTTAGAGAAAAAAAAACATCCACTGCAGAGATAAAAAGTATACACAGCAAACAAACTTTTGACTTTTTAGTGACTTAATGTGTAGGGATGTTTCTCACATAGTATTCTCATAAATACACATAGAGGGCCAGGGGGTCCCAGAACAGAGACCTATGAACATATGTAATGGCATGTAAATTGCAAGTTACATAATAAATTATTTTGACTAAAGTAGTCCTGACAGATCCATTTTTGCAGCAACAATTTGGGTCAAATATATGTCCATGAAAAAGATGGGCCTGTTTGTGAGTGTGCACCCTATTATAGGTACAAAGCAGTGTCTCAGGGGACACAGAAAATCCCCCGGCACCAATAATCACACATCAGGGTCTAGCTGTGCTTCCACTGACATGGTTGTCTCTGGCAGAATCTTACCTGACCAATCAGCGAACAGAAAGAGTGTTCGTGAGTGATGACATCGACTTTGTGTGTTGCATTTGAATTATAGTATGTAGGCAGGCTAAATTGCATGTGTCACGGCCAGATGTTAGTGATTGGGTAATGGCAGATCCAGTCGTTTCAAACTACAGCAGAGTCTACACCTCCAAGAAGAAACTGTTTGCTGATTGGTCAGGCAAGATTCTGCCTGAGACAACCCTGTCAATGGAAGCGCAGCCAGGCCCTCTGTATGAAATGCTGTGTAGTATGAGGGGTTGGCTTACCAGGCTATAACCACACATCCCTTTCAGCTCCTTTTAGTCAAAATGGCTGCCTGTCAGCGCCATGGCAGTCCCCAGCACACTTTCCTGTCTGTCTGTCTGTCTCACTCTCTTCAAAGTACAGGCTACAAGGTACTGTATTCTTACTGTCAACTTCTTTCTCTATATATTTTTCTCTCTGTCTCTCTCTCTCTCTTTGTCTTTCTTTCTTTGTTTCTATCTCTCTCTCTTTAAGGTACAGGCAATGGATTGTTTACTTGCACCCTTACTGTCTATTCTCTCTCTCTCTCTCTCTCTCTCTCTCTCTCTCTCTCTCTCTCTCTCTCTCTCACTCCCTCTCAAGCCCATACTCTCTCTCTGTCTCTCTCTATCTCACTGTCTCTTTCTATGTCCTCTAGATAAACCGATACGTTGTTGACTACTCTCTTTTCTTGTCAGAAACCCACCCCCCCCCCCCCCCCTCTCTCTCTCTCTCTCTCTCTCTCTCTCTTTCCCCCTCTCTCCTATCTCAGGTAAAAGCCATATATTGTTGGCTGCTGCCCTACTAGCTAGCACATTGTCAGCTGCTGCTATTGATTTAGCTATAAAGTGGGGAGAGTGGCAGAAACAATAAGGCCATAATTAGGGATAACATATCGGCACATTTATGGATGCATTCTCCACACCTTGCTTGGTACACACACACACACACACACACACACACACACACACACACACACAGTACACACACCCACACACATACAGTACACAAACATACACTCACACCCGCACACACACACACACACACACGCACACGCACACACATACACACACACTCCCCACAACACACAAACACACACATGCATAAAGACACACTCACCCCCATGCCAAATACACACAAAGACACGCTCACCTTGCACTACACACACACATACACACACCTGCACACACACCCACATGCATAAAGACACACTCACCCCCTCCCACATACACACACACAAACACACAAAGACTCACCTCACTTTGCACCACACACACACACACACACACACACAAACTCCCTGTTTCTCTGAGATACACACATAAATACACCCTCTTTCATTCCTCCAGCAGACTCAACCTCCCACCCTGTCATAAACCCCCATTGCTTCCTCTGTCAGGTGTGTGTGTGCGTGTGTGCAGACGTGTGTGTGTGTGCCTGTATCTGTGTTTGTGTGTGTTTGTGTCTGCTTGTGTGTCTGTGTCCTTGAATGTTTTTTTCTTTGTCTCACAGAGAAACTCAGAATCAATTACACTCAGTGCAGCAGTGACACAGAAGCAGAAAATATGTTCACACCAGCACGTGCGCACACACACACACACACACACACACACACAAAGAGCACAATTTACACTCAGATAACACAGATACATACACAATCAGACATGCTATCAGTGTCTCTCACACACACACCCTGATGGAAGCTTCCTCACACATGACACCAGTGAAATGCTGATCGATCACTGCTCTCCACAGCGAAGCCGACACAGGGGCCATCACACACACACACACACACAAACACAAACACACACACACTCATACTGTATACATACACACACATACACATAACACACAAACACACTCATATGCGTAAGCACACATACACATAACACACACACTCATAAATGTATGTACGCACACACACTGTATGTTCATACAGACACACGCATGCACACATACACAATACGTCCTGCACCCCCAGCAAGGGAGCAGACACACTGACAGCCATGTGAAACAGGAGCCAGGTGTGTGTGTGTGTGTGTGTGTGCGTGTGTACACAGGAGCTGGGTGTGTGTGTGTGACATATGATGAAGAGGAGGAGGAGATGGAAATGAAGAGGAGTAGGAGGAGGAGGAAGAGGAAGTAGAGGAGGAGAGGAGAGGAGGAGGAGGAAGAGGAGAAGAGGAGGAGGGAGGAGAAGAGGAGGAGGAGGAGAAGAGGGAGAGGAAGAGGAGGAGAAGAGGAGGAGGGACAGGAAGAGGAAGAGGAGGAGGGAGAGGAAGAGGAGGAGGAGAAGAGGGAGAGGAAGAGGAGGAGGAGGAGGAGAAGAGGGAGAGGAAGAGGAGGAGGGAGAGGAAGAGGAGGAGGAGGAAGAGGAGGAGGAAGAGGAGGAGGAGAAGAGGAGGAGGAGAGATGGAGACGTGGGCAGCAGCACGGAAAGTGTCCTCGTCCTCACACTGCAGCCAGGAGAAGGTCACCCGAATGTCACAGCTTCTCGGCCTGTCATTGCTCCATGTCCCCCTCGCAGTGCCATTGCTCCATGTCCCCTTCGCAGTGCCATCGCTCCATGTCCCCCTCGCAGTGCCATCGCTCCATGTCCCTCTCGGAGTGCCATTGTTCAATGTCCCCCTCGCAGTGCCATCACTCCATGTCCCCCTCGCAGTGCCACTCATCAGCAGACACACATGCATCACACCAGACGCTCCCACTGTCTGCAAAACCTTTTCGCTTTTATGGAGACAGAGATGGAACAAAGGTTGTGTGTACTATACTATTATTTACATGACACAGAAAATGTAATGCACACACATTCAAGGATTTCAGCAGGAGAAAAAGCCATGAAGGATAAAAAGAGAAGAGGGAAGCCAGGGAGTACCTCATCACGATAATGCATCAGGAACAGGACAACACATGCTGCTGCTAACCCTATGCTACAGTGTACTGTAAGCACATAATGTTACATTTTGTTACACACTTTGTTACACTGTACCTCATTGATGTAACAGGGAAAGTAAAAAAAGTACAGTCCTCCGCCCTAGTAACAATGATTCATGATTCATTTACCGCCGCCCTAGTAACAATGATTCATGATTCATTTACCGCCGCCCTAGTAACAATGATTCATGATTCATTTACCGCCGCCCTAGTAACAATGATTCATGATTCATTTACCGCCGCCCTAGTAACAATGATTCATGATTCATTTACCGCCGCCCTAGTAACAATGATTCATGATTCATTTACGCCGCCCTAGTAACAATGATTCATGATTCATTTACCGCAGTTTGCCTGCTTAGTTTGTATGTGACAAAGATAGATATGAAATTAACAAAAATGTACAAAAGTACAAAAAATACAAAAGTAGTCACTTAAATTAACTAAATTAAAATATGAATAAAGAAAGAAAGAATAAATAAAGATAAAGAAAATAGATTTTCGAACACAGAAAACAAAAAGATCATCTAAGACAGCACACAAATATAGCAGGTGGACACATGTTCCATTTAACAGTAAGGATTAGAAAGATTATATTTGTATGGTTAACAATCTAAATAATGTCTCTGAGATTTGGAATGTCCATAATAATCTCCTTCATTGTGTTCTCTCTCTCTCCCTCTCTCTCTCTCTCTCTCTCTCTCTCTCTCTCTCTCTCTCTCTCTTTTTTGTGTGTGTGTGTGTGTGTGTATGCCTGTGTGTGTGTGTGTGTGTGTGCATGCCTGTGTGTGTGTTTATATCCTCATTATGTGCTACTTTTATAATCCAAATCACCAGTCTGCTGCTAATGTTGAGTTCATTTAGTGTGTGTGTTTGTGTGTGTGCATGTGTGTGTGTTTGTGTGTGTGTGTGTGTGTCTGCTGCTAATGTTGAATTTATGTCTTTCCCATAGGCAGCACCTGCAAATGTTTAATTTTTGAAAGCAGCTTTGATTTATCCAGAAACACACACACACAGGTTCAATTTGTCCAGACACACACACACAAACACAGGTTTGATTTGTCCGGACACACACACATACACACACACACACACACACAGGTTTGATGTGTCCAGACACACACACATACACACACACACACACACACACACACAGGTTTGATTGTCCACACACACACACACATACACACAGAGGTTTGGTTTATCCAGAGGATTAGTTGCTCAAAACACTTAAATAGCTGCCTGTGTGTGCAGAGTAGCTTGTTAGGCTTAGTGCTGTGATCCCTGATGCGACCTACACAAACAAAAGCCATTAAAAAACAACAAAAACAAACAACAAACCAAATACTCCCAGTGATCTTTTTCAAATACTACAAAAAAAAACAACTAAATTCCATCAGGTGATTTGCTGAACGCTATGTGAACTGCTATGTAACCTTTTACTCTAATTCAAACTAATAATAATTAGTCCAGCAATACTTCAGCATGCAGCTGTATTTTAATCAGCCACCAAGATGGAGGACAACGGCCCTACAATATGACGCTCTGTGCTTTGAATAGGTCAGTCTGTAGGCTAACTCAGGGGGCTTTAGGCTAATGTGTGTGTGTGTGTGTGTGTGTGTGTGTGTGTGTGTGTGTGTGTGTGTGTGTGTGTGTGTGTGTGAGAGAGTCTGTAGGCTAATTCCGGGGCATCGCTGTTGGATGGAAGCCCACTGAGGCCTTAACCAGTCCGCTATGCTGAGTGCTCTCACACACACACACACACACACAGACAAGCGTGCACACACACAGACGCAGTGTTAGCCAACCTCTGACTTATACAGTACACACACACACACACACACACACACACACAGACACACACACACACACACACACACAGACACACACACACACAGACAAGCGTGCACACACACAGACGCAGTGTTAGCCAACCTCTGACTCATACAGTACTGTATGTGTACAATGGAGTGGGAGGGAGGAGACATACCTGAAGCAAAAACCTGCTAGCTTACAGCACACACACACACACACACACACACACACACACACACACACAGACAAGCATGCACACAGACGCACACACACACACTCACACATAGACAAGAATTCACAAGCACACACACACACGCACACACATACATACACACAAACACACAGACAAGCATACATGCGCGCACACACAGAGACTAGCATGTACAGTACAGACACACACACACACACACACACAAACCTAGCTAGACAGACGTGTAGGCGGTAGAGCACCTGAGGCCTTTAACTGTCAGTCATCATTGCTTTATATGAAGTCTCTTATAGAATGTCTGATGATGGAAACACATTCACTCAAGGTCCTAACTCAAGCAAGTCTGATCTCAGCTGACCTGATTAACGTCCACATTCAAAGCCGTTTTTATTCCGCCATAAAAAGTGCCACTTTTGACAGAGAAAGTTTCTAACTAAACAGATTGTTCTTTAAGTGAACGTGAAAGTCAGTCCGACTGGTCATTATGATGACACAGTACATCAGTTACACACAGTGAAACTGAACCTCTGCATTTAACCCATCACACACGTGAGCAGGGGGCAGCCATGACAACAGCACCCGGTGTGGGGGTGGTGCCATGCTTAAGACCCCTCAGTCATGGAGGAGGGTGAAGGAGAGCGCTGGTCAATCACTCACCCCACCCACCTCTTGGTGTCGGGAACTGAACCCGTGACCTTTAGGCTGCAAATCCAATTCCTTAACCGCTAGTTCATGACATTGACCAATGCTGCAGAGGTCAGTTGAGGAATGAAGATTAGTCAGATGCAGGGCAGGAATTTCAGGGCAGGAATGTGGGCCATGGCCCTCGTGCCCTCTCAATTTGGCCTTTTTCCCTTAAAAAATATCTGCCAGAAGGCCACAGTGGCCCTGATGCCCTTCACAAAATTGACAACACAAAGGCCCAAGTGGCCTTGCCCCTAAAATTATGAAATTCCAGCCATGGTCAGATGTACGCTTGTGTATTAATCACTGTCCAAAGATATAAACAGAATCTTTTGGAGTTTAGAGAAGACAAAAGATACGTGTGCACCTAGGAAGAGTACCTTTGGGAGACGAGACCTTATTCTAACACACTATTTTTTGGGAGAACACTTAAAACTTTTATGCTTTTATTGTGCAACATCTTTTGAAATGTGTTGCTTTCATTGTGTACAGTAACAAACAGCTTTTAAAATCTGTTGCTGTTTTTGTGCAGCAAACAGGCCGAGAGTGGAGACTAAATGTGCAGCAAACAGGCTGAGAGTGGAGACTAAATGCGAAGGCTGAGAGTGGAGACTAAACAGGCCGAGAGTGGAGACTAAATGCGAAGGCCGAGAGTGGAGACTAAATGCGAAGGCCGAGAGTGGAGACTAAATGCGAAGGCCGAGAGTGGAGACTAAATGCGAAGGCTGAGAGTGGAGACTAAATGCGAAGGCCGAGAGTGGAGACTAAATGCGAAGGCTGAGAGTGGAGACTAAATGTGCAGCACACAGGCTGAGAGTGGAGACTAAATGCGAAGGCTGAGAGTGGAGACTAAATGCGAAGGCTGAGAGTGGAGACTAAATGCGAAGGCCGAGAGTGGAGACTAAATGCGAAGGCTGAGAGTGGAGACTAAATGCGAAGGCTGAGAGTGGAGACTAAATGCGAAGGCCGAGAGTGGAGACTAAATGCGAAGGCCGAGAGTGGAGACTAAATGCGAAGGCTGAGAGTGGAGACTAAATGCGAAGGCCGAGAGTGGAGACTAAATGCGAAGAGGAGGAATCCTGCCTTTGCCAGTGAGTGCAGTTATTCCATTATAAATACTATCCGCTACTTCCGGCCACGGGGAGACCTGTGTGTGTGTGAGATTGTGTGTGTGTGTGTGTGTGTGTGTGTGTGTGTGTGTGTGTGTGTGTGTGTGTGTGTGTGAGAGAGATTGTGTGTGAGAGATTGTGTGTGTGTGTGTGTGTGGTTCCTGACCGAGAGCTGTGACCCGCAGCTGTCTAAGTGGCAGTAAGGATAAGAGCTTCGGCCCTCCGTAATTACCTGGGAAAAGTGCTTCGCCGCCTTCATTCGATTCTCCCCGAGAGCTGGATGCACCTGATACTCCTATATGGCAAAAGCCAATGCCCCATAAATCCTAGCAGCAGCAATAACAACTGTTCAACCCGACACACATCACTAACTCACAGCCACGTTTTTGGTAATTATGTAGGCGAGTGTAAGTGCAGTTAGATTCTCCAGCACTGCTTTTTGACCTATTTGAAAATGGAAGCCATCATGTTGAATTGCTATCGGCACATTTCCTTGACCTAATGATTTCAATGATTTTCTGTTGAGGTTATGGAAAAGTGGTAAGGGAAAGAGGGTAGGGACAGTTGATAGGTCAGGCTATCTCATTGGGAGCTAGACCTAATTGGGAGACACTCGTTCATTATGTTCATTAGTGCACTATGTAGGAAAGAAACAATGTAATGCACACCCTATGTAGTGCCCTATATAGTCTACATAACCATGACATGAGCACTTTATAAAACATGACATGACACATATCATAACCATTAATGACAATTCATTCATATTTATGACTGTTGTCATAGAGTGTATAATTCGTTTTTTGCAATGTCTGCATCCCAAAAATATCAACTTAACATTACAAAAAACAAATAAAAATGACTGAAGTGTCATTAATGTTTATAACGTGTGTCATGTCATGTTTACAACATGCTCATGTCACTCTTATGTGGACACCTTCAAATAAAGTGTTACTCATTTTGACACAGCCGGTGTTTATAGGCCTCTGCAATACCAGCACAGTAAAGCTGCAGTCACAAAGGTGTCATTAATGTTTATAACATGTATCACGTTTATAACATGTTTATAGCATGTCGTGTCATGTTTATAACAATATCAGCACAGGAAGGCTGCAGTCATAAAGTTGTTTACGCTGCCCACATTCTCCTTGGTACTTCTTGTGTTATATTGTTTAAAAAGTAAAAACTATTTTTCACCCTGCTTAGTTGCCAACGCAAGAGACACTTGCCAAGTTGCCTTGTTATTGCGAATTGCCAGTGTTCATTAAAAAGAGACAGACGGGCTCCTTGTGGCTTTCTCAATCTCCTTCTTCTCCTGTGTGACTGACTTTAATGGGGCTCGGCCTTTTCTTTTCCACACATCGAGTGGTGGGAAAACTCACTCTCAAGGTTTTAAAAAGTCCTTAGATTTTTTTTTTTCCCGAGCCATTCACTACACCAGCTACTTCTAATCAAGACGACTCAACAGACTGGAGCTAATGAGCTTTTATTTGATTTAATTTAATTTTACTTTATTAGTGAAGCCTGATTTTTCTACATCTGCCCACAATGCCAGACCTCCCCTGTAGATCAGTGTAAGCAGCTATACTGCACTGAAACTCAATTCTCCTGATCGCATTGCAGTTTCTGCTGAAGTTTAATCATTCTAATTAACTACCCTTTTATTTCCTTATATTTGTTTCAAACATACTGTGCAATCTTTTAATTAACTTCTTTGATGTTTTGCATGGTCTCGTGCCAGTGTGGAGCACTGTGATATGGCGCTGTGTGTGTGAGATACGCACACTGCAGAAATATACTCACATGGCGTCTCCTGTGAAATCCATTCCTCGTGTGAAGTTGGCAAGAGAGAGCCACTGTACGTCTGATATCTCTGTTGTGTTTCTTCCAAACTAGTAGCCAGCCAAATGTAAGTGCTTTAAAGCAACACAAAATTGTTTTGTTTTTTTTCCAAACTTAAAATATTCTTTACAAAATCGTTTCAGTGGTTCATCAACTTGTAACAGGGTGAAAGGGCACCTCTGAATTCGCTTTGCCGCCCTCCATGGGCTATAACCGCACTAACTGCACTCCAAAGTGTTGCAGAAAGAGCATTTATTCAGTGTGTGTGTGTTTGCATCTGAGAGATTGAGCGAGAGAGAGAGAGTCACTAACTGAACTAAGTGGAAAGTTTGGAAATTGTGTGGTTCAAGAGATGGTGAGGTTTGTGGAAATATAGCTGTGTCTCTTATGGTGTTACACACACACACACACACACACACACACACACACACACACACACACACACACACACACACACACACACACACACAAACTCCCTCTCACATACAGCTTTTCTCTCTCACGCAATCTTTCTTTCTAGGGTTTTCTAGTCTGCTCACACACACACGCACATCTCCTGGACCCCTGTGTTCTGATAGAGATGAGAGGTTCTGATGCAAGTGTGCTGTTTAAATATGCAAGAAGCTGGCAGGAGGTAGCAGGTAGCTGGTTGAGGACTGGACTCGGTGAGCTCCTTCTGTGCATGCCATTAATGATGAGTGCCTTTGAAAGCTCCACACCACACTGCACCACACCACACAGCCCAGCCCAGCCCAGCCCAGTACAGCTCAGCCCACACCAGCCCACACCACACCACACCAGCCCAGCCCAGCCCAGTACAGCTCAGCCCACACCAGCCCAGCCCAGAGCAGTACAGCTCAGCCCAGCCCAGTACAGCTCAGCCCACACCACACCAGCCCAGCCCAGAGCAGTACAGCTCAGCCCAGCCCAGCCCAGCCCAGTACAGCTCAGCCCACACCAGCCCACACCACACCACACCAGCCAGAGCAGTACAGCTCAGCCCAGCCCAACCCAGCCCAGCCCAGCCCAGAGCAGTACAGCTCAGCCCACACCAGCCCACACCACACCAGCCCAGCCCAGCCCAGTACAGCTCAGCCCACACCAGCCCACACCACACCAGCCCAGCCCAGAGCAGTACAGCTCAGCCCAGCCCAGCCCAACCCGGACCACACCAGCCCTAACCAGCCCAGCCCAGCCCGGACCAGTACAGCTCAGCCCAGGCCTACCTGGACCACACCAGCCCTAACCACCCCAGCCCTAACCACCCCAGCCCCACACATCACAACGCAGAGCCAGGCTACAGCCCAGCTCAGCCCAGAACAGTACAGCCCAGCCCAGTACAGCCCAGCCCAGCCCAGCCCAGCCCAGTACAGCCCAGCCCAGCCCAGCCCAGCCCAGCCCAGCCCAGCACAGCACAGCCCAGCACAGTACAGCCCAGCCCAGCCCAGCCCAGCCCAGCCCAGCACAGTACAGCCCAGCCCAGCACAGTACAGCCCAGCCCAGCCCAGCCCAGCCCAGCCCAGCCCAGCACAGCACAGCACAGTACAGCCCAGTACAGCCCAGCCCAGCCCAGTACAGTGCAGTACAGTACAGCCCAGCCCAGCCCAGCCCAACCCAGCCCAGCACAGTACAGCCCAGCACAGTACAGCCCAGCTCAGCCCAGCACAGTATAGCCCAGTGCAGTACAGTACAGCCCAGCCCAGCCCAGTACAGCCCAGCCCAGCCCAGCCCAACCCAGCTCAGCCCAGCCCAGCCCAGCCCAGCCCAGCCCAGCCCAGCCCAGCCCAGCCCAGTACAGCCCAGCCCAGTACAGTCTGGCTAAGGTTTCAGTTTTGCCTTCCTGTCACATCCTCTTCTTAACAGTCCATCTGTCTTTTTCAAAGAATCACTCTCTTCCTTCTCTTTCTCTCTCTCCTTTCTTTAACCACTGCTTTCCCTTTCTCTCTCTCTGTCTCTCTCTCTCTTCCTCTCTCTCTTTCTCTGTCTCTCTGTCTCTCTCTCTCTCTCTCTCTCTCTCTCTCTCTCTCTCTCTCTCTCTCTCTCTCTCCCCCTCCCTCCATCTCTCCTTCTCTCTGTCTCTCTCTCTCTCTCTGTCATAATCACTCTTCTTCCTTTTTTCTCCCTGTTGCCTTCTGGCACACTCAGCAACTCAGCCTTGCCTGTCATAATGAGGAACTTCTCACAGGCATTGAAAACACAAACACACACAGACACTCTTCTCTTCTACAGCACACACACACACACACACACACACACACACACACACACTACACACACACACACACACACACACACACACAAATGCACATACACACACACAATACACAACCACACAAACACACACACACACACACACACTTGTTCACAGAGAGAGTGGGTTCTGTAATGAAAATGCTGTCAACCATGCGTCTCTTGAAATTGCCCCACATTATGGAGGACGCAGCCGGTAAATTAGCTTCTCCAGTGCATCATTTGGCTCCCTCGTGAATGAGACTCGACAGGAATGCAGCCAGCAGCACAGCATGTGTTTCAATAGGGCCCAGTCTGCCCCTCCCCCCCTCCCCCATGTGTTTCAATAGGGCCCAGTCTGCCCCCCCCCTCCCTCCCCATGTGTTTGAATAGGGCCCAGTCTGCCGCCCCCCCCCCCCCCCCCCCCATGTGTTTCAATAGGGCCCAGTCTGCCCCACCCCTCCCATGTGTTTCAATAGGGCCCAGTCTGCCCCCCCCCCCCCTCCCCATGTGTTTGAATAGGGCCCAGTCTGCCCCCACCCCACCCCCCCTCCCCATGTGTTTCAATAGGGCCCAGTCTGCCCCCCCCCCCTCCTCCCCATGTGTTTGAATAGGGCCCAGTCTGCCCCCCCCCTCCCATGTGTTTCAATAGGGCCCAGTCTGCCCCCCCCCCCCCCCCTCCTCCCCATGTGTTTCAATAGGGCCCAGTCTGCCCCCTCCCTCCCCCATGTGTTTGAATAGGGCCCAGTCTGCCCCCCCTCCCTCCTCCCATGTGTTTTCAATAGGGCCCAGTCTGCCCCCCCCCCTCCCATGTGTTTGAATAGGGCCCAGTCTGCCCCCCCCCCTCCCCATGTGTTTGAATAGGGCCCAGTCTGCCCCCCTCTCCCCATGTGTTTGAATAGGGCTTCTGGAATATTCACCCCACAGCTTTTA
>CM050220.1:4527500-4537500 GCA_027475355.1 Coilia nasus | reverse complement strand
TCTCTGTCTTTCTCTTCTATAGCCTTCACTTTCTCTCTCTCTCTTTTTCTTCTATAGCCTTCACTTTCTCTCTCTCTCTGTATCTCTCTCTGTCTCTCTCTCTCATAGGAACCACAGGGCAAAGCCTCCTTCCTCTGCCACACTTTCTATAAAACCATCAATTACTGCTCACCACCGCAACCCACACAGCCCAGGCAGAGACCCATCACACCACCGCAACCCATACAGCTAGTGCAGAGACCCATCACAGCCCGGGCAGAGACCCATCACAGCCAGGGCACAGACCCATCACAGCCAGGGCAGAGACCCATCACAGCCCGGGCAGAGACCCACACAGCCAGGGCAGAGACCCATCACAGCCAGGGCAGAGACCCGTCACAGCCAGGGCAGAGACCCATCACACCACATGAGAGCACCTGGTAGGCAACAGAGAGAGAGAGACAGAGAGAGAGAGATGGAGAGAGACAGAGAGAGAGGGACAGGGGGAGATAAGGGAAATACATTGAAAAAATAAAAAAAATAGACAGTCAAGAAGAAGAGGATTGGAGTGTATTTGCAGGTGAGTTAATTGTACTAATGGTCTGTTAATGCATTTGTACATATTCTTGGTATTACTTACTATATTCTTACTACTTACAATTACTTACCATTGCCTCTGGATCGTTCAGTATTGGTTTGCTGGCCAGTGTCTCCTCCCTGCGTACTCCAGCTCCACACATTGGGTCACCTCCTCCTGTCACCTCCTCCTGTCACCTGTTGCTCATGTATGTCATGTACGACATGACTAAGTCTCTCGTCTCTAAATCTGGTGTGCACAGGTGGTCAAAGGTGCTAAAACATGCACGGAGATAAGCTGGAGGACTGCGTCAGAGCTCTTTGGGTCCCAGATGAATGAATGACAGAGAGAGAGAGAAAGAGAGAGAGAGAGATAAAGAAGAGAAGAGAGGAGTGAGTCAGAGCTCTTTGGGTCCCTGGTGAATGAATGACACAGAGAGAGAGAGAGAGAAAGAGAGAGAGAGAGAGAAAGAAGAGAAGAGAGGAGTGAGTCAGAGCTCTTTGGGTCCCTGATGAATGAGTGACAGAGAGAGAGAGAGAGAGAAAGAGAGAGATAGAGAGATAAAGAAGAGAAGAGAGGAGTGAGTCAGAGCTCTTTGGGTCCCTGATGAATGAGTGACGGAGAGAGAGAGAGAGAGAGAGAGATAAAGAAGAGAGGAGTGGGTCAGAGCTCTTTGGGTCCCTGATGAATGAGTGACAGGTCCCTGCACAGGCTGTGTGTGGGTTGTGGCGGTGGTGTGGTGTGTAATTGATGGTGACCAAGTGTAGCCTGGTAAACCCGCCCCTCGTACTTCATTTCATTTTGTACAGAGGGTCTGGACCGGAATCTCTTGAGGGTGACTTAGTCGGCCCCAGCAAGACCGATCCAATCAGCAAACAGAGGGTGTCTTCATTAGCGGTGACGTTGACCTTGTGTGCTACATTTGAATTGTAGTGTGTAGGTAGGCCAATACCTGACGACCAGGGGTTAGCGATTGGGTAAAGGCAGAGGCACTTGTTTTAAACTTCAGAAGAGTCCACACCTCCAGGAAGAAATCGTTTCTGATGGTGTCTGTTCCAGACCCTCTGTACAAAATGAAATGAAGTACGAGGGGCTGGTTTACCAGGCTAGACCAAGTGACACAGACACTAAAGAAGATGGCAGAGGACGGAGGCTTCGCCCTCTGGTTCTGATGAGAGAGAGAGAGAGGGAGATATATAAAGAGAGAGAGAGAAAGATAGAGAGTGGGAAAGAGAGAGAGAGAGGCGTGTAAAGAGTGGGATTAAGTCTCTCACGTCTCTTTCTAAATCCGGTGGGCACAGGTGGGGGGTCTCAGAGGCGCTGAGACATAAGCAGAGGTGAGCCAGAGGAGTGAGTCAGAGCCTGGGTACCTGATGAGTGAGCGAGAGAGAGAGAGAAATAAAGAAGAGAAGAGAGGAGTGAGTCAGAGCCTGGGTCCCTGATGAGTGAGTGACACAGAGAGAGGGAGAGAGAGAGAGAGAAATAAAGAAGAGAAGAGCGGAGTGAGTCAGAGCCTGGGTCCCTGATGAGTGAGTGACAGAGAGAGAGAGAAGGAGAGAGAGAGAGAGAGAGAGAGAGATAAAGAAGAGAAGAGCGGAGTGAGTCAGAGCCTGGGTCCCTGATGAGTGAGCGAGAGAAAGGAAGAGAGAGAAGGAGAGAGAGAGAGAAATAAAGAAGAGAAGAGAGGAGTGAGTAACAGCCTGGGTCCCTGATGAGTGAGCGAGAGAGAGAGTGAGCGAGAGAAGGAGAAAGAGAGAGAGAAATAAAGAAGAGAAGAGCGGAGTGAGTCAGAGCTCTTTGGGTCTCTGATGAGTGAGTGACAGGGCCCTACACTGGCTGCACAAAATCACCTAGCTCTACTCTACTTGTGCAGTTCAGACAGACGACTTCACTTATCAACTCTTCTTCCAGGCTAAAACGTGACAACTAAAATGAGCTGATTAAGTGAATGTGAGAAGAAAATAGGGGGTGTTTTTTGACAGCTGATTCTGAAGTGGAATTGTCCATCATGTTGTAAATGATAATGTGTGGCAGTGCAGGTGGAGGATGCAATGATACAATAATGCAGGACAAGAGAACTGGACCACAGGTGTGTGTGTGTGTGTGTGTGTGTGTGTGTGTGTGTGTGAATATGTGCTTGCGTGTATGTTTGTAGGTGTGTGTGTGTGAGCGAGCAAGAGAGAGATTTAAAACTGCGTCTACCAATCATACATCAATAAAACAGCCATTTTCAAAGATACAAGCAGCGCAGCACAGACCACCCATTTACAAGATGGAGAGAGAGAGTGAGAAAAAGAGAGCAGGAGATTGAGAGAGAGAGCAAGATGGAGAAAGAGAGAGAGAGAGAGAGAGAGAGAGAGAGAGAGAGAAAATGAGAGCAGGAGATTGAGAAAGAGAGAGAGCAAGATGGAGAAAGAGAGCGAGAGAGAGAGCGCGAAAGAGAGCAGGAGATTGAGAAAGAGAGAGAGCAAGATGGAGAAAGAGAGGGAGAGAGAGAAAGAGAGGGAAGATGTAAAGGAGAGAGAGAACAGGAAGTGGAGCTGCCTCAGTGCTGAGCCGGGGGGGGGGGGGGGGGGGGGGCTTATATGAAAGGTGCACTATCTACAAAAGACCCGACTATTTGATTTCCTTTTTCATTTAACCTGGAAGGGCGCACAGTCCCACTTACAATTATGCAGCCAATCATGTAGGCATAATGGGGAAAAATACAGCAGTCATATGTTGACCGGTGCTATTCAGGGAAACGCACAAAGCTCTATTCTCTGCCTTACAATATTCCCACAAGCAGGTTAATGATTTTTATGATTGTGTGAACCCTCTGTTTGCAGCACACAAAATGAGTTTAAGCTATTCCGTTGTACAGTCCACAGTGAAAAATGAGTTTAAGCTATTCCGTTGTGCAGTCCACAGTAAAAAATGAGTTTAAGCTATTTGATTGTACTGTCCTGGTAAATCAGGTAAATCTTCTAGTGGAAGAGCCCTAAGGTTTCATTCTCCCTGCAAAACAAAGCTGAGAGCTGTTTAGACCGTGTGCATGAGGGAGGGAGAGAGAGAAGGAGAGAGAGAAGGAGAGAGAGGGAGGGAGTGAGGGAGAGAGAGTCCTCTTCACTCCTCTCTTCTTCTCTCCTCTCCTCATCTCCCCTCTCCTCGTCTTTTCTCCTCTCTCCTTCCCTCCTCTCCTCTCCTCCCCTCTCCCCCTCTCCTCCTCTCCTCTCCTCTCCTCTCCTCTCCCCTCCTCTCCCCTCCTCTCCTCTCCTCTCCTCATCTCCCCTCTCCTCTCCCATATCCTCTCCTCTCCTCGTCTTTTCTCCTCTCTCCTTCCCTCCTCTCCTCTCCTCTCCTCTCCCCCCTCTCCTCCTCTCCTCTCCTCTCCTCTCCCCTCCTCTCCTCTCTCCTCATCTCCCCTCTCCTCTCCCATATCCTCTCCTCTCTTCGTCTTTTCTCCTCTCTCCTCCCCTCTCCTCTCCTCTCCTCCCCTCTCCTCTTCCATATCCTCTCCTCGTCTTATCTTTTCTCCTCTCTCCTCTCCTCTCCTCTCCTCGTCTTTTCTCCTCTCTCCTCTCCTCTCCTGTACAGATCCTTTAATCTGTGTGAGCGCTTGGCAGTAATACGAAAGGGGCCGGGGCCTTGGTGGGGTTACTGGCACCAGGTGATAAGACTGTCGCTAATGCCTGAGCGAGCCTCACCAGGTGAGTCTCCAGGTGGGGCAGAAATCTGAAGGTTAATTCATTCTCGCCTAAACGTTTGCCAACATTTTGAAGTATTTCTTATCGATGCCCAGCCAAAATGTCAGGCTGTCTCAACCAATTTTCACTTTCAACCAGCATGCTCCATCAAACAGCCACAAATGAAGAGTCAGCTTTTCAAATGATGTATCCCAGGATGCTTTGCTAGAGTCAGGCTATGCATTTTTGACTTCGTTTTCCCAAATTTGAAATGATTTGAAATGCAAATGAGACACGCAATTCTAGCATCTGCATGCAAGTGCACACCAACAGTCAAGACATGGGTGAAGGATAAGAGAAGAATAATGATTGATAGATTTGTCTCGCTGATCAAACACAAGCCGAGGTTTACATTGATGATAATGCAGAAGTTTGCTTCTCTGCGTGATCAGAAGTCACGGGAGAGCAAAAGACAAATCATAACAGGTGTGTGTTTGGAGACAGTCCAACTGCAAAGAGAAATTCATTTACAATCCGTGAAGGCAATGCACCAAGCAATCGGGAAGAGGTCGTTTCAGCCGTGTGTGTAAACAATCAATGATGCAAACAAGCAAACTTCCAGGGAAATCAAGAAACGAGGACAGGAGAACAGAAATACACACACATACATGCGCACACACACACACGCATGCACACACACACACGTACACACACACACACACCCCAGCTTGCGCTTCCAGGATTTGCAGAACACAGATGCGCTTTCCAGGATTTGCTCGACACATCATAGAGCCCCTCCAAAGTGACCCCCAGAGTTCTGGTGTGAGACTACTCGAAAGCAGAAGAAACTCACTGCTGCGCCCACTAATTAGATTTCGGCAGGAGCTCGGCGAACATCTGCTGGAAGCGCGGCGATGCGATGTGTTAAGATTAGCTAAACCGTCTCCACAGCGCGGTGACAGAAAGGGTCGGACATCGATCTAGACCTGGATCAGTGCACAACAAAAGCATCACAGCACACACACACACATCATAGCACCCACACACATCACAGCACACATGGTAGAGCACACAGCCTCATCATCATCCTCGATCTGTTTGAACCAGAACTTTAAGGGGAAGGAAGAGTGGTGTATTCAAGGGAGTGGGTTTGGTCCCTCACCTGGGTATGCTACCTCAGAGCAAGTGGTAAATCTTAAATAGAAGGGTCCTATCACTATGTGCTGTCTAGCCGGTGAAGCTAAAAGACACCTCCATTAGAAGGTGTAGCACTCCTTTAAGGTCAAGATCAGGGTACCTTCTGAGGTAATTTAGCTGAGTCAGCCACCAAACCATCTAATTGGAACCACTAAACCACCTACTAAGGTACTATAAGGAGGGACCTTAGAAACACACTCTGGCCTTAAAGCATATTTGTGTTTGTGTTTAAATGTGGGATTCCAGCATGTCTGTGTTTGTGTTGGGTGTGTGTAGTAGTCTGCGTAGTAGTCCTTCAAGGTCAAGATCAAGGTTCCTTCTGAGGTAACTTAGCTGAGTCATCTTGGAACCACTAAACCGCCCACTACTACTAGGGAGGGGCCTTAGAAACACACTCTGGCTTGCAAGGTATGGCTGTGTTTGCATTGGTAGCCAGTAGTGCAAATTATCGGCCTCACATAGTAAATGTCCTGTCAAGTATTGGTTTTACCTGTGTTTATCAGCCTAGACGATTTTGTCAATGTTCTCATTGACGTAGCGAGGGACTTGTGCTAATTACAATCAAATAGCTTAGTGACTGACTGGAACCAATGTGGGTTTGGCAATTCACTATGTGAATCTTTGCAAGTTACCTTGGTTGGCAGTGAGTATTCATCCCTGTAAGATAGCTTTGATGCTTTACTTTAGCGCACTGCACCAAATCACATCACAACCAAATCACCATGACAGTTAGCATCCAGGGATAAACAGCTGTTTAACGTGTTGAAATGTTTTCAGTCACTGTCATTATAGCTGTGAAGAATTTGATTATCAACACCTTTTATTTAAGAATTCAGAAGAAAAAAAATCTCTCTCTCTCTCTCTCTATCCATCTCCAGGGGAAAACGCCTTCAGAGAGAGAAAGTTGTTAGACTTGGAAATGTGAACATCTGGACACAAGCTGTACAGCTGTAGCTAACAAAAAACTGAGAGATGCAGACATTCAAATGAGACAGGAAATCCCCTGTAACTCCATAATCCCTACCTAATTAGCTAATCCAGATTAATCTAGATTACTCCTGTCCAGTCTGTACCTAAGGAACTATAACAACCCCACTGATCAAAAGCCCATTCACAAACAGGCCCCTTTTATTGATATCTCCGCTGAGCCCCTTGCACTGGCTGCAGTGTGGCTGATTCATAAATCTCTGACTGCAAACCTGGTAAAGAGAAGCCAATTAAGCCAGCATCTGTGCCCGCCACTCAACAACATGCTGCAAGTAGCCACAGTGGTAAAGGGATTCAGACACCATCACTGTGTGTGTGTGTGTGTGTGTATGTGTGTGTGAGCGTGTGCGTACGTGTGTGCCAGTGTGTGTGTGTGTGTGTGTGCACGTGTGTGTGCGTATGTGTGTGTGTGTGTGTCAGTGTGTGTCGCAGTGTGTGGGTTAGTGTGTGTGGTAGTGTGAGCTACACAGTAAGCTGCTGTGCTAATGAAGGCTCTGTCTGAGAGTGTAGTGGAGGTTAGCGGTTAGCCGTTCCTCAGTGGAAGTGACATCGTTTCTCAGTGGGTCAGCTTCCTGTGCCAGGCTTCCTGCTCAAGGTTAACTGCTCCTCCTCACATTCCATTTGCTGCCGGGCAACCCCTCATGCTCCCCCCGCTCTAGATCTGTCTCGGAGACACAGAGCAAACCTTCCTCTTCCTCGCTGTGTAGCTACACACACACACACGCACACAGCACATGAACCCGGGGCAGCACTAGGGCCACACACGTACACACACACACACCTTAAAATAAGTCCCCTGATACTACGCTGCACCTCTGAGAGTAAGAGAGTCTCAGGGTGGATCTGAAATTTATGCATGAATTACGGCAACTCAAGGGCATGCCTCGTTTCCATTTTGTGCTACAAAAAAAGATTTAAAAAACTTTCAGAAATGTAGGACTGCTAATAGAAAGGAACTAGTGGTCTTTTCAAGGAAGTTCAATTATTAGCATCATAGCTAGAAATGTAGTACTGCTAATAGAAAAGTACTCGTGGTCTTTTCAAGGGAGTTTGATTATTAGCATCATACCTGCTCCCAGAGGATTTCCCTACTAATGTGAAACGGAGCGGACGTAGTTTAAGAGCCAAATAACACTTTTAAAGATTTGTTTTTGTTTTTACCGTTAAAAGGGTCTATACACAAAATACTTACTGAAAACATTTTTAAAGGTGTCATTCCCCGAGAAAGCATTTAGTACTTGCTCATTTTGAAATACGATAGGTCACTCTGAGTTGCATATGCATATGCATGCTGCACATACCCCAATTGCCTCCATTAGTCAATAAAATAAAATAGACAAAATAACGAGTGAATAAGAAAAGGGCAAACAAAGTGACCTGAGTTTGTGAATTAGAAAAAGCCATGCCATATTTGTGATCACCAGAGGAGTCTTATTGCAGCACACATTCACCTAGCAACATGTAGGTAAGTAGTATTGTTTGTTTAGAACTTTTATATGTTCTATTTGGTGTGCTTTGACAGAATGGGCATTAAAAGGTGGCACCCTGTGACTACCATAGCCGAGAACCTCTATCTAAGAGTGATTTATCAGGTCTGATTTATGTAAGAGTGATTAATCAGGTGTAATTTATCTAAGAGTGATTCATCAGGTGTGATTTAACTAAGAGTGATTTATCTATGAGTGATATATCAGGTGTGATTTATCTAACAGTGATTCATCAGGTGTGATTTAACTAATAGTGATTTATCAGGTGTGAGTTATCTAAGAGTGATCTATCCGGTGTGACTTATCCATGAGTGGGGAACAGGTGAGTGGGATAGGGGGAATAAGCAGCCTGCTCCTTCATCCATGGCTGAGGTGCCCTTGAGTGTCAGCCTAACGAAGCATAATGTAACGAGACCAAATGTGTCTTAAAGAGCGGCTAATTTGGACTGCTCCAGTTTCATCTCGTGTCAGCGTAGAGCGGGAAAAAGCCTTTAGGAGCAGTGAATCCCTGCTTTATAATCCTGCCCAATGCTTCAGCTCAGATTCCCTGAGAGATGAGGCTTTTCCCTTCTATAATGAAAGCCCCAGAAGTGTGTGTGTGTGTGTGTGTGTGTGTGTGTGTGTGTGTGTGTGTGTGTGTGTGTGTGTGTGTGTGTGTGTGTGTGTGTGTGCGCGCATGCGTGCGTGTGTGTGTTTATCATTCAGATTCCCTGAGAGATGAGGCTTTTCCCTTCTATAATGAAAGCCCCTTAAGTGTGTGTGTTGGTGTGTGTGTGTGCGTGCGTGCGTGCGTGTGTTTATCATTCAGATTTCCTAAGAGATGAGGCTTTCCCCTTCCATAATGAGAGCTCCTGAAGAGCACAGATGCCTACAGACAAGTTCCTCTGCTGTGTGCTGACAGAGAGTATGGGACTGTATTTCTGTGTGTGTGTGTCGGCGTGTGTGTGTGTAATGACAGGGGGTATGGGAATGTATCCCTGAGTGTGTGTGTGTGTGTGTGTGTGTGTGAATTTGTGTGCGTGCATGTCAGTGTAGGTGCGTATGCATGTCTGGTACAGGGTATGGGAGTGTATTTGTGTGCTACTAGAAAGATGTCTTCATGTGTGTCTATTATTTCTACTGTGGCAGGTCGTTACGGCAAACCTGCTAAAGCAGAAAAGCAGACTATCAGAAGACGGGTGATTGAGGAGAAAAAGACCATAAGTGTGTGTGTGTGGGTGAGTGTCTGTAAGAAAGACAGAGAGAGAGAAAGCAAGAGAAAGACAGAGGGAGAGAGAGATACAGAGAGAACAGGAGTATCTGCTTCATTCTATCTACCTCCCTGTTTCCTGCTGTGTTTCTCTGGTGACTGGGCTGCCTGTCCACAGCTGGTTTTACTATCCCACTCAGCTCCACAGCATCCACATCCCTGTGTGTGTGTGTGTGTGTGTGTGAGGTGTGTGTGTGTGTGTGTGTGTGTGTGTGTATCATCCCACTTAGCTCCACAGCATCCACATCCCTGTGGGTGTGTATGTATATGTGTGTGTATGTGTGTGTGTATGTATGCGTGTGTATGTATGCATGTGTGTGTGTGTGTCTGTGTGTGTGTGTGTGTGTGTGTGTGTGTGTGTGTGTGTGTAAATTAATGGATTTCTGTCTCAGGATTAATGAAACGTGAGCTTTTCCTTTATTCTCCCTTTGAAAAGCACCGCTAAAAAAGGTGTGTGTGTGTGTGTGTGTGTGTGTGTGTGTGTGTGTGTGTGTGTGTGTGAAAAGCAGCACTACAAAAGGACAAAAAGAGAAACCCTCCAATTAAAAGAATTCATGCTGCCCTCCTTTGTCTTGTTAAAACTTCTCTTCCCTTTCCCCTCCTTTCACTCCCTCGTTCTTTTCATCCATCTTTCATCCTCTCATCATCATTATTACACTTAAGACGCGCGTAAGAGCAGAGAGGAGAGGCCAAGCCACTCTTTGTCTCTTCAGTCAAGAAGCTTTTTATTATATTAAGCTAGGTCATGTCACAGCAGGATGAAATAGACAGTGTGTTTCCGCCGCAGTGTTGGGCTTATTGTCCATACGTAAGAGCACTTTTCATTTCAAACAAGCTCAGTCTCCAGTGCCTGAAAATC
>CM050220.1:4517500-4520000 GCA_027475355.1 Coilia nasus | reverse complement strand
TTTATCTCTCTCTTCCTCTCCCTCTCTCCCCCATCTCCTCTCTCTCCCTCATTCTCTTCATCTCTTTCTCTCTCTCTCTCTCTCTCTCACACACACACACACACTCTCTTTTTCTCTCTCTCTGCCTTGAAAACACTGTGAAGGCCGGGTGCAAGTAAGGAGAGGATGTGTGTGTGTGTGTGTGTGTGTGTGTGTGTGTGTGTGTGTGTGTGTGTGTGTGTGTGTGTGTGTGTGTGATGTGTGTGTTTGGGTCCCGGGGGAACGAGAGTGTTTACACAGACGCTAAACTCCTCAAGGCTCTGGCTGATGGCTGCGTCTCTCCCCAGTGTCCACTCACCGTGTGTGTGTGTGTGTGTGTGTGTGCGTGTGTGTGTGTGTGTGTGCGTGTGTGTGTGTGTGTGTGTGTGCGTGTGTGTGTGTGTGTTTATTTTTTTTGTGTGTGTTTGTGTGTGCGCCCTCCTCAAGGCTCTGGCTGATGGCTGCGTCTCTCCCCAGTGTCCACTCACCATGTGTGTTTGTGTGTGTGTGTGTGTGTTTATTTTTTTTGTGTGTGTTTGTGTGTGCGCCCTCCTCAAGGTTCCGGCTGATGGGTCCGTCTCTCCCCTAAGTCCACTTACCGTCTGGGTGTGTGTGTGTGTGTGTGTGTGTGTGTGTGTGTGTGTGTGTGTGTGTGTGCAGTGCACACTGAAGTCCACTCACTGCGTGCATCATTTGTACTCAAAATGGAGTCGGCAGCGTGACAGCCGCCCGGATGCGGGATAGGGAGTTTAGGGGGGCTAGATGCACTCGTGTGGATTAATACACTGCCTTAAAGTACTGAAGCGTGCGTGTGTGTATGTTTGTGTGTGTGTGTGTGTGTGGTGGTATGATTGGTAGAAGAGAGGTAAAAGCAAGCATAAAGGATGCTGGTCAACAGAGGGGAGGAGATGGATGGAAAGAGGAGTTGTTGCAGAGGCATGGGAGGAACCAAAGAGTGCCTCTCAGGAGGAACTAAAGACTGTCTCAGCAGGAACCAAAGAGTGCCTCTCAGCAGGAACTAAAGACTGTCTCAGGAGGAACCAAAGAGTACCTCTCTGGAGGAACCAAAGAGTACCTCTCAGGAGGAACCAAAGAGTGTCTCTCAGGAGGAACTAAAGACGGTCTCAGGAGGAACCAACAAGTGTCTCTCAGCAGGAACCAAAGACTGTCTCTCAGCAGGAGGAACCAAAGAGTGCCTCTCAGGAGGAACCAAACACTCTCTCAGGAGGAACCAAAGAGTCTCTAAGGAGGAACCCAACATCACTATGTATAGGGAACCAAAGAGTCTCTCAGTTGGTACCAAAGAGGTGGTCCATTCTCAGGTGGTCCACTCAGTCTGTTGTTCTCATAGACTAGATAAAAGAACTGGACTCAGTACAACCCATCTGTCCTACTATTGATTAAAGCGTGTCCAGAAGAGAGGCCCTGATGGACCAACAGGGACAATATGTTTTGGGAGATGTCTTTTTGATGGCATGTTAGACCAAGGACCTCTTGGCTCACTGTGGTCCTTAAAAAATCTCTCTAACGTATTCTCTTGCACAAATGGGTTGGAGACGTGTCCCAATGTCCTGCTGACGAGGACAGTGTGCTGTAAGAGATGCCATCTGTTCCGGTGATTAGAGGTGAGATGCAGGTCCTGGCTCGTGTGCTTATAAAAGATCCCATGGCACTCCTGGCTAAGGGTAGTCCTTGGCTAAATCCATCCATCCCTACATCCATCACTCCATCCATCCATCGCTGCACTCATAAGAGATCCCATAGCACTCCTGGCTAAGGGTAGTCCTTGGATAAATCCATCCATCCATCCATCCATCACTGCACTCATAAGAGATCCCATGGCACTCCTGGCTAAGGGTAGTCCTTGGATAAATCCATCCATCCATCCACTCATCTATCCATCCATCGCTATGCTCATAGGAGATCCCATGGCACTCATGGTTAAGGGTAGTCCTTGGCTAAATCCATCCATCCCTCCATCCATCCCTCCATCCATCCACTCATCCATCCATCCATCGCTATGCTCATAAGAGATCCCATAGCACTCCTGGTTAAGGGTAGTCCTTGGCTAAATCCATCCATCCCTCCATCCATCCCATCCATCCCAC
The DNA here is from genome assembly GCA_027475355.1 of Coilia nasus. Classification (NCBI taxonomy): domain Eukaryota; kingdom Metazoa; phylum Chordata; class Actinopteri; order Clupeiformes; family Engraulidae; genus Coilia; species Coilia nasus. The sequence continues at coordinate 4,517,874 of CM050220.1, read as the reverse complement.
TCATCCATCCATCCATCGCTATGCTCATAAGAGATCCCATAGCAGCACTCCTGGTTAAGGGTAGTCCCTTGGATAAATTGCCAACCTGCTTCAGTTATTCTGGCCTCATTATCATCTAATGGTGGAAACGAATGTATATCTGAATGTTTATCATGTAGGCCTATTGTCTCTTAAACCTTCCCTCCCTCTCACCCATTCACTCATCCATCTATCTATCTGTCCATCTATCCATCCACTCATCCATCCATCTATCCATCCCATCCACTCATTCATCCATCCACTCGTATATTCACCCATCAATCCATCAATCCATCTATTTATCCATGTATGCACATCCATTCATCTATCCATCCATCCATCCACTCACCCATTAC
>CM050220.1:4507500-4512500 GCA_027475355.1 Coilia nasus | reverse complement strand
CCCAATTATGTCCAACAAGACACATCAATTTACCTTTTATCTGTTTTATTCAGATTCTCTCTGTCTGCCTCTCTCTTTCTCTCTCTCCCACAGACACACACAAACACTCACACACACACGCGCATGCACACACATACACGCGTGTCCCTGCACGCATACAAACACACACACATACACACAGACACGCACACGCATACACCCCAAACACACACACACACACACACACACACACACACACAAACACTCGCACACACACGCGCATGCACACACATACACACACACACACACACACACACACACATGAATGCATACACACCAAACACACAAACATACACACACACACATACTGTACATGAACACATGCACACCAAACACACACACACACACGCTCTAACAGTGTTGATAAGCTAATGACTGTCTGTAATGATTAATCTTGATAATGGCGGGTGACGGGGACTGTCAGGGGCTGGCACTGAGGCTCAGGGCCGTGATGCATCACCATAGCGACGCCTCGCTCTAGTAACCACAGCAGGACACACCATAGACACAACCAGCACCACCCAGAGAGAGAGGGAGAGAGAGAGAGAAAGAGAGTGGGATAGAGAGAGTGAGTGGGATGGAGAGAGAGTGAGAGAGGGGGGAGAGAGTGGGATAGAGAGAGAGGGAGAGAGAGAAAGAGAGAGTGGGATAGAGAGAGTGAGTGGGATAGAGAGAGAGTTAGATGAAAGTGAGCTGGAATAATGAGAGCAGGACACACCATGGACACAAACAGCACCACCCGGAAAGAGAGGGAGAGAGAGAGAGTGGGATAGAGAGAGGGAGAGAGGGGGGGGATAGAGAGAGGGAGAGAGAGAGAGGGGGGGATAAAGAGAAGGCGGTGAAAGTGAGCTAGAGTGATAAGAGAAGGACACACCATGGACACAACCAGCTCCACACAGAAAGAGAGGGAGAGAGAGAGAGTGGGATAGAGAGAGAGTGGGATAGGGAGAGGGAGAGAGAGGGGGGGGGATAGAGAGAGGGAGAGAGAGAGGGCGATAGAGAGAGGGAGAGAGGGGGGGGGAAAGACAGAGGGGGTGAAGGAGAGCGAGAGTGACAGCGAGGAAGATATAGAGGGAGTGGAAGAGAAAGAGAGGGACAGAGAGAGAAAGAGAGAAGGAGAGGGAGAGATAGAGAGAGAAACCGATAGACAGAGAGAGAGAGAGGGAGACAGACACAGAGAGACAGAGATAGAGAGAGGGAGATATATAGAGGGAGGGAGAGAGAGAGGGCTGGGTCGATGTGCTGACAGAGAGAGAGAAGGCTAAAGAGAGAAACAGCGAGGGAGAGAGAAAAAGAGAGACAGAGAAAGACAAAAAAGAAAGGGAAGGATAGAGAGAGAGAGAGACAGAGAGTGAGGGAGGGAGAGAGAGAGGGCCAGGTCGATGCCAGGGGCTCTGTGCTGACAGAGAGAGAGAAGGTGAAAGAGAGAAAGAGCAAGGGAGAGAGAGAGCGTAAGAGAGACAGAGGAAGACAAAAAGAGAGAGGGAAGGATAGAGAGAGTGAGGGAGGGAGGGAGAGAGGGCCAGGTCGATGCCAGGGGTCCTGTGCTATCTGTGGGACCTGCTGAACATCTGTCGTATTACCATGAGTCTACACTGACACATCACAACACAGGCAGGGAGCCCAGGTGTGTCCACGCTAATCTCACAGCCGATAAAGGACAAAAACCTGCATTCAGTTTGGGCACACAGATTGTTTCTTTTGCGTTTAAAAAATGTTATCAGCAGTGTATTTTGCATAGATCTGTATTTTCCCCTCCTTCTCTGTTGGATGTGTACTTTGTGCAGCCACATCAGTATGAATCAGTAATTACCTCGGCCCGTCTGGCAGGAAAGCTCCGCTCCGCTGCGCTGCGCTGTGCGCGTCGACTAATTCCTCACAGGTGTGTGGCAGGTGAACCTTCCCTCCAAGTTCACCCCATTGTGAGAAGGACAATGGGGGACAAAAGAGGAGAAATAAAGCATTTTTCAATGGCTGCGCCGCCCCCGTTAGCTCAGAAGCAGAGCACAGAGGCGAGCGATACCACCATTGTGTGTGTGTGTGTGTGTGTGTGAGAGTTCTTGTGAGCAAGGTGAGCAAGGCCACCGTTGTCAGTGTGTGTGCGCGTGTGTGTGTGAGGCGAGCAATTCCACCACTGTCGGTGTGTGTGTGTGAGAGAGAAAGTGTGTGTGTGAATGTGTGTGTGTGTGTGTATGTGTGTGAGGCGGGCGATGCCACCATTGTCGGTGTTATCTGCTAGGCAGGAAGCTGGATGGAGACGATAATTGAATTTGACAAAGTGAACTACGCAGTGTGAGAGCAGCACACGAGACACAACTGCAGAGAGAGGGAGGGAGGGAGGGAGGGAGAGAGGGAATAGAGGAGAGAGGGAGGGAGAGAGGGAATGAGGGAGGGAGAGAGGGGATGAGGGAGGGAGAGAGGGAGGGAGGGAGGGAGAGAGGGAATGAGGGAGGGAGAGAGGGAGGGAGAGAGGGAATAGAGGAGAGAGGGAGGGAGAGAGGGAGGGAGAGAAGGAGGGAAAGAGGGAATAGAGGAGAGAGGGAGGAAGAGAGGGAATAGAGGAGGGAGCAAGAGAGAGAGGGAAGGGAAGGAGGGAGAGAGGGAGGAAGAAAAAGAGATTGGAAGAAAAAGAGGGTGCAAGAAAGAGAGGGAAAGGAGAGAAAGATGGAGAAAGGAGAGGGAGGAAGGGAGGGAGAGAGTGAAAGAGAAGGAGGGAGAGAGAGGGAGTGAAAGAGGGAGAGAGAGGGAGAGAGAGAGAGTGAAAGAGGGAGAGGAGGGAGAGGGAGTGAAGGAGGGAGAGAGAGAGGGAGAAAGGGAGGGAAGGAGAGAAAGAGAGAGAGGGAGTGAAGGAGGGAGAGGAGGGAGAGAGAGGGGGGAAGAGAAAGAGAAGGCGGGAGAGAGAGACAGAAAGGGAGAGAAGGAGGGAGAGAGACAGGGAGAAAGGGAGGGAGAGGGAGAGAGAGAGGGGGGAAGAGAAAGAGAAGGCGGGAGAGAGAGAGAGGGAGAAAGGGAGGGAAGGAGCGGAAGAGGGGAAGTGGTAGAACAGCGGCTGCTGTTCCTGTGACACTAAGGGGTCTGTGTGTGTGTGTGTGTGTGCGTGTGTGTGCGTGTGTGTGTGTGCGTGTGCGTGTGTGTGTTTGGGACAGTGGTGGAATGGGTATTGGAGTGGAGTGAAGGGGTGTTTACAGATGTGCTGGCCCTAAGGATGTCTGTCTGCCGTACTGTTTGGCTGGCTGGCCACATGGCAGCCTCAGGGCCTTGGGTCCTTTTCACACAGAATGTGTGTGTGTGTGTCTGTGTCTGTGTGTGTATGTGCGTGCAAGAGTGTGTATCTGTGTGTGTGTGTGTGTGTGTGTATGCGTATGTGTGTGTACATGCCTGTGTGTGTGCATGTGTGTGTGTGTGTGTGTGTGTGTGTGTGTGTGTCAGCCAGGCAAGGATATCATTATCTCGGAGGAGCAGCAGAGCTGTCGTGCGGCAGCAGTTGGTTGTCGTGGAGAAGCTGTCAGCAGCATCTCAGCACCACGGCAACACAGCAGGTAACAAGGGCTCAGAGAGACACACCATTGCAGGAGAGTAGGAGAGACAGAGAGAGAGAGAGAGAGAGAGATAGAGAGAGAGAGAGAGAGATAGAGAGAGGGAAACGAGAAAGAGAGGATCTGGGTGAAGAGAGAGAGAGAAAGACAGAGAGAAAGAGAGAAGTGGAAAGAGACTGAGTATTGGGAGAGAAACAGCATCCGTGATAACAAGGCCTGAGAGAGACTTGGCATTGGCTGGGAGTCGGAGAGACAGACAGAGAGAGAGAGAGAAAGAGCGAGTATGTGAATGAGAGAACGAGAGAGAGAATGGGAGAGGGAGAGAAATGGGGAGATGTTGGGGAATAGAGAGAGAGAGAAACAGCAGCAGAGATAACACACCATTTGATAACAGCAGGAGAGATAGACAGAGAGAGGGGCAGAGAGAGAGAAATAGAGAGAGGGGCAGACAGAGAGAGAAATAGAGAGAGGGGCAGACAGAGAGATAGACAGAGAGAGGGGCAGAGAGAGATAGACAGAGGGGCAGACAGAGAGAGATAGAGAGAGAGCAGGAGAGATAGACAGAGAGAGGGGCAGAAAGAGAGAGAGAGAGTAGGAGAGGTAGACAGAGAGAGGGGAAGAGAGAGCAGGAGAAAGACAGAGAGAGGGGCAGAGAGAGAGAGAAGGAGAGGTAGATGGAGAGAGGGACAGAGAGAGAGAGAGTAGGAGAGAGAGATTGAGAGAGGTGCAGAGAGAGAGAGAGAGTAGGAGAGAGAGATTGAGAGAGGGGCAGAGAGAGAGAGAGAGAGAGTAGGAGAGAGAGACTGAGAGAGGGGCAGAGATAGAGCAGGAGATAGACAGAGAGAGGGGCAGAGAGAGAGAGAAGGAGAGAGCTATACTTGAACCATAAAACTGATTCTGATTCTGGTGATGTGTGTAATCGATCCACTAAACAAAGGCTCTGTGTGTTTGTGGTGTATTGGGGCCAGATTGAAGCACAGCAAATCTGCCCGACAAAGCCAAAAGGCAGTAACTACATATTTTGTCAAAACTGAGTTTAGACTGGAAATTGACTTTGTAACACCTTTTTGTCTTGTGACTAAATCTCTTGATTCTTCCTATTAATAAAGTACATAAAAGCATCACTACTACTATACCAACAACATGTTTGACTGGGCATTATGACAACTTCAAAGGCATTTTCCTCAGTTTGAATGTTCGCATACTTGCTGCACTTTGCCTTTGTGGGGCAGAAATGTGTGTTCCTCTGTGGAGGGAAAAGCTAGACTGGGTGTTTGGCCACAGACCCAAAGCAAGAGGGAAAAGCTAGCCTGGGTGTTTGACCACAGACCCAAAGCAAGAGGGAAAAGCTAGACTGGGTGTTTGTTTGGCCACAGACCCAGAGCAAGAGGGAAAAGCTAGACTGGGTGTTTGACCACAGACCCA
>CM050220.1:4492500-4495000 GCA_027475355.1 Coilia nasus | reverse complement strand
CCTTTTCCTCTCTGCTGCTCTCTGCCCTCCTCTTCCTCTCTTCTCTCTGCTGCTCTCTGCTCCCTTCTTCCTCTCCTCTCCTCTTCCTCTCCTCTTCCTCTCCTTCTTCCTCTCCTCTCTGCTCTCCTCTTCCTCTCCGCTGCTTCCCCAACTTTCTTAGTTTGTGTCATTTCTCTCTTAGTTCAGCAGTCTTTCACTGCTACTCTCTGTCTGAGACAAACAAGTTGCATCATCACTCTCTTCCTCTCTCTATCTCTATTTCTCTCTCTCTCTCTCTATTTCTCTCTCCTATATTTCTCTCTCTCTCTCTTTCTCTCCATGGAGCAGATTGTGTAGTCTAGCCATTGTCAGTCACAACATCTCATCACCACTCTCTCTCTCACCATTTCTCTCTCTCTATCTCTCTCACTTTTTTCATCCTCTCTTTCTATCTCTCTCTCTATTTCTCTCTCTTTCTATCTCTCTCTCTCTATTTCTCTCTCTCTCTCTCTCTCTCTCAGATTGTATAGTCTAGCCTCTGTCAGTCACAACCTCTTATCATCACTCTCTCTCTCTCACCATTTCTCTCTATCTCTCTCTTTCTCTTTCTCTCTCTCTCCCTCTTTCTCTTCACCCCCCCTCTCTCTCCATCCTCCTTTAATGGAGCAGATTGTGTGGTCTATTATCTGTCAGTTACAACCTCTCTGTCCTCACTGGCCCTCTGTCCTTCTCTCCTCTCCAACTCTCTCAATCTGTCCCTTTCCTCCCCTCATTCTGTCAGTCTTTCGCTCTCTCTATCCCCCTCTCTCATTCGTTCCCCCTCTCTATCCCCCTCTCTCATTCGTTCCCCCTCTCTATCCCCCTCTTTTCTCTCTTCTCTCTAAGCCCCCCCCCACCCTCTACACTTCACTCTCTGCCTTTCCCTCTCTCTCTCTCCTTCTCCTCCCCCCACTCTTTCTCCCTCTCTCTCTCTCCTTCTCTCCCCCCACTCTTTCTCCCTCTCTCTCTCTCCTTCTCTCCCCCCACTCTTCTCCTCTCTCTCTCCTTCTCTCCCCCCACTCTTTCTCCCTCTCTCTCTCTCCTTCTCTCCCCCCACTCTTTCTCCCTCTCTCTCCTCTCCTTCTCTCCCCCCACTCTTTCTCCCTCTCTCTCTCTCCTTCTCTCCCCCCACTCTTTCTCCCTCTCTCTCTCTCCTTCTCTCCCCCCACTCTTTCTCCCACTCTTTCTCCCTCTCTCTCGCTGTCTCTTGCTCATCCTCTCTGTCTATCTCTCTGATGGATTGGTGTACATATGTGTTCGTGATCATGTCCCTTACTTTATGGCATTTAGTGACTCTCTCTCTCTCCATCTCTCTCCATCTCTCTCTCTCTCTCTCTCTCCCTCTCTCTCTCTCTCTCCATCTCTCTCTCTACCTCTCTCTCTCTCTCTCACTCTCTCTCTCTCTCTCTCTCTCCATCTCTCTCTCTACCTCTCTCTCTCTCTCCATCTCTCTCTCTACCTCTCTCTCTCTCTCTCTCTCCTCTCTACCTCTCTCTCTCCCTCTCTCTCTCTCCATCTCTCTCTCTCTCTCTCTCTCCATCTCTCTCTCCCTCTCTCTCTCTCTCTCTCCATCTCTCTCTCTACCTCTCTCTCTCTCTCTCTCTCTCTCTCTCTCTCTCTCTCCATCTCTCTCTCTCCATCTCTCTCTCTCTCTCTCCATCTCTCTCTCCCTCTCTCTCTCTCTCTCTCTCCATCTCTCTCTCTATCTCTCTCTCCATCTCTCTCTCCATCTCTCTCTCCCTCTCTCGCTCTCTCTCTCTCTCTCTCCCTCCCTCCCTCTCTCTCCATCTCTCTCTCTCCATCTCTCTCTCTCTCCCTCTCTCTCTTTCTCTCTCTCTCTCTCTCTCTCTCCCTCCCTCTCTCTCCATCTCTCTCTCTCCATCTCTCTCTATAGTAGGATGATGGATCCAGAGGAAGTGATCTGCATGGCTTTGTGCTGTGAGTGATGGCCTTGAAGGCTGAGCAGACAGCAGCTAATGGCCGTGAGCTCTGAGAGACCGGCCCAGCTTTACTGTTGTTTTACAGCGCACACTGCAAAGCCACATTAATAAATTAACAGCAGGGCCAAAAGACTCACACAGCAGAGAGGAATAAAAGCAGGGAGAAAGAGAGGGAGAAAAGGGCGTAGACAGAGAGAGAGAGTGTGTGTGTGTGTGTGTGTGTGTGAGAGAGAGAGAGATGGAAAGAGAGCGATAGAGAAAGGGGGAGAGAGAGATGGAGAGAGACAGATAGACAGAGAAAGAGAGTTGAACATTTGGAGCTCAATGTGGTGTGAAACCCCAAATTGCAGAAAGAATGTGGAGCGCTCTAAAAAGCCCATTTCCACGGCATGAGGCAGCTTTTATCACTGCCCACGCACCATGTAGATAATCGCTCACTGTGATCATCTAACAGACTGTTAATTTCACTGCCAATTTCACAGCATGCTCTCCTTGTCGTCCAGAGAAAGTCAGAGCAATAATTACGGCAAATTAAACAACAG
>CM050220.1:4482500-4490000 GCA_027475355.1 Coilia nasus | reverse complement strand
TTTATAAATCATTTCAATTTGCGTTTCCCAGGAAACACTGCCTATTTGGGTCAAGGCATATAATTATTTCAGAAGAATCCTGCTGCGTCTAACATCATCCAAGTCCAATTTTTTATCTCTCTTCAGTTATGGTAAAAGATTTCGCACTAGACAGCTGCTTTGAAGTTGTTTTTAAAGCGAAGACAGATGATCACACCTATAGCCAGCCAGGCGAAGCACAAAGCCTTTTCAAGCAACACTGTCACTTGCTGTTTTTCACCCCCTACAGTTGTAGATGCCTTTTCAGATGGCTATACAAGACCCAGCAAGACTGTTATTCACTTAATCAAGTCAGGATTTTAAGTGTTTATTAAGTGTTGCACAAGTGATTTTTTGTTGTTGTTGTTGAGGTTTATTTACAGTAAATTGATCTCTTAAGTGAGTTCCCAATTGAGTCTCTTTTGTCTGTTGATGTTTATTTGCAGTAAAGCACTGAGTCGACTTCTAAATCAGACACTGATGACCATTGCAAAGGGGATCATAATGTTAGCAGATTAAGCGACACATGGGGGCGCGGCACAGTTAGCTAAGGCGTCTGCACTATTCATCTGGGGGCCAGGTTTGCATTCCAGTCCGACATCATTTCCTGTTCCTGCCTAATGTCCCTCTCTTTTCCTGTTTGGTTCTACTGTTCTGTCTTCTCAGGAGAAAAAGACCCAAAATAAATACAAAAAAACAGTCCATCAATAAGAGCAAACAAAGGCTTACCAACTTTTCAAAGGATCGTGGTGAATATTTTCTCAACACAAACAGTTTGTGTGTGTAGTTCTCGATTAACACACAATGACAACATATGGTATGTACAACTGTTTTGAATGGTTCTGATCCATCTAGAATCAAAAACAGATCCACATCAAAGCCACCTGAAACATGAGAAGAGCTGGTTTCAGCTTCCCACTTTCCTCCCAGTGTGAGAAGGCTGCAGCGGAGTTGAGGGGAAATACTGAAATCATTTCCAGCAGGTTCCACAGGCGACTGTCTGCCCGTAGGGAGATGGAGAGGACAGACATGAGAGAAGGTAAACAACACACACACACACACACACACACACACTCACACAGGTGACTGTGTGCCCGTAGGGAGAGGGAGGACCAGTAGTGGAGAGGACAGACATGAGAGGAGGTAAACAACCTACGATACGTCCAGAGCTCTCTCATCAGTGTCATTCCTCTCCCCACCACACACACACACACTCACTCACACACACACACACAGTTCTGACAGAGGCTTTACCTTAGAGGCACAATTTAAGTCCGGAGCCCTCTCTCATCAGTGTCATTCCTCTCCGTATCTCACACACAAACACACACACACACACACACACTCCTCCCAGGTTCACCCCCAAGGCAGATAGCCAGCAACTTTCAGTGGAAGAGTTATTTTCCAATTTAAAGGATTTTTCCTTGCCAGTTTCCTGACATCAGTTTTAATTATCAGGTGACACATTCTGTACAACGTTTATGCAGTGTTGGGGAGTAACGGAATACATGTAACGGCGTTACGTATTCAGAATACAAATTATGAGTAACTGTATTCCGTTACAGTTACAGTTCCAAAATGTGATAATTAGAATACAGTTACTTTGTTGAAATAAATGGATTACACCGCGGTACTTTGCCATTCAATTATCTTTTGACATGTGAAGCTATCCCCTAATTCCATGCGTTGCCCGGAAAGCCAAACAGAACACAAAAGCTTCTACAGTATACGTTCAGTTAACGTTGGTGGCGTCAGTCTCACAATGGACCCGGAGCCAGTACAGAGCACGGGTACGGTACCGCGCAGGAATGCATTCCTCACTTGGAAGTTTAGACACCACTTCACATTAAAAGAGGAGAGGAGCGGGCGAAATCTGACACTGCAATGCAAACTCTGTTTGCCAGCAACCAAGCTGCTATCAGCGTCGAAAGACTCCACCTCCAACCTTAAGAAGCATCTTGAGGTAAGTTCCTTTTAAAAACAAAACTAGCGTTAGCCTGCTGCAGTTACCTTGTTAAAGTTGTAGGTATCTAACATATGTTGCGTGCCACTTCACTATCTTAAATATACTATTGCTATGTGATTTATAAATATTACTAAAGACTAGGCTACTTGCCATCGAGCTAATATTGTTAGCCGGCGTTAGCTGAGGGTAGTCCATAGATTTAGCTATAAGAAGTTGATGGATAATAATAACTTGGTACTGCTAGCTGCAAACAATCACATGCATGTCTCATGTGAAGTTTTACCGAAAGGAATTTATTACGTTTCTGCACAGTTTTCGTTGCGTGCATGCCATCACTGACCTGCTACTTAATTTAGCAATTGCTAGTCACACTAACAGCTAACGTCAATTGCAAAGTTTCCATTGAAGGAATGGTCGTGTTATGTAGGTCGTGGTGGGTCATCTTTTGTAAATGTAGCTTATCATCCCACTCAAATGTTATCTGGAGACGGCCAACTATTGCAGCTTTTTTCATATTTATATGATTTTGCAGTTTCGTACATGCAAGTAGTCCTCCGTAGTTTTGTGAACAACATGTCAACCTCATAACACTACCTCATCAGTTCGGCTACTGCTAAAAATGCTGTCTAACCTAATGTGTATCCTAATGTTAATAAAAATGGAATGCAAATCTAGTTGGTTTTGTTTTTAGAACAGATTGACAAAGTATTTTCAATTTAGTCATGGTATACCTATGGTTAATATTAGCAAATCGTTTTTCAGTCAAAGTGATAAAAAAAATAGAATTATTTCCTATATCTGGAATGACTACACAGTGTTGGTCAATGTACAATCTGGGTTAAGTTAAATTTTTTTCTGAAAGCAGTAGCCTACCAAAGAACAGTAGAGTGGACATTAGGTAAGACAGCAGTGTTTGCAGTAACCTCATAGAAATTCATTTCTGTATCAATAATATTTTTGTCCTTTTGTCTTTTTTTTAGAGGGTGCATCCTAGGGTCATGCACAGTTGCCCCCAAGCAACCACATCGGATCATGGTGATGAAGCAAGTGGCAGAGTCATAACACCTCCTCCTCTCAAACAAGCCATCCTCAGCGCTCCAGCCATCACCCAAAGGAGAGTCAATTCTTTGGTTTTTGACTATATAGTCAATGAAGTGCAGCCCTTTTCTACTGTAGAGAACACCACATTCCGTAAGATGGTTGAAGGACTTAGTGGGGGCAGGACTCCTATATGCAGAAAAACATTAATGTCACACATTGAGAAAACCTTTCTGAAAATGAAGGAAGCTGAAACTGAAATTCTTCAACATGTTCAAAATGTCTGCACAACAGCAGATCTATGGACAGCGCATCACAGAAGTTTCATTGGCATCACATGCCACTGGATCGAGTCAGACACATTAGAGCGCAAGTCAGCTGCACTGGCATGTGAGAGAATGAGAGGGCGTCACACCTATGATGTCATTGCTGCCAAAATAAGTCAGGTTCATTCGGAATTCCAAATCCAAGGCAAGGTCAGTGCAACAGTCACAGATAATGGGAGCAATTTTGTAAAAGCTTTCAAAGAATATGGAGATTCTGAAACAGAAGATGATCTTGAAGACGCAGATGATGTACAGTTTGCTGACGTCTCTACAGTACTTGATGAGGAACAAGACCATGAAGAGCTAGACTTCTTTTTGCCACCACACCAACGATGTGCTGCGCACACTTTGAATCTCATTGCAACGACCGACCTTGACAAAGCTGCCTCACAGGGTGTTTCCAGAAAACTGTATAGGAGTGCACTAGCAAAATGTGCTGCCATCTGGAATAAGGCCCATCGCTCATCAGTTGTTGCTGACATAATCGAAGAAATTGCCCAAATGAAATGTGTCGTACCTTCAGTGACTAGGTGGAGCTCAGAGTACCATGCAATTGAGAAGTTAATGAGTCTACCTGAAAGTCAGCTCAATGTAATCTGTGAACAACTGAAGGTTGCAAAACTGCATCCTCAAGAGACAATGTTTCTCAAAGAGTATACAGCGATTCTGAAGCCACTTGCCCACTCAATAAACCTGCTCCAGGGGGAAAAGAACTGTTATTTTGGCTATGTGATTCCCACCCTTCTGAGTTTGAAAACCAAGTTATCTGAAAAGTTGACACAGGTGCAGTTTTCAACTCACATCCTCCTAGCAGTCATCAAAGCCATTGACACTCGGTTTGCAACTGTATTGGCCTCCCATGAGGCAAGGATGGCAGCATCCACCATCCCCAAATTTCGACTGTGGTGGCTTGCCGATGATGAGAGAGAATCCATGAGAAGAACAATGGTCCAAGAGGCTCGTCTCATCAACACAGAACCTTCTACCTACCCCAGCACCACTGGGCATGCTCCAGTGGGAAATGAGCCAGAGGATGATGACGACAACTTCTTCAGTTTTCACAGTCCACAGCTGACCAGTTCTACAGCGGAGGATGAGGTACAACGGTATCTTCAGGATTCAGAGAAGACATTGGCCTCATTAAAAGCATATCCAGTGATCAGAGCCCTCTTCATGAAATATAATACCACTCTGCCGTCAAGTGCTCCTGTCGAACGTCTCTTTAGCCACGGAGGACTTGTTTTCACCCCACACCGCAACCGCATGACAGACAAGCACTTTGAACAGGTGCTCTTGCTGCGTTACAACCGCCTTTACTGGACTTTAGACTAAGTGGGACAGATGTAGATAGGTTGCGTCAAATATCTTGGTTTTGTTACCAGATAATGCATTTTTACTTTTAACCTTATTTTGTAATCTTAGTATTTGTTTTTGGCAAGCATTTAAAAAGCAGCACCTCACATGATAAGCCAATTATATTTTTGGGAGATTTAAGTTTTTTAAACAAGTAGCAAGCAGTTAAGCACTGACACCTTGGATGGTTCTTGTGCCTTTGTTAATAGGCCTATCATTTGAAATTATATCTGGTGGTGGCATTGTCACATTTTTGAAGGACATTTAGTGATGTGAAATTATTGGTGGAGGAAGAATAGCCTACTGCAATACAGTAAATGCATAAACAAACATTTTCATTTTTGAGAATTGTTTTATAAAACCTTTCACTGATGCAGATTTTTGTTTTTGAGAAAGGCTACTTTATTTTTTTTACTAAGTAAAAAATGTTGGTGACAGTAATTGTACATATTTTTCAGTGGCATATTTTATGTTTGTCTAATTCTCTTCCACATTTCAACTTTGTAAATAAAGAAATGGTTAGGAAAAATCTGGGCTTTTTATTCTCTTTAAGCAGACAAAACATCTTATGTTAACATAGTCTTTGCAGCCAATTGGAAGAGAAAAACAAACAAGAATTTGCAGGATGTGATTGCTGCATTCATGTTGTTGTAAAAAGCATAATACAGTAAGCTTATATGAAGTATTCCAAAGTATTCAGAATACGTTACTCATATTGAGTAACTTAATGGAATACGTTACAAACTACATTTTGGGGCATGTATTCTGTAATCTGTAGTGGAATACATTTTAAAAGTAACCTTCCCAACACTGCGTTTATGTCACTGGTAATTAGGCCATGTGCATGGAAAGAAACAGAATTGCATAATCTGAAAATGATACACATTATTTAAACAATCCACTCTCTCTGTCTTTGGGCCCATTTTTGTAGTAGTTTACCTGATCTCATCGCAGCCTAGTGTTCTTGCATTACATCCATCCAAGGTTGCATCTCAAGCCACTATAAACATTTACTCTCATCTATATAGCTGCTGAGGAACCAGCACGTGTGGTGTTATTACTGTCTAATTCAAAAAGAGAATTAATTTTGCACACCTCTACAGACGACAAGTGTGTTGGAGATGACTGCTGTCTGACCTAGGGAAATAAGAACTCCCGCACACTGCCCATCCTGCAAGCAAGATTTAATCACAATGTTTCGGTCATAGACCTTTGTCAGGTTGCTTCACCACTTCCTGTCATGCAACCTGTGTTGTGATTACTGTCTAATTAGCATGACTACCGCTTGATCACCCTGTCGTAACCTTGTAATTACAATACTCCCGTGGAGTGGAGGACACTGCCAGTTGACCCTATACTGACGGACGGAAGCCATACCTGGGAGGTTGTGATGACTGCTGCTGGCAGGCCATGTACATACGTCCACCACTCCACACGACACGCTCTAAATTAAACACAACAAACCAGAGTCTCTCGGCCACTTGGGTCAGCGCTCTACACAACACGCTCTAAATTAAACACAACAAACCAGAGTCTCTCGGCCACTTGGGTCAGCGCTCTACACACGCACTGTGTAATTGCTCTCTCCATATGTACTGTGTAATTGCTCTCAGGTTTAACAGGCCTGGCTTGCTGATGGACTGGAACATTGTTTTTGAGAGGGAGAGGGAGAAAACTTACCTCTTCCATGATTAACTGCTCCCTATGTCAGATGGTTTGGTGTGATTCTCTCTCTCTCTCTCTCTCTTTGTATCTCTTTCTCTCCCTCTCTTTCTCTCCCTCTCTTTCTCTCCCTCTCTTTCTCTCCCTCTCTTTCTCTCTTCCTTTCTCTTTTTCTTTCGCTTTGACCCTCTTTCTCATCTCTTTCTCTCTCTTTCCATCTTTTGCTCTTGTTTTGTCTGTCTGTCTGTCTGCCAAGACACGTTGCTGGTGCTATCTCCCTGCCTGGTTCTGGGGCGGTAACTGGTGCTATCTCCCTGCCTGGTTCTGGGGCGGTAACTGGTGCTATCTCCCTGCCTGGTTCTGGGGCGGTAACTGGTGCTATCTCCCTGCCTGGTTCTGGGGCGGTAACTGATGCTATCTCCCTGCCTGGTTCTGGGGCGGTAATTGATGCCAGTGAGCAGTCTTGACAGCGTGCAGACACAGAGAGAGTGATAGAGAGAGTAGGTGTACGCGCGTGTGTGTGTGTGTGCGTGTGTGTGTATGTGCGTGTGTGTGTGTGTGTGCGTGTGTGTGTGTATGTGCACGTGTGTGCATGTGCATGTGTGTGCATATGTTTGTGTGTGTGTGCATGTGCATGTGTGTGTATGTGTGTGTGTTTGTGCACGTGTATGTGTGTGTGTTTGTGTGCGCGTATGTGTGTGTGCTTATGTGTGTGTGTGTGTCTTGACAGGGCGATATCTTTATTCATGAGCAGCGGTGTGTGTTGCTATCCGCGGGGCAGCCAGGTCACACATAGTTGAGCAAGTCCCTCTCTCTCTCTCTCTCTCTCTCTCTCTCTCTGTATGTCTCTCTCTTTCTCTCTCTCTCTCCCTCTCTCTCTCTCTCTCTCCCTCCCTCTCTCTCTCTCTCTCTGTATGTCTCTTTCTCTCTGTATGTCTCTCTCTCTCTATCTGCCTCTGTATGTATCTCTTTCTCTGTCTCTCCCTCTCTCTCTCTCTCTCTCTCTCTCTCTCTCTCTGTATGTCTCTTTCTCTCTATCTGCCTCTGTGTGTATCTCTTTCTCTCTCTGTCTCTCTCTCTCTTCTCTCTGTCTCTCTTCTTCTCTTTGTTTGTGTGTCTCTTCTCTTCTTTCTCCTT
>CM050220.1:4467500-4470000 GCA_027475355.1 Coilia nasus | reverse complement strand
GGTACCTCAGTGTGTGTGTGTGGGGACGGTACACCATGCTCAGGGTACCCAAGTGTGTGTGTGGGGATGGTATACCATGCTCAGGGTACCTCAGTGTGTGTGTGTGGGGACGGTATACCATGCTCAGGGCACCTTGACAGTTGGTGGACTCGAACCTGCGATGCTGCGGTCACAAGGCCTATACCTTAACCGCCAGACCACAGGCAAACACAGACAAGCAAATAGCTCAGCAACACTTCTAAGTGAAGGCCTATGGATTCTGTTTAGCAGACTAGAAGAATGCCTGCGGCTATAGGATTAATCCATCCATCTGCAGCCTCGAGATCGACATTCTGAAGGTGAAGAGAAAGATACAAGCACACACCGTTGGGACACACACACACACACACACTGTATACTTGCTGCCCTAAATATCCTTGCAGTGTATATATATACAGTATCAAGACGTCTCCCCTATTCTGTCCTACTCTTTCCAAAAAGTTTTTATGAACAGGAAGTGCACTCTACATTGATTAATGAGGGCTAAGTGTTTAAGGCAAAGGGACAAATGAAGGACATGGAACTGCTTTTGGGGCTACTAGACAACTTAAAAAGAGTTGGAAGGAAGGAGGGAAGAAATTAAGTTAGAAAGAAAGGAGGGCAGGCGGTCTTTAGTTGGGGGCATTTCTTATCTATGCATTATATCCTGTATAGTGTTAGGATAAGAATTACATATGTACTTCCTGTAAACGGCACAAGCTCTAGATGCACCACACTTTGAGTTCTATGCTCTGTGACAGAACATGAACACCTACCATCGCTTTTCATGTTAGACTTCTAAAATGTTCCTATATAATTGTTTTGTACTCGAAAGTCTTTCAAATTTACAGTAATGACCACTTTAAAGGCAAGAAAAATTAATTTGTCAGGCAGTACTTAATGAACTTCAGAGCTAAAGAAGCCTTTTGGATGAAAGGTGAAATGTCTTCAAGCTCCAAAAAGAAGTCCAGCTCCCTTGACTGCCGTAACCTGGATGAATGAGAACCTTCACAGACATACAGTACTTCACCAAATGCATTTCCAAATGACTGTGATATCAAAAAGCCTGACAGAGTTTTGAGACAGGCATACCATTACATTACATTACATTACACTTAGCTGACGCTCTTATCCAGAGCAACTTACAGATATTTGCAGGGCTTCAGTTACAGTCCCTGGAGCCGTGTGGGGCTAGATGCCTTGCTCAAGGGCATCTCAACTATGGGTAGGGTGGGATTCGAACCGGCAACCTTCCGATTGCAAGACCAACTCCCGAAACACTAGGCCACAGCTGCCCCTGCTGAGGAACTAATCAAGGTCTTAGGAGTGGAATACAATTTATGCCTTTTACCAATCATACACAAGTATTTAATAAAAGAAAGAGATCAACATAAGGGAGGTCTGCAGTTGTGCTGTGTTAGACATGAGCAATAACATAGATATAGATATTTCAATTTTAGACGCTGACTGGGTCTTATCTGAAGACAAGCTAAGGCACTTTGTGGCGTCTGGGACATAGTGTCAGAGGGTGAGAACATTCCGCACCGCATGACGAGAAATAATTAAATTCTCCCAGCGAGAATATCGCATTCAAGGCTTGAAATGAGTTCTCAAAGCTGGTATTCTGTTAAATTACTTTTCCCTGCTCATGCTCCTGTTCCTCTTCCTCGCCGCTGTAATTGCCATAGTGTTAGGAGGCCTGGGCTTGGCCGGACCAGTGAATAAGCTCCATCAAACCGCCCGTGTATGAGGTCCAAGTCAGGCTTCTTAGCATTCTGCATCGTTTGGATGGCCCAGCTTTGTTAGGTTAAAACACACTGCTCGTCTATGACCTGTTTGGAAGCTTCAAAAGACATTCTAGCATGGGGAATGTGAGATCTATATACACACACACACACACACACACACACACACACACACACACACACACACACACTCACTGACTGTCTGCCACACACACACACATACACTTTGCCTGTGTTATTGCTGGCCTTAACACACAGTACTGATGTGAACTCATGTGTATTGTGATAAAGGTAGGCCTATTTTTTTTACAATATTTTTTTCTTTCTTTTTTGTAGCACCCTGCAAAATATGAGTTATAACCTGATGAAGAAAGTTAGGGTAGCTCAAATATTTCAACTGGAGATAGAGAATGATAACATCACACTTTTTAATGCTACTGATAAGATTAAAGAAGATAGACACATTATATTCCCTTCAAAACTGTCCTTATCATTTTTAATAACCCGCTGTCATAAAGAAAGCCTAGAAGATCTTGCAGTAGGGTCACTAAAGAAGACAGAATGGGAACACAGAGCCTTGTAAAATGTTCGTCTCCTGACACATTTAAAATATTTATGTGTAAGGGTGTAAACTTTAGGCTGCCTTCCTGTATTGATGATTTGGTTTCATAGGCTTTCAGCTGAACATCAGCTTTGAAGCAGAAGCAGCACGTCTCAACTAAACTGCAATGCCACAG
>CM050220.1:4457500-4460000 GCA_027475355.1 Coilia nasus | reverse complement strand
CTTAATATTTAAGATTTACACATAGGTTGGATGTACAAACAGCTGTGATTTTTTTCCGATTTTTTGGAGAGGGTGACTGTCGGCCATTTGTTGATTTGACACGGAATGACCCATGGCAGATTGTGGCTGTGTGCTGTGTGGCTAACTGGGCTAATCATGTGTTTCCCACAGATTGTGGTTGTGTGCTCTGTGGCTAACTGTGCTAACTGGGCTAATCATGTGTTTCCCACAGATTGTGGTTGTGTGCTGTGTGGCTAACTGGGCTAACTGGGCTAGTCATGTGTTTCCCACAGATTGTGGCTGTGTGCTGTGTGGCTAACTGGGCTAACTGGGCTAGTCATGTGTCCCACAGATTGTGGCTGTGTGCTGTGTGGCTAACTGGGCTAACTGGGCTAGTCATGTGTCCCACAGATTGTGGTTGTGTGCTGTGTGGCTAACTGGGCTAACTGGGCTAGTCATGTGTCCCACAGGTGTCGGAGACCGAAGAGTGAGCAGCCATCTGTGGTCATCATGTGGGACCGGCACCTCCTAGTGGCCGGAACGTGTAAAGAGATCATCCAGTATCCTTCTCCTCTTTCTGTAGTGCAGCAAAATGTAACTACCCATGCAAATTGAGTCATTCCAATAGTCACAATGATGGAAATGGTCTAGCATAAATTATATCATTTTATAATAATCTATTATACATGTATGTTTTGTAATTCATCCCATGTGCCTCTGTACAGCACCCCACTCAGCGAAAGCTGTGTGTAAACATGCTTCGCAAACACAAAACAATATTAATATAATAATAATTTTTATTACCTACTTGCTTATAGCAGGAAAGCCAAAGGTGTCACACACTCTTGAGTTGTAGATGCCAGTAGTAGGTTAGAGTGGACTGGATAGGAGGGTGTAACGGGGTGTGTCTCCATGACGACGGTTGACCCTTGACCTCTGGTGTGGGTATCACCTGGACGACGAGTCCGTGCTGGTGCCGGAGCTGGACGGTGTTCGCATCATCAGCAGCACACACCACGAGCTCCTGCAGGAAGTACCAGGTCAGAACACAACACACACACACACTCATACATGCAAACATACACACACACACACACACACACACACACACACACACACACACACTCATACATGCAAACATACACACACACCACGAGCTCCTGCAGGAAGTACCAGGTCAGAACACAACACACACACACACACACACACACACACACACACACACACACACACACACACACATACATGCAAACATACACACACACCACGAGCTCCTGCAGGAAGTACCAGGTCAGAACACAACACACACACACACACACACACACACACACACATACATGCAAACATACAAAGAACACACCACAAGCTCCTGCAGGAAGTACCAGCTCAGAACAAAACACACACACACACACACACACACACACACACACATACATGCAAACATACAAAGAACACACCACGAGCTCCTGCAGGAAGTACCAGCTCAGAACACAACACACACACACACACACACACACACACACACTCATACATGCAAACATACACAGACACACCACAAGCTCCTGCAGGAAGTACCAGGTCAGACACACACACACAGTTATACATGCAAACACACACACACATGCATCACAAGCTCCTGCAGGAAGTGCCAGGTTAGAACACAATGCGCGCACACACACACACACACACACAGTTACAATTATGTGTACACACTAAAACACAGAAAGAACTTTTTATTCTTTGATACTTGTGTGCAGGATGTTAGTCCTGTGTTCAAACACACACACACACACACACACACTCACACTGCTGTGTTCTCCTTGTGCAGGTGCGTGTGAAGAGATCTTTAAGATCGCCTCTATAACACACACACACACACACACACACACACACACACACACACTGCTGTGTTCTCCTTGTGCAGGTGCGTGTGAAGAGATCTTTAAGATCGCCTCTATAACACACACACACACACACACACACACACACACACACACACACACACACTGCTGTGTTCTCCTTGTGCAGGTGCGTGTGAAGAGATCTTTAAGATCGCCTCTATAACACACACACACACACACACTCACACTGCTGTGTTCTCCTTTCTGTGCAGGTGCGTGTGAAGAGATCTTTAAGATCGCCTCTATAACACACACACACACACACACTCACACTGCTGTGTTCTCCTTTCTGTGCAGGTGCGTGTGAAGAGATCTTTAAGATCGCCTCTATAACACACACACACACACACACTCACACTGCTGTGTTCTCCTTTCTGTGCAGGTGCGTGTGAAGAGATCTTTAAGATCGCCTCTATAACACACAAACACACACACACACACACTCACACTGCTGTGTTCTCCTTGTGCAGGTGCGTGTGAAGAGATCTTTAAGATCGCCTCTATAACACACACACACTCACACTGCTGTGTTCTCCTTGTGCAGGTGCGTGTGAAGAGATCTTTAAGATCGCCTCTATAACACACACACACACACACTC
>CM050220.1:4445000-4447500 GCA_027475355.1 Coilia nasus | reverse complement strand
CGTTCGGACTCACAAACAACAGAGTGGGTAGACTATGAAAGGCTCGAGATGTTGATGGATGCGATGATAGGCTTACAGAGGGCAGAATTCATGTAGCACTAAATGGACAAAGTGTTGGACGAATAGACTTTTTTTTCTCACTGTACGTCTGTCCAAAAAGGCCATTACCAGCTTCCTTGCAGACATGTCTTATCAGGCATCTTGTTATGCATGTTGTGTTGGTAGGAGGCCATTTTTAATGTATTTGATTATTATGAATGCTTAGAGCACAGCAAAAACACACCCATCCTTGTCTCCTGTCTGGGGGTGCTGGAGCAGGGAACAGATCTGTACAGTGCAGTAGATGACGTCCGCAACACCTGAATTATTCTCAAGATAACGTTTTTATTATTTCAGGTGTTAGCCCCTAATTACACACGCCTGATTCTCCACTCTCTCAAGATAACGTTTTTATTATTTCAGGTGTTAGCCCCTAATTACACATGCCTGATTCTCGAAGAGTCACTATTAAAAGCTTGTTGGGCATATATTACTGGTGTTGTGGACTTCATCTTATTAAAGCTGAAATCTATAAATGGCTGTCCCTTCTTCAATGCCTCTAAATGTCCCCACCCATGTCCCCCCCCCCCCCATCTCCTGCTCTTGTCAGTGTACACGGTGGTGACCTACCTGAAGAACGAGATGAACCGAGGAGACTTCTTCATGACCCTGAGGAACCAGCCGGTCGCCCTCAGTCTCTACAGACAGGTGGGATGTTCATAGCAATTACAGTTGTTGAGCTAACGGACAAACTGGCATAGTCACAAAAATCACATTTTTCAAGTTACACGCCTTATTGGTACTTACATTGAAAGCCCAGCTTTTTCAGTCCTGTGAATGAAAGAGCATGTTGTCAAGCTAGAAGCATTTTAAAATGGCATTTACTGCTAAAATCAAATCAAAAATCAAACTTATAAATTACATTTTCTCAGTTTCATTTTGTGACCATGCCTGCTTTTCCTGTGGAGTCCTCAGTCCTCCTCACTCCACAATTATGGAGTTACACATTAGTATAGTACAGTTATAAACTTTACACTAGACCACCAACAACATCAAACACTCCACAGTTACAGAATTACACATCAGTATAGTACAGTTATAAACTTTACACTAGACCACCAACAACATCAAACACTCCACAATCATAGAATTACACATCAGTATAGTACAGTTATAAACTTTACACTAGACCACCAACAACATCAAACACTCCACAATCATAGAATTACACATCAGTATAGTACAGTTATAAACTTTACACTAGACCACCAACAACATCAAACACTCCACAATCATAGAATTACACATCAGTATAGTACAGTTATAAACTTTACACTAGACCACCAACAACATCAAACACTCCACAATCATAGAATTACACATCAGTATAGTACAGTTATAAACTTTACACTAGACCACCAACAACATCAAACACTCCACAATCATAGAATTACACATTAGTATAGTACAGTTATAAACTTTACACTAGACCACCAACAACATCAAACACTCCACAATCATAGAATTACACATTAGTATAGTACAGTTATAAACTTTACACTAGACCACCAACAACATCAAACACTCCACAATCATAGAATTACACATTAGTATAGTACAGTTATAAACTTTACACTAGACCACCAACAACATCAAACACTCCACAATCATAGAATTACACATTAGTATAGTACAGTTATAAACTTTACACTAGACCACCAACAACATCAAACAACATAACACATAAATATGAACTACTGTGAGGCAAAATGTGAATTCTTATCAGATGCTGACAAATACATGACAGTGTACAGGTACAGTGGTCCCTCGTTATTCGCGGGAGTTACGTTCTAAAAATAACCCGCGATAGGCGAAATCCGCGAAGTAGTCATCTTTATTTTTTACAATTGTTATAGATGTTTTAAGGCTGTAAAACCCCTCACTACACTTATACACTTTTCTCAGACAGGCAAAGTTCACACTTGCAAACATACAGCACTTCAGAGTCACACAGCTAGCGGTGGAAGATTTATGTAAATTTTACAAGCTGAGCGCATTCTGTACTGTACAGGAGATTGCATGCACTAAAAAAATCCGCAAAACAGCGAGGCCGCAAAAGGTGAACCACGATATAGCGAGGGACCACTGTACATGTAAATACATACCTGTAAATACATACCTGTAAATACATACCTGTAAATACATACATAACAATGTACCAGCCACTTAACAGTAAATTATTATGTTGTGCCCAAATTCTGCCAGTATATTTTACCAGCATGTGGCTGGTGTGAATGTCCATCCCTGCTCCACAGCCCTCTGAGGAGGTGTCAGCCAGCTGAGTGTCCTTAGGCATGAGGTGACACTAGGTGCTAAACAGAAGTTAATTAGAACAGCCTTAGAATTTATGATAACTATACTGGAACATATAAATATTGATTAAAATGTAGTAATAATTCAA
>CM050220.1:4427500-4437500 GCA_027475355.1 Coilia nasus | reverse complement strand
GGAGCGCCTCAACCGCGCCCGCACCGCCACCGCCAAGAAGTGACCCCTGACCTCTGACCCCTCCGTCAACTCCCCCCACCAACCTCCACTGACCGCGCCCTGCTGGAGCGCCTCAACCAGGCACGCACCGCCACCTTGAAGAAGTGACCCCTGACCTTTGACCCCTCCGTCAACTCACCCCCCCCCCCATTGATGCCAGACGTCTCCTCTGTCACCCCTTGATGCAAGATGTCTGTCTGACAAGCTTGCAGGACTGACTGAACCTGCAAGGCCCTGAAAGCATTTCTGAGAGAAAGAACAGAAAACGAATTAAAAACAAACAAACAAACAAACAAAAATGTGAATGAATGGCTGAACGGAAGAGGGCATAGTACCCCAGGCAGACTGTTAGTCCATGCTGTACCAGCCCAGGCCTTACACTCGTCCCCAATGGGGGACGCTTGTATGTGTATGCATATGCTGTGTGTCTTAATTAAGTGTGCTGCTACTGCTATTGTTTTGTGTACAGTATCTCACGCCCAAGGACGATCTTTGTGGAGGCACAAACTTTAGCACTTCCTCGTTCTTACATGTAGTGGCTTCATTTTGCTTTCAGGATTGGCATGTACTGTGTCATTAAACATATGTTCTCTTAAACTGCTCTGTTTTTTTTTGTCATACTTGCTTACATTCAGAGGGAGTGGCAATGGGGGCGTGTGCCAACACTATTATTGCTTTCTTTAAAGCAGTTTAGGACTGACCTCTTGAAAAAGAGAAAAAAGAAGAACAGAAACAACAATGGACCTTGCTTCATCACACAATTTAGCAGCTGTGCCTCAAAGATGAAACACATAATGAGGTCAAATTGGAAAATAATCCACAGTGACCCACTTCTGAGAGAAGTCTTCCCTGATCCACCCATGACTGTGTTTAAGAGGGCACCCTCCATAAAAGACAAACTGGTCAAAAGTTTTTTGCCAGACACCAAGGAAAGATCATGGTTACACAAAGACCTCTGGGGAACCTATAAGTGTGGTTCATGTAAACACTGTGAGAGCATTATTCCATGCTAAACATTTCTAGATTTAAGAACACAAAAGGAATATAAAACAAATGGTTTCATTAACTGTAACTCTGAATATGTTGTGTATCGTCTGCTGTGCCCCTGTGGATGTTTCTATGTGGGGAGAACAAAGAGGAAACTGAAAGAACGCTTTTCTGAACACAAATATGCAATAAAAACCAACAATGAAGATTATCCAATGGCAAAACACTATAGAGAAATTCATCACAGTGACCCATCATCTTTAAAAGTACAGGGAATTGAAGTTATCAAGAAAACTGTACGAGGTGGGGATAGATTGAAAAGATTGCTGCAGAGAGAAACATTTTGGATCTGGAGCTTTAAGGCAATGGAGTACCCAGGTCTAAACGAAGAAATAGATTACAGACCTTTTTTGTAATAATGTGTTTAATTGTTTTTAACCACTGATATTGTGTTCACATATTGTATCATAATGTTTAGTATGCTGAGTGTATCTTTTGTATGTCTTTGTGTTATATGTTTGCTTTCTTAAGATCTGTGTGAGGGTCTTGGTAGCTTCACTGTGAAATGTTTGCTTTCTAAGACCTGTGTGAGGGGCGGGTCTTGGTAGCTTCACTGTGAAGGGAAGGTGCCACTAATTACACCTGAGGACAATCAAGCAATCAACTAGTGTGCTGTCTGTTAAAAAAGAATTCACTGCTCTATTCTCACTATGCCCTGAAGAAGGCCCAATCGCCGCTACGCGTGGGCAATTTTAAAAGTCCTTAGTGGACATGTCAGTTTAATAAAGACATTTTAAATGACATTTTTGGAGTGCCTTGGTGTAGAAAAGATTTTTCTTTTCAACTAACTTTGGATTACTCACCTTGAACCAAAGAGCACCCATAGAACATTGTTGTCTACTCTTCCTAAAGGGACTGAGCACGCCTCTGACTTGAAGCAGTTTAGGACTAATTTAATTCTCTTGCTAATCTTGGTCTGCAGCGGGACATTTGTACAGTAAAATCGGTTGCTCGGAAAATGCTGTGTGTGTGTGTGTGTGTGTGTGTGTGTGTGTGTGGCACAGTGACCACTTGTTAGCCTCTTCTGAGCGAGACAAAGCTGCCCAGTGCACGACTGCACGTCCCAGATTCCCCCGAATGAAAGTGAGCAATCAGATCGCATCTTCTTGACAAGTTTTCCCATTCACTGTTAATGAACTAACTCATTTTGGCCAGCGCGGTCTGCATGAACGAATCAGTGTATGAAGTGGTGTAGGTAGGCGATCACAAGGCGCCTTTGATTCTGCTGACGAGTACAGTTAATAAGTTGCGGGAGAGGTGCAGTTGGCACAAATCTTTCGGACCTTACACAACACGACCAACGCTGCCAACTGCAAAGCACAGACTGTTTGCAGCCTACGATAATCGGTTACTTTGAAGACTTCTTCAACCTAGCTTTTTAACGAGGTGAGTTTGCAGTGCTTGACTTCTGTCGTATTGGAATTGCATTCAACGGCAGCAAAACAAGGCAAGTTGCAAGATTGCTTGCAGCATGTTACAAATGTTGCTTTGAAGTTCGATTCGCTGTAGACTGCAGCAGCTAGTTTTTTCATTGTAACGGTGTGTAACGTTTCCTTCGTACCTGCATGAGGCTATGTATAAAATGACAACGACACTATTTCCGTTTTCAAGTGTGACCTGTTGAGCAACAGTGTATCGGACAGGCAGACCACAGGCATGCACTGCAGTCTCAGATCTTGTTGAGCCTGTTTTGTTGTTTATTTTGAATAGATCATGTCGTCGGTGAAAGTGGAATGTGTCGTGAAGGAGAAGTGCGAGATTGGCGAGAGTCCTGTGTGGGAGGAGAAGGACGGTACCCTCGTGTACGTTGACATAACTGGCCAGAGGGTCAGCAGGTGGAACCCCACGACCAATAAGATTCAGAGTTTGCGCACAGGTGAGCCGCTGGGTTAGCATAATACGACTATAATAACATTTTATGTGTATCTTTTGTAATGACTCGTGACTGTTTACTATCAACTCGTGATCGGAGCTGGGACTGGTAGCTAGAAGTGACCTGACAGGAAGTATGACACTTTCCACTCTTTTCCATTTGCAGAGAAGTATGTTGGCTCTGTCGTTCCCCGGAAATCCGGGGGCTACGTAATTGCAGAGGGCACCCGGTTCGCAGCGGTGGACTGGGAGAGGCAGAAGATCACCACCATTGCCAGTGTGGAGAGCGAGAAGCCCAACAACCGCTTCAATGATGGGAAAGTGGATCCCGCCGGCAGATTTTTTGCAGGTGTCAAATCAAAACAACTCTTAAATTCAAACTTTTAAGTATGAACTCCAAGGCCTAATGGTAACAATCGTAGCACTTGTGTTGTTACATGAAATAGTAATAATAATAATAATAATAATAATAATAATAATAATAACAACAACAACATCTCATACATTGTCTACCCACTATGCACACAATGCCATGACAACATGTATACTGGGCTAATACACCCACTGCTGTCCATGGGGAAGTTAAAACTGCCAGTTGGTGTCTGTGCTTAAATTCCAGTTAAGTTCTTTTCAAGCAAGAACTCCACTGTCCCAACCAACCCAACCACACTGACTACACCCCAACCAACATTAACTTGTAACAATTTGAAAAGCACTTCTGAATTCGCTTTGCCGCCCTCCATGGGCTATAACCACACAATGTAAGTCTGGAGGAGCAGAGCGCCTCTCTGTAGTTTGAATGAGAGACAATTCTGCTTCCAACCTGTAGGGCAACCGAAGAGGAAAAGTACTTACTGTTGCTTTAAATCATTACCTCCCCGCTCTTTTGTTGTTTTCTCCAGGCACCATGGCGATAGAGACCCGGCCTGCGGAGCTGGAGAGGAAGCAGGGCTCTCTCTACACCCTGCTCCCAAACCACACGGTGGTCAAACACTTCGACCAGGTGGACATCTCCAACGGCCTGGACTGGTCTCTGGACCACCGCACCTTCTACTACATCGATAGCTTGGCCTACACTGTGGATGCCTTCGACTATGACTTAAGCTCGGGAAGCATCAGTATGCTGTGTTTTTATATTGTATCTCTCTTTTTAACATATGGTCTTTGGGCGATACTTGACATTTACACATTTAAATGTTGACTACACTGTATATTTCGCTTAATATTATATGTTAACATTATATAATACACTTATATCTACATACATTGTATTCAACTTCTAAATATGTAAAATACCATCCAATGGCATTCAATATTAATATTTTACCTGTTTTAAAAGTGCACAAGTGACATGAAAAAACACTTCTTTGTTGTGAGAATTTGCTGTAGAGTGTTTTACCAAGCAAGTGACTCAACTTTAGATGAACTAGTTCCACTGAGTGCGATGGTAGTGTGAAATTCAGTTTTGTACAGTACACTCATGTGTTTGTGTGTGTGTGCGCACCTGTGTGTGTCTGTGTGTGTGTGTGTGCGTGTGCGTGTGTGTGTATATAGGTAATCGCAGGGTGATATATAAGCTGGAGAAGGACGAGGGCATCCCTGATGGCATGTGCATTGACGAGGAGGGGAAGCTGTGGGTGGCCTGCTACAACGGAGGCAGAGTGCTACGCATCGACCCAAACACAGGTCACTCTGTCTTGCACGCTTCTGATTGGCTAACAATGTGTGACTGAGAACAGCAGAGTGCTACGCATCGACCCAAACACAGGTCACTCCGTCTTGCACGCTTCTGATTGGCTAACAATGGGTCGCTGAGAACAAATGAGTTTTGGCTGTGTGTATGTTGTGTGTGTTCATGTTTTAATGTATTTGTGTGTGCGTGTCCATGTGTGTGTGCGTATCCGTGTGTGTGTGCATGTGTGTGCCACATGCAAGCACATACGTATGTATTAATGAGTTTCTTGTAGGTTTTCAAGAGTACATTTTTGGCCAGTTTGGTGTGTGTGTGTGTGTGTGTGTTTGTATGTGTGTGTTCTGTCTAACTGTCCTCTATCTCCTGCACAGGCACTCGTCTGCAGACCGTGTGTGTGTGTGTGTATGTGTGTGTTCTGTCTAACTGTCCTCTATCTCCCACACAGGCACTCGTCTGCAGACCGTGAGGCTCCCCGTGGAGAAGACGACGTCCTGCTGCTTCGGGGGCAAGGACTACTCCGAGCTCTACGTCACGTCCGCCTACAAAGGCCTGGATGACGCCGGCCTGGCCAAGCAGCCCCAGGCGGGCTGCATCTTTAAGGTGCGTCTGTGTCTGTTCTACTTCCTGCTCTGGTCACCTAGCCCAGGGCATGCGGGCTGCATCTTTAAGGTGCGTCTGTGTCTGTTCTACTTCCTGATCTGGCCAAGCAGCCACAGGCGGGCTGCATCTTTGAGGTGCGTCTGTGTCTGTTCTACTTCCTGCTCTGGTCACTTGGCCCAGGCCAAGCAGCCACAGGCGGGCTGCATCTTTCAGGTGCGTCTGTGCCTGTTCTACTTCCTGATCTGGTCACCTGGCCCAGGGCATCTGGCACAGAAACGAGCACAGGGAATTTCAGGTTGCGTCATGTGATCCTGCTGCTCTCACCTTCCAATTGTTGTTTTTTTAGGCCGGTTTATATTTGTTTATGTCT
This sequence comes from Coilia nasus, assembly GCA_027475355.1. Lineage (NCBI taxonomy): Eukaryota > Metazoa > Chordata > Actinopteri > Clupeiformes > Engraulidae > Coilia > Coilia nasus. The sequence goes on along the minus strand of CM050220.1, from coordinate 4,431,879 downwards.
GTAAGCTCTTTTTCTCTCTCTTTTTTTCTTTCTTTCTTTCTTTCTTTCTTTCTTTCTTTCTTTCTCTTTCTTACTCTCTCTGTCTCTCTTTTTTTCTCTCTCTCTCTCCCTCTCTATCTCTCTCTGTAAGTTTATAATAGGTTAATATGTGTTTCCATGGTAGTATTACACCCATACAACTTCATCCATAAAGATGATTTTAAAGATAAGAGTCTTCTAAAGGGGATCAACACTACTTCCTTTTTTATTTTGTTAACCAAAAATGAAGAGGTCCATTAGCTTCTGTTTGTGGTTTGTGGTATGACCCATTCCTCACAGTAGTGCTAAAAGATAGCATTCATGCACTGATGTCAAGGTTGCATTAGCGATAATTTTTTTCTCTACTGTGTTTGAGCATCAACCTGCCAGGGACTGCTGATGAAAGTTAGCCTTTGATTAAATTTGGTATTTTTTCAGAACAGAGCCTGTATCTATGGGAATATTGATTAATGTACACTGTCCCCTTTGAGACAAACAAACATCCAAGCATACATGATGCCTGTGTTTTAGGTGACTGGTCTGGGTGTGAGAGGAATTCCCCCATACTCCTTCGCTGGATGAGCCCTCTACAGTGCCACCTAAAGACCAGAAGGAGAACTGCAGTCTGCAAAATCACGTTTTTCACATAGTAGCACCATGTCATGTGTTGCTTTATGAACTTAACAACACCAGTATTAACACCAGCATTCCCATCATCCCCTGTGAGTAACAACACGGTAACACACTACAGGAGGGCTGGCTGGCGAGGTTTAATTTGCAGGGCTTTACTGTTTCCATTGTTTCAATGTGTGAGCATTTGTAGTACAATTACACTGATATGACCCAATCAAAATGCATTAATGAGGATGTCTGAGATCTGCTGTCCAATGGTTATGAGAGCACACGGTCTTCACTAGTATATGACTGGACTACAGCAGCTAATTTAATGCAGTGAAGCTACCTTGCCACAGTAATTTGGTTTTAAAGTACCTCTGCTAATACAGCACTGTTGTTCATAAAATCTATTAACATCCATTACAGTAACTGCTAATGAATTGCCACAAGGCTTAAATAAAGCACTTGGTGAAAATGTTGGTCTGACCTATTTGGTGAATGGAGTGTACATACTATAGGGCTTTCATACACACATACTCATCAGAGTACCCAAAGCGCTTTACAGAGAAATGATTCAGAATCACCCATACACCCATACACACACACATTCACACACTGATGGTGAAGGCTGTCTTGCAAGGCACTAGTTGGTACACGCGGAGCAGTATGGGGTTCAGTGTCTAGTATACTGGGAGTAGTATGGGGTTCAGTGTCTAGTATACATGGGAGTAGTATGGGGTTCAGTGTCTAGTATACACTGGGAATAGTATGGGGTTCAGTGTCTAGTATACACTGGGAGTAGTATGGGGTTCAGTGTCTAGTATACCTGGGAGTAGTATGGGGTTCAGTGTCTAGTATACACTGGGAGTAGTATGGGGTTCAGTGTCTAGTATACATGGGAGTAGTATGGGGTTCAGTGTCTAGTATACACTGGGAGTAGTATGGGGTTCAGTGTCTAGTATACATGGGAGTAGTATGGGGTTCAGTGTCTAGTATACACTGGGAGTAGTATGGGCTTCAGTGTCTAGTAGACACTGGGAGTAGTATGGGGTTCAGTGTCTAGTATACTGGGAGTAGTATGGGGTTCAGTGTCTAGTATACATGGGAGTAGTATGGGCTTCAGTGTCTAGTAGACACTGGGAGTAGTATGGGGTTCAGTGTCTAGTATACTGGGAGTAGTATGGGGTTCAGTGTCTAGTATACATGGGAGTAGTATGGGGTTCAGTGTCTAGTATACACTGGGAGTAGTATGGGGTTCAGTGTCTAGTATACACTGGGAGTAGTATGGGGTTCAGTGTCTAGTGTACACTGGGAGTAGTATGGGGTTCAGTGTCTAGTATACACTGGGAGTAGTATGGGGTTCAGTGTCTTGCTTAAGGAGGTGGAATCAAACCAACGACTCTATTGCTGGACGGCAATTCCACAGTACCTCCTGAGCCACTGTCACCTGTTTGACGACTGTGAGGTGTGAGACAGTAATCTATTGTGACTGCACTGAAAGGGAAACATGACACTGAATAACAGCAGAGGTACTTCCCTAAATGCTACTCTGATGATCTGATTTGGCCTGAAACTGTTTCCTGTATTGTCTTCTCTGGTGTCGTATAAAATGCCAGTCAGAAATTCTCACAGACCACAATCTGACTGAGCAGAGAACTGCCCTTACAAACAGCGACTTCACAAACTTTCATTTTTTATGGTAAGACATTGTCTTTTTAGCACATTATATCTAAGTCTAGATATAGACTTATTCAAGGCTAGATATACATTTATTCAAACAGAAGCTATACTTCCTCTGGCCTAGCCTCTGGTAAACTACATGTAAGTACTACATCACTGAAATGTATTTGTAGCTGTTACTCTGTTGTTTCCGTGACAACGCTGTTAGAATACATTAATGACCTATTAATGACCTATCACATGATTCCAAGTATATACTATCTATAGAAACGTTTAAAAAACCTGGATGCATTACATAATGATTAATTTAACCCACTAAGTGTTCATGCCAACAAAGTGCTTTATTCTATTGAAATGTCTCAGCCTTCGAAAAAACAAAGATACCAAGCACTGTGCATCATTCCTATACTCTTTCAGCAATGATCATGCTAAGGACTGCTATGCTCTTTCATCAATGATCATGCTAAGGACTGCTATGCTCTTTCAGCAATGATCATGCTAAGGACTGCTATGCTCTTTCAGCAATGATCATGCTAAGGACTGCTAAGTGTTGCATGTACTTTACCCCTACACACACAGCTAGCGCCTTCTGCTAACTAACGTATGCAAGGACCAGGTGTTTGTGGCAGAGCAACCACGCGTGTGTTACCTGTGTCAGGTGTTTGTGACGGGGCAACCGGGTGTGTAGCAGGGTAACCTGTGTCAGGTGTTTGTGACAGGGCAACCAGGTGTGTAGCAGGGTCACCTGTGTCAGATGTTTGTGACCGGGCAACCACGCGTGTAGTATTGTCACCTGTGTCAGGTGTTTGTGACGGGGCAACCGGGTGTGTAGCAGGGTAACCTGTGTCAGGTGTTTGTGACAGGGCAACCAGGTGTGTAGCAGGGTCACCTGTGTCAGGTGTTTGTGACAGGGCAACCACATGTGTAGTAGGGTCACCTGTGCCAGGTCGGAGCCGTCATGGAGAAGCTGGATCTGCCGGACTGGATGTCACAGCTACCACGTGAGCTCACCACAGTGCCCCTATGGGACCTTGCCATACCTGGTGAGTACGGCTACCTGAGCAGCTAAGCTGTCAACCAGTACGTGTTCATGTTGTTGTTGTTCATTGTTGTTGTTGTCTTAGTTCCTGAGTTATTTAGTCTCCAAAGTTGCCATGGGCAGGTAAATTCTGCCACCTTGTGTCCTCATGACAATAGTGCGTGGGTGTGGGTGTATGTGGGCAGGTATTGCTGTACATGTGTGGTCCAAATGTCCCCAGTAAGTAGTGCGTGGGTGTGTGTGTATGTGGGCAGGTATTGCTGTATGTGTGTGGTCCAAATGTCCCCACTAAGGTAGAAAAACCAGACAATGTGATTTGTGGGGATGAAACTGTGGTCCCCACTAACTAACTTAAAGTGCCAAAACATTGCTTTACTGACAAGTTAATGTTAGGGTTGAATTTGCTCTGGGTTTGGAGTGTGTGTGTGTGTGTGTGTGTGTGTGTGTGTGTGTGTGTGTGTGTGTGAAATGATTTATATATGATATATGTCTGATTATATTTATATCTGATATATATGTGATTTATATTTGTACACATCTGTAGGAAGTCATGACAGTATGACCTACTGCTTGGACAGCTCCTCCACACTGGAGCCCAATACTGCCCAGTGGATTAGGAACCTGCAGAGGATGCTCCCCCGCGCCGTCAACTCCATCGTCAAGCAGTGGACCACCACACAGGTACTGCCCTGTACAACCTTAGTCCATGGTCCTGTTTGGTATTGCAGAGGTCCAGTGATTTCCTGCGTGTCCTGTCATGTCAAGTGCATGGCTTAGTTACTCACAGTAAGTTGTAAAGCTCCTAATACAGCAGAGCTAAAGTTTTGCTTTATGATTGAAGCCATAAATCTTCTCTATTAGAAGATTTACTTCATGCGCTGTGTGAAGATAGCCATATGACTTTTATTAAGAGACCTACTACATACTTTTGTGAGTTAACTTTACCTGTTTTTTTTTTCACAAAACTGTGTACATAAGATACTCATCTGATGTCAAAGCTAGTTGTCGGTCACAATGTACTAGCTGT
>CM050220.1:4400000-4425000 GCA_027475355.1 Coilia nasus | reverse complement strand
CCTCTTGTATAGTTGCCCTCTTTGTGGCTGGTCTGAACCTCACTGCAAACTGGAGGTATCTGATAGTGCACCTGTTCTCATCCGTGAAGAAGATAACTTTGGCAGCTTACCCAGAGCTGCTCGACTGGGTCTTACGGCAGCGATGTGGTTCTGACAAAACCTGCATCAACATCATCGCTGCTGATTTTGTGGGTGTTAATGAATTTGTTCAGCTTGTCATCAATATCAATCACACTTTTTTTAAATTCCGTGATAGCTGATCAAAGGGACTCCTTTGGAAGGGACTTAAAGGGTTTTCCTTAATCACCTGAGATTTTTTAAACAGATATTGTATGCTGTACAACTTAACTTTTATTAGGGACCCTTTCGTAGGCTTAAAATATCCTTGACTGACATCACCATTCACTGAATCTGGAGGAAATGTGGTAATACACATTCATTTTGTTTGTGTTTAAGCTACTGTATGTTACTGGTATTTAATGTATGGGTGATGTCAAAAGAGGTGTAAGCTTCCAATGACGATTAAATCAATTAAGGTTGTTTGGTCCTCTACATGACCCTGCTAAATATGTACACACCTATGTATTACAATAGGGCTGCACGATATTTAAAAAATGTGCGATATGCGGTAACATTGCTGAATGTTGCAATGACGATATATTTTGAGATAAACAAATATTTAAATATAGTTTTGACATCTTTCAGTTTAATCTTCACCGCTAGGCTGTAGCCAGTACGCAGCCCATGGGGTGGATATCAAGGTCAGCAGGACTCCATTTGATTTCCAAAACATCTTCATATATGAAAACATGGCTTAAGTGGAATAAATGGGACATTACTCTAAGCTAGTGTCCCATTTATTCCAGTTAAGCCATGTTTTGCGATATGTATATCACGATACTGTATGTTGCGATATTACAATATTTTTGAGATATTGTGCCGCCCTGTATTGTAATTGTGTATGTGAATGAAATCAGTTTGAGAACTGGCTCTGCTAAATATGTACATACATTTTAGAACTGTATATGTAAATAAATGTTTTGAACTGCCTTTCCTTGAGTATCCTCGCCCTTGGTGTGGCAGGCCAACACAGTAAGGTGACCCAGTGACTCTAATGACATAAAGGGGAAGAATATTGGTTACACTATGGTGACACCCCAGGTTCATCAGTGACATTTCTTTCAAAAAATATAAATAAAAATAAAATAATATAAATAAAATAAAATAAAAATAACAGTAGTATTGTTATTAGAGGCTGACATTTAATTAGCCCTATGACTTATATTAAAATCTCACTTTATATTGAATTTATTTATTATAGTTATATTGAAGTCTTCTCCTTCAGCTCTGTCTCACTGGATACTGTTCAGGAAATAGCTGCTAGTTGCAGCAAATTTTAAATCAGCCTCATGACTATGACTACAGGCATTCAGGCCCAGGTGTGCATGCTATTATCAGCATAGCCAAATAACCACCCATTTGCACAGCCTATGTCTCTGTTTATGTTATATAATAATTATATATTATAAATTATGTAACATGTAATATTTGGGCAAAATATTCTGATTACATAATTTCTCTGCACTTGGCTCCACCTCATAGATCACATGCCTTGCATCAATTAGCATAATTGCTTAATTTCATTAAAATAGACATTGAGGAGTTTAGAAAAAAAAAGTTATTTTTCTGCCTGTAGTCCACAAAGGACCCTTTGACTCATACGTCCTTTGCAAGGACCTATTAGATTTTTTGTGTGTGTGTGTGTGTGTTTAAGATAAAAATGTGCTCATGTGGTCTTCAATGCAGTTTGCATGTGTTCTGCTTATGCTTTGGGAAAACACAGCAAACATCAACTATTTATCTACTTCTACTATCTACAGACTTTTTAAAGAAACAATTTTTTAGCTGACAATGATCATCTACATCACAAGTCATAATCATGGCTATTGCCAAATGGTCAAACTAACTTTCCAGATGATTATACACTCGGTGACTCTTTGAGCAGTACTGCTGGGCAACATCGCTAACAGATGTCATTTCAACATTTTATTACTCCTATTATGAAACACATTTTTATCAGGAGAACTTAGATCAGAAGCAGGCAACTGTTTTGTGATCCCTCCATCTGAAAATAAAGGAGGCAATTATTTCAGTGTGTGTTTGTGTGTGTGTGCGCTCGCGCATGCGTGACTGTGTGCGTGCGTGCGTGCATGTGTGTCTGCTGTTATTGTTGTGACCCCCTCAAAAACAAGATGTTGAATGAGAACTTGAATGTGCTGCCCGGCCAAAACACGCTGCCTAAAAAAGTGTTTGCGCTGTGCATCACTGCACCGGCGTTAGACCAGCTCAGCGCTGCAGCAGATCATGATGGCGTCGTTGAGGCCGGTGTCGTCCGCCGAGCCCCTCTTCCCCTCGGTCTTGGTCTGGAGGCCGCAGATCCCCGATGCGCATTTGGGGCTCCACTCGCCCCAGCTGCCCCAGCTCAGGCCGTCCCCCTCCAGCTCCCCCCCGTCCGTGCAGTGGAAGCGGATGTTGTTGGCGGCCGTGTCGTCCAGCCCGCCACGGCGAGGCTCCACGCGCAGCTGGAAGGCGTCCAGACGCCCTGACGGACACAGCTTGTCTACGGCCCAGTCCCCATATCTGCACAGAACCGCAGTAAGCACACATACACAACTGATAAACAAACATATACACAGACACATACAAACACACATAACGATACACACACACATACCACATACGCTCACACACACACAGACAAACATGCACGCATGTAAACACACATACAAACATATACCCATGCTTGAACACACACATACACACAGACACATACAAACACACATAAAGATACACACACACATACACACACGCACACACAGACAAACATGCACGCATGTAAACACACATACAAACATATACCCATGCTTGAACACACACATACACACAGACACATACAAACACACATAACGATACACACACACACACAGACAAACATGCACACATGCATGCGCTCACACACACACACACAAATATACACACACATACAGTATACACACATATACACACACACAATCATCTGTACATTTGGAATTAGGTCAAGAGTCAAGATGGCTGGGTCTTGGCTGGGCCCGGGACAAGATAATCTGATGAGCCCCCACCACCCATATCCCATAATTGAAGGAGGGACCAGTTCTGCCCCCTCCCCCCTTTGCCTGGGCCCACGACAAGAGACCATTTGTCCCCCCATCAGCGGGACTGTGGTCACGGGCTACACATGAGAGGAGTGTAGGTTTGATAAGCAGTGGGTACGGTGACTTACGGTCCTGGTGACTCCACGGTCTCATCAGTGGGAAGGTCCTTGTCCTTGTGCTTGCACAGCAGGCGAATACCATTGAGCGCCGTGTCATCACCACCAAACCGCTTCTTTTCCACCTGGAAACAAACGTCCATGTTCACATATATCACTCTCGGGAATCATTTTCTATTTTTAGCCACATGAATAAAAGTACGCTTATTAAAATAAAACATACTTGGCTGCAGAAGGACTTTTTGTATTATTATTATACAATATAATTGCGATCCAAAGAAGGTGATTATGTAATATGTAGCTATGTCACAGAGCAGCCTTGTGCTGATTACCAAAAAACCAAGAGGTAGAAACTATTCAAAGTCATTCGAGGTATCAAATCTATTTGATTTAAGGAAACATATACATAGGTTGCATGCCGGAGTACTACTACTACTACTACTACTACTACTACTGCTACTACTACTACTACTACAACTACTACTACTACTACTACTACTAATAATAATAATAATAATAATAATAATAATACTGAAAGCACAGCCCTACCTGAATACTGAAGCCATGAGCGTAGGTGCCCGCTGGACACATCTTGCGTTCTCCAAATATCCCCCACGGTCCTCCGTTGGTCACTTTTATGTCCTCCGCGCTCGACATGAGGGGGACCACGAGAAGAGCGACCACAAAACGAAGTTTCAGGCTCATCTTTCCCGTATCCTGACTCGCGTACGGCTCAAACTGCTGTCTAGGCTGCCCACAACGCTTAACACTTATGAAATATAATCAGGCTTTACAGGTGATCTGGCACTCTAGCTACAGTAAGGGTGCTGCTGAGGATGGAGGAAGGCTAGCACTGTACATTCACTCCCCACACTAGAGGTCCATATCCTGGCTTCGGAAAATACAAACGCCTGTCTCATATTTGCTTCACCGAAGCAGGTGATCCCAATCAGTGGTCGAGTAGGTCAGCAAATTAGTGGAATCACGTGTTAAGTGGAGAGGCAGAGGGACAACAGGGGAAGCTCTGTCCCTTCTGAAGCTGGGATGATGAAGGCCAACATTACAAAGACTGGGAGAGAGAAAACACACACACACACACACACATATATACACACACACTCACATATGCTGTATATACAGTGTACAGTGACCATCTCGTAACACTTCATATAGTAACTCAACTGCCCCCTAGTCAGTGTAATGGTTGAGATTTAGTGTCCATTGGTACATCAGAGAGATACCACTCCATCACAGGGCCATGCCCTGACATGCATCTGTCATGTGGTCTGTCACAGCTCACGCACATCACAAATGACATCTCTGGCCCCCTGCCCCCTGTTCTGCGCTATGCCTCCCCCACATTTCCTGCTTGTAACGAGACTCAAACCTGTACTGCCCTACAAAGCCAAAAGGCAGTAACTGCATGTTTTGTGAAACTGAGCTTAGACTGAAAATTGACTTTATAAACACCTCCTTTGTCCTGAAACTAAATCTCTTGATTCTTCCTATTAAGAAAGTACATAAAAGCATCACCACTATTATACCTACAACATGTTTGACTGGGCAGCACGACAACTTTAAAGGCATTTCCTCAGTTCCAATGTTCATGCAGTTACTGCACTCTGCCTTTGTAGGGCAGTATAACACTCTAGGTAGCGGCCCAGCTCAAAAATGGGTAACACTTTATTTTACAGACGGTGTTACTGTCACAGTGTATCTACCTGCTTAGGTGCAGGGGTACAACCTGTGTAACAATACCACGTAATATTATGTATTTGCATCATGTTTTGTTCACAAAAATACATTATGTAGGTACAACACTAGTGTAACAAAACAACTTATGTAACAATACAGCCTGTGCCACAATATGTAACATGTACTGACAGAGATGGGGACTCTACTCACATGACTTGGACTCGAGTTAAGCTCGAGTTGCAATTTTGATGACTTAAAGCAAATTTGGCATTGCTTGTGACTCGACTTGGACTGGAACGCTATTGACTCGAGACTTGACTTGGACTTGCTTACTTCCACCTCTGTGTGCTAGTGTTGTACATTTAATGTGTTTTTGTTACGAAGTATATGATATTACATATTTCTTGCACAGGTTGGACCACTGTACGTAATCAGGTAGATACACTGTGACCCGAACATGTCTATGCACTTAGGCCCTGCAGGCCTTTCTGCTACACTAGAATGCGTGGGCATTTTTGAGGAGCCAAAAAAAACATGAATTAAAAGCTTTTCACATGCATTCTCTTTGAGTGCCATTTTTTGTTTGTTTGTTTGTTTGTTTTTTCTACATCACTAAAATGTATTCAGTCTCCGTGCTCCCCTTAATGTTCCCTGCAAGAAAACAACCAGCCGCATTGCACCATGGGAAATCATTTAGCTGAGCGAAGGTTTCGCTGTGCTTGTTTCCCCTGTGTCATAACTTAAGGAATGCAAAAGTCTCCTTCAGGCCTCATCGAAAGACCTCTGGCCAAATCAATGCACATCTACGGAGCAAGTGTGGTCTGAGTGGTGTCAGTGCCCATCGTCTACCATTCTAGCACATCACTCATTAGGGCACACACACCAGAGACTTGGGGCAAATACAGAATGTTCACTCGTTCACTATAAAGTGGCGTTATGACACACACTGTCTTTAGTGAATGTGTTGCTTATAATGCTATCCAAAAAGGGCTATTTAAACATTAGGCTGCCAACATTAGATGAGGAAGATGTTCCCTATCTGGTGGCTCCCTCTCTCACACGCACACACACACACTCTCTCTCTTGCTCTCTCTCTCTCTCTCTCACACACACACACTCTCTCTCTCTCTCTCTCTCACACACACACATACACACACACACACACACATGCTCCAGGGGGGAGGGGGCAGAGAGAGAGAGAGAGATTTAACATTCCTCCGCTGAACATTGTTGTTGAAGGTGACAGGGTTTTGCAGAGAGAGAGAGAGAGAGATTTAACATTCCTCCGGTAAACATTGTTGTTAAAGGTGACAGGGTTTTGCATAAAGGGGTTTCCTCTACACTCTCCCCAGAGCGAGACAGAGATGTGGGACATTCCTAAAATGTACATTTTTGTTTCAGTTGACAGGGTTTGCATAAAGGGTCTTTCTCTATACTCTCCCCATACCAGAACCGGATGCTGTAAAAGACACCTGACAGAGTAGTACAGAGCAATAATAAACAGCACCCAGTGTTATTGTGATTACACAGCACCCAGTGTCATTGTGATTACACAGCACAGCACACAGTGCACACAATAAAACTGACCATGCATTTAACCCATCACGCACGTGAGCAGGGGGCAGCCATGACAACTGAGCATGAGGAACAGTGTTTGGGGACGGTACCATGCTCAGGGTAGGGTTAGATGACTTGCTCAAGGGCACTTCAGGCACAGATGAGGGAGCAATGCAGGGTGAGATTAGCCTGGTAAACCCCCCCCTCGTACTTCATGTCATTTTGTACAGGCGGTCTGGACCGGAATCTCTTGAGGGTCATGTAGTTGGCCCCAGCAAGGACGATCCAATCAGCGAACAGAGGTTGTGTTCGTTAGCCATGACATTGACCCTGTGTGCCACATTTGAATTGTAGTGGGTAGGTAGGCTAACTGCATATGTGATGGCCAGGCATTAGCGATTGGGTAAAGGCAGAGGCACTTGTTTTAAACTTCAGCAGAGTCCACACCTCCAGACCCTCTGATCCAGACCCTCTGTACAAAATGAAATGAAGTACGAGGGGCTGGTTTACCAGGCTAGGGTAAGATATCTTGCACTGAATTAGGTACAGGGCAGGACAGTGCCCTTGGAGCAATGTGGGGTTGGATGCAGTACAGTGTATTAGGTACAGGGACAGTGCCCCTGGAGTAATGTGGTGTTAGATGCCTTGCTCAAGGGCACTTCAGCCATAGATGAGGGCGCAGGAGTGAGGGTGCTGGTAATTCCCTTCCTTACCCACAATTCCTTACAGGAATCGACCCTCCGACCATCCACTCACACACCAACTTTTTACCCATTAGGCCACAGCAACTCCTTACCCAGGAGCCCATAGCTCCTTACCCATAAGGCCACAGCAACTCCTTACCCATAAGGCCACAGCAACTCCTTACCCATGAGGCCACAGCTGCCCCAAGTGGAGTTGGGATGCCTGCCACTTCCTGTTCCGTTGCACAGCGGAGTAAACGTGTACCCTTGTCTGATATTGTATGATGGTAAGTTTATATCACAGATAAACTCTGAACAGTCAGGATGATGGTTGGAAAATCATCAAAACAAGGCTTCATTTGCAATGACGTGCACCAAAGAGGAGAGAGAGGGGGGCGAGAGGGAGCATAGTTTAACACAAAGATTTCACGGCCTTACTACCAAACGGCAATAGACTTCTTTGGGACTGTGTAAGGATAGGGTATTAAAAATATCCCTGTCACTAAAGGTGCATGCTTTATTTAATGTAATCGCCTTTCCTCATCGTTTTTGACCAAGAGCTTGCTTGTCTCTGGAACCGAACACCATGAGGAAGTTGGAGTCTTGTTTTCTACCTGACTGGATTAGGTTGAAGAAAACAGATCTGTCTTTGTGTCTCTCAGACATGTTGCAATGCAAGCAATGTGAACCATTGTGTGCATATATCATAATGAACAGTTTGGCTAGTGTTGAGTGATATATTTGCGTCTGGTCATGGTTTATTTATGGCAAATATCCTCCTCTTTACTATTGTCATCAAAAGTATTGCGCAATATGCTATACTGAAAGGGCTATTCAAAAATTAGGTTGCAAACATTGTGTGAGAGAGAGAAACAAAGAGGGAGAAAGAAAGAGAGAGACAGAGAGAGAGAGAAATTTAATGCTGTAGCTGTACATTTTTAACACAAGTGGGTCCTAATCTTTTAGAGTTATAGGTGGCAGCGTTTTGCATAAGGCGTGTTACAACCCAGGCTCATATGGGCCTCAACATGAATGAAGGCAACAGAGTTTTCTTTTATTTAATAGAAAACAGAGATCAGTAAGTCCACTGTCTAGGGTTACTGGTGTAACTGTGGTGAAAAACGCTGGCAGCAAACAGTGTAGCCCCTTAACACTTTGGGCTATTTTGGGGGTTTTGCTTGAAATTGCACAGTGTCTGCTTTAGTGGCTCCTGTGTTCACATACTTTGGTCTATCATCAATTGGCAAGCTGAGACCCTGTACAATTTTAGGTGATCACAGAATTATTCTGTGATGCACTGTTCAAAAACTACAGAGGCTAGAATATTGGTTTTCATTTCATGCGATTATGCACATCCTTGGAAATGCCAATATATCAACTGTCTAGTTTATCTACAGTCACATGACATGGTGACATAAATGAACTATTTAGCATATAAAACTTGATTTGGTCATGCCAAGCAGTGGTTATATCTATTCTTTACAGTGTAAGCTTTCAGAAGGTATATGGCATTGCTATGTTATACCAACATGGGGTCTCCCATCACTCATTTACATTGCTTGAATCAACATGGCTCTGCTGCTGATGTCCCACTCCTGGGATATTAAAGTGCTAAGGGGATAGTGGAGGTGGATGGCTGCAATTTATGGTATTAGTCGCACTATTAGATGCACGCCTAGCCGCTGCAGCAATAAAAAAGTCCTGAATCCCCCCTTCCCCCTCTCCAATCCCCATCTTCCAGGGTCCAAAGTCCAAAGGGAGGGACATACTGTGTAGGGCCAGAAAAAACTTCCTCAAATGCATAGCTGACTGATGATCTAATTTTACCTGAGATTATTTCCTACTGGGTTTGGTATAAAAGCCACAGATCTGTGACTGAATACACACCTCCAACTGCTTGGGCCAGAACTGTCCTTGACAAGTGACTCAGCTTACTTTGTTTTGTGGTAAGTCTTGCTATGACTACATGACTTATGGCAGGTGTTAATAGTGTTCATATACAGTAAATACTGCTATAGTTTTAAATATCTTTATGCTATGTAGCTGCGAGTATGTATTGTCTAAAAATTGACCAATTGCAAGTAATTGCAATTTTTTGAAATTTTGATGAAACTTTGAACTTCTATATTTCTAAAATCCATGGGGCCCTTAAAGTGCTACCACTGGCAAGTACAAACATGATTCTGTGTGTAACGTGCATTTTGTGAGACCAAATCTGTAACACCTTGATGCTTTTCCTTCCTTTCACCAGTTCATCTGTGCCAAAGCTGCATCCATCATGGACAAGCTTCAGAGGATGAGTAGCTGGATGTCCCTGCTTCCCCCTGAGTGCACCAGTGTGCCCCTGTGGGACCTTGCCATACCTGGTGAGTACAGCTACTTTTTGTGCTTCCAAAGCTGCCGTTAGACATTAAGGAAATGCTGCCTCTCTGTGTGCTTGAGGGAGGGGGGGAGGGGGAGAGAGAGGGGGAGAGAGATAAAGGGATTTGTTATTGTTTTATATGAAATGAGATCATTGTTTATGAGTTAGCTTGTACATCTATTCTACATTCCATTAAAGCATTTTTCAGCACACAGAAAAGTTAATAAACAAACTCAGAATATTTTGTGTTATTATCTGTATTTTTCTTTTTTGGTAAATGTTTTTAGGGAGTCATGACAGTATGACCTACTGTCTGGACACCAATGGTCCTTTGGAGCCAAATGCACCCAAATGGTTGAAGAAGCTAGAGATAATTTCCCGCCACTTTATCAAGAGATGGGCCACCACTCAGGTACAGCATGACTTTAGTGCAGAGGCTCATCAACATGCACTGCATGGTTTTAATCTAGTGGCGTGCACACCTGCAGCTTACTCTCTGTGTGGTCTACCTCACATTTCCACAGCCCATAGTGCTCTTCAAACATGTTCTGTGTGTGTAGAGATGTTCTTCTGCTCTTTCAGGACCTTACCATCAGCGAGCAGCTTTCTGCAGGTGTTCGCTACTTTGACATGAGGATTGCCTGCAAGCCAAAGGATGGACAACGCCCCTTGTACTTCGCCCATGCGCTCTACACCACAGTCACTGTGGAGGTAAGGAGAAACAGCACGCACACACACACACGTGCATATTACATTACTCTTAGTAGACGCTTTTATCCAAAGCGACTTACAAAAGGAGGACACAACAAGCTAACAGAGGTGTAAAGGAACATGTGCATTAAGTAAGTTTCCTGGAGCAGGGACACTTCAGACACCTAAACAGTTGTTTGCTGCTAGATTTGTTGGTTGCTTACTGTATTCCAGTAAGATTCGCTTGTAGTCCCTTAATTATGTTGTGTATCCTAGAAGAGGGCTCTGCTCTCATAACCTTTTTACAAACATGTCTTGAGAAAGTGGCAACGTTCTAAGCTAAAGGTAGGCTAAACAATGAAGCCAAAACTTCAGTGTGTTTTGGTAGTTTTTGAGTCCAAGATAACTCTAAGGGAGGTGATTTTTTTTTTATCCATTAGTTTAATCCCAGATAATTTACATTGATATTAATAGAATGAATTGACCAAGATGGCCGAGGCCAGATCAAGCCTCCTCTGGTCTGTGAGGAAGTCTATGACCTTACTGCCTACCATTCTCCAACAGGACACCTTCAAGGAGGTGGCAGAGTGGTTGGCAAAGCACCCCAAAGAGGTCATCATTCTGTCCTGCAAAACCTTTGATGGCATGAAGGATGATGACCATGAGAAGTTCATTGCCCAGCTGAAGAGGATCTTTTCAGCAAAACTCTGCCCTAAAACGGTTTGTGCCTTGCTGTGCAGTACTAATGCACATTTAAATCAATCTGAGTGTTGTTGCTCTTTGTTTCAGTGTTGAAGGAGTATTTATGGTACAGTAGATGAAGAGGTTGTTTTGTGAGGACATTCCTATTTGAAACACCAAATGCATTACAAGTCATGTTTGACTTTGTCTCCAGGACAATCCCACTCTTCAGGACTGCTGGAAGAGCAACTATCAAGTGATCTTTTCCTATGCTGACAAAAAGTACGCTTCAAATGACCTGGATCTGTGGACCGAGATCGACTACTGGTGGTCTACCCAGGATAGGACAACTGCAGAAAAGGTTCTAGACTACTTGGATACCCGCTTGAAGAACAAAGGAAGAGATGGTGAGTGAAGCCCAAAGAGGGGACTCGAACTTTTGCATGCAGTGATGACAATATGCTGATGCAACTTTAGGAATACATGACATAGTCATTAAAATAGTGTAGTCTTTGTAGTATTCTTATTTGTATTTGTTTCAGATGCCCTAAAGTGTTCTTCAGTCATACAACAATGCCACTACACCATAATAAAACAATACAACAACACTACTACTACCACCACAAATTAAAAAAAAAAAAAAAATCATAACAACAACGATGATGATGATGATGATAATAATAATAATAATAATAATAATAATAATAATAATAATAATAGAAGAAGAAGAACATACTGAAATGATTGTGTGTGTTTGTTTTCTGTCTGTTTGCTTAGTAGACAAATTCTTTGTGGCTGGTCTGAACCTCACTGAGAATGAAAAGTATGTGCTTGAGCACCCCTACTCATCCATGATAAAGATGACTCATAGGGCTTATCCACAGCTGCTGGACTGGGTCAGTCAACAGCACTGTGGTTCAGCCAAAACCTGCATCAACATCATCGCTGCTGATTTTGTGGACCCTGAGTTTGTCCAGCTTGTTATCGATCTCAATATAAAAAAATGATTTAATTATTGTTGAAAATGCTGACAAAGGATAAAAATTATATAAAGCTTTAAGTTTTAACACAATATAACTGTCATAACTGTTAATCTAACTTTTCTTGTAAACTCTTGTAACTTTTAAATTCCCAATCACTCATGTGACATTCATGCAGAACTACTGTAAGTGTGAACTAATAAAGACTGGAGATGATTCAAGAGTGTCTCTGGCTTGTTATCAATATCAACATTACAATGCTGTGGGGTCCTCCCAGCTTAGATAAGGGATAACATGCAGCTGCCAAGGGGTGCATTCGATGGAATTAAGTAAACTGTTCTCAGATGCTATCTGTTAATGATTTATACTGATTTTATTGTTGTGTTTTTAAGCATTTACACTTATTTTATCTTTTTATTATTATTATTTCTGCTAATGATTTACCTTTAATTACTCATGTATACTTATTTTATGTTTTCTTATGCTTTTATGTCTTTTATTTAGCTTATTTTAATTTGATACTTATTTTATCTTTTGTGCTGTTACATATTGTTCTTTGCTTTTAGTTTTGTTCAGCACATTTAACTGCCTCTGTGTATGACATGTGATACAAATGAAATAGCCTTACCTTGCCTTGAATTAGTGTTGAAAATGCTGACAAAGAATAAATTGATATAAAGCTTTACGTTTTAACACAATATAACTGTCTTAAGTGTTCGTCTAACTTCTCTTGTAAAGTCTTCTAACTTTTAAATTCTATACCACTTCTGTAACATTCGTGCAGAACTACTGTAAGTGTGAAGCAATAAAGATTGCAGATGATTGAAGAGTTTGTCTGGTTTGTTATCAATATTGGCATTAAAATGACATGGGGCCCCTCCTAGCTCATACATGCACACGGTTTGTGTAATAGTGAGATTGTTTTTGTTTGTATTGTGTAATTGTTTTAGGTCCAATTAGTGGAAATTGTAGGAATTGTTTTCTGTCCAAAGGGTTTTACAATAGTGTATGACCTTTTTTAAATGAGTACAAGTATGCCATCTTGTGCATAAGACTAAAATTCTGCAGCCTACAAGTTCTGTACACTTTTCCACAGTCCCTAACTTTTTTCACGTGGATTTTAGCATAGCGGATGCAAAACACGAGGATGTCTTGCGTTTTCCATTTCTCTATTTTATCCAGCCCTTAGCTGATGTCTGTGTCCCTCGGCGCGGTTAATAAGCACACAATATAGGCGCCGGGTCCGTGAAGATTTGGCAAAACCATAACCAGTAGCCTACACGACGCCGTGGAGGAGGACAGACATTGTTGTCTCTTTCGTTGCTTTCCACTTCATTACGGAAGCGGCAATACATTAAGAAATTGGGTCTCTGTGCGCAAAAATACAAAGACGGCCCAACATTCAGTAGCCTGCGTTGCCGTTTATTATAGTCGTCTTCTTGCGTTCAGCTCGAGGTTCTACTTTTGAGGACTGTTTGTTATGACTTTCGAAATGGCTTGTATCGGAGGTCCTCTTCCTCCTCCACAGCTGGGTGCGTGTAGCTTGAGGAAGGCTATGACAGAATAAACACATACTGTATAATGCGTTGGCGGGACACTAGGAAGTGGGGACTTGTCAGAGGGGCTATATCACTCTTGATTGGTCAAGACCGTCAAGCCATTAGAAACGTCCCAGTATCCTGTGAATGCACTACAAACATATCACACATTGTGACAATCACATGAGGCTCAAACATGCGGAGCAGACAAGTGCAGGTTGCACGAGGAGACCGCGGAGACTGGATGTCACACCTTCCAGAAAAACTTTGGGAGGTGCCGCTTTGGAATCTTGCCATTCCAGGTGAGTTGCTAAAAAATAAGCTAGTAAGTTTGTAGGCCTTCATTTTAAGACCTTGCATGTTTCTAGTGTCATTGACAGGTGTGACAGATGGAAAAAATTAAGAGACCACTGCAAATTTTCCTAAAATCAGCATCTGTATGTATGCATGTATGCATCAGCATGTATGACAGCCATTCCTTTCCAGTGTCAGTTGCATTTGGAATTTGGGAGAAATGTTGTCAGTAGTTTACAGAATAAAAGAAAAATGTTCACTTTACTCACACATATACCTATGAATAGCTACATCACAGAAACTGATCATTTTACAGTGGTCTCTCAATTTTTTTCAGAGCTGTATATATGAAAAAAAGATGTGACATTTTCTATGTGTTGGCTCTGTGCCGTTGGTGGTTTTAGGGAACTTTGTGAGTAGTTCGGCCTGTAGGATTTTGTTCATATTATGTTCATGATCGGAAATGATATGATATTAAAAGAAGGATAAAAATGGCACCCGATTTTACATGTGTGTGTACACTGGCCACCTGAGGTCTCATGTGCTCATCGTTTGTGTCATGCAGGAAGTCACGACACAATGACCGACCGTCTGGACGAGTGCTCCCGTGTCGTGCGGTCCGAATCCCTCGTGCTCAGAGCGCTCGACCGCTGCTTCCCCTGCGTCACTCGCCCCTGTGTGAAGCGCTGGGCCACCACTCAGGTGTGTATGTGTGTGTGTTTTTGTGTGTGTGTGTGTGTGTGTGTGTGTGTGTGTGTGTGTGTGTGGACATGTAGCGCTGGGCCACAACTCAGGTGTGTGTGTCTGTGTGGACATGTCAGGTGTGTGTGTCTGTGTGTGTGTATGTGTGTGGACACGTCAGGTGTGTGTGTTTGTGTCAACATGTCAGGTGTGTGTGTCTGTGTGAACATGACAGGTGTGTGTGTGTGTGTGTGAACATGTCTGTTACCACACTCAGGTGTGTGTGTCTGTGTGAACATGTCAGGTGTGTGTGTCTGTGTACTTCAAATGTGGCACACAAAATCTGTCTTCACCCTTGTGTAACCCCGTACTGTAGACGTGGGACATCTTGGATCAGCTTGATGCAGGGATTCGGTTCCTGGATCTGAGGATTGCTCATAAGAGACACGACGCCGGCAACACCTTCTACTTCGCCCACGGCATCTACTCCCAGCAGACTGTAAAGGTCAGGACAGACGCCATTTTAATACTGTAATAAAATAATATTTGCAGCTGTGGTCTAGTGGTAAGGGAGTTGGTCTTGGGATTAGAGAGTCGTAGGTTTGAATCCCACCCTACCCATGGCTGAAATGCCCTTGAGCAAGGCATCTAACCCCATGCTGCTCCAGGGACTGTAACTGCTGATGCTCCCACAGCCACTGTCTAAAAACATCTGTCCCCCTAAAGTGTGTGTATATGTGTGTTTGGACCAGTGTGGGCCAGTGGTTTATAATGTCTCCCTATGGTGTGTGTGTGTGTGTGTGTGTGTGTGTGTGTGTGTGTGTGTGTGTGTGTGTGTGTGTGTGTGCGCGTGCGTGTGTGTGTGTGACAGGACACTGTCACCTGTGTGGCCCAGTGGCTGTGGGAGCATCCTAAAGAGGTGGTGGTCATCGCCTGCTCTGCGTTTGACGGCATGGATCAGGAACAGCACCTGGAGCTCATCCACCTGCTGAGACGGGTGTTTGAAAGGAGACTGTGCCCAAAGACGGTAAAATAGTTGCAAATGAAATCTAGACTGACAGAGACTTTAAAAGGGATATAGAATTCAAAACCGCATTTACCCTGTTATTGTTGAATATAGGCAGCTTGCCGTGTCTCAAATGAAATCTAGACTGACAGAGAGACAGTTATGTGTCTGGGACAGATGGAAAGACACACATGGCCAGATGTTTCACTACACTTAGGAATAAGAGTGTGTGTTTTCTCCAAAGCATTTTAAACAGCGCCTCATCTGACCTTGGCTTAGTTTCAGTAGTGCTATTTTTAGGTCCACTGGGTTTTTCTGTGTCACGTACATTGTACATGACAAAAAGCCACAATTACCCAGCTGTCCCTCCTGTTTGTCACTGTACTGTATGTCCACAGGAAACCCCCTCGCTGTCCCTCTGCTGGCGTTACGGGTATCAGGTCATCCTCTCGTACGATGACGGCGCTGCGGAACCGTACTGTGAGCTCTGGCCGAGCATTGACTACTGGTGGGCCGACACGCCCGACCCAAAAGACCTCATCTCTTACCTCGAGGGCCGCAAGCAGAGTGGAAGGCCAACAGGTTTGAGAGACCAGTAAAACCACCACTGTTTACTCACCAGACAACAACAGAAACTACTTTTACCCAGGGCTGCCCATGAGGGGGGATAGAGATGAAAGCCAATTGAAAGTCAATTGAAAACTGTACAACATTTTCAACAAACATTTATTAAACATCCATGTCAAAGCTCGTCAACACAAAAGATTCTGTGCTCTGTGGTGTAAAAGACAGGGAAGGCCAAAACAGGAAATTCTAACGGTCTTGCAGCAGCAGACATCACAGTTTGCTCAGAAAACTGCATCCCGTCAATTTCTCTCAAGCTCTTTATAATAAAGGCTCAAATGTGACAGGAGAAGGAGTAAGTTAATAAGCCTTTATAATAAAGGGGACCCATTTTCTTTTTCATTATGTTGAGAATAGTGGTGGGCATAGATTAATTTTTTTAATCTAGATTAATCTAGATTAATCATAAAATTAATCTAGATTAATCTAGATTAAAATGGCTCATTTCAATTCTGCCGAAGGCATTCAGAATATGTGTGCTACCTAAATAATGACTAGAAGTAAGTCTTTGAGAACGGGTTTCTTAAGCCAGGTGGCACAGTAGACCAGGGGCTCATCTCCCGTTTCCAAAATGCATCACTAACTGCTTGAAAAAGCTGTTCTACTTTGATACTTGGTGATGGAAATAAATCATGTTCAATAAAATGTACTTGTGTTTACTAGCTGTTTATTTAGTTAAACATGAACTAAATGAAACATGAAACATGGATTTTGAACTGTAAGCCTACATAAGAAGTTGTGATGAACTGTTTACAGTCAGTAGCTTTGTGTCAATCAGTCCAAGCTCTATTTCTCCTTCTTCCACCAGTCACTTAGGCAGACCAGCTTGTTCACATTTTCTGGTGGCAAAGTAGATCTCCTTTTCTGCACAATATGGCCTGCTAAAGAAAAAAGTCTCTCGCATGGGACAGTTGTGGCAGGAGTCCCCTTCAGTGCAATTCGGCTAAGTATACATCCGCATTAAAATATAGAGGTAGGGTATACATCCGCGCTAAAATATCAAGGTGAAAGCAGAAAGTGTTGAGGAAGGGAGCCGTTTGCTTCCGTGTTCTATTTTCGCAAGGGGGAGGGGGGAATCCCCCTTTATGCAGTGCAGAGCAGATTCTAGGTTCGTTTTACTGAAATGAATGGGACACATGTGGAGTTTAACTAATAAATTGGTCATTACGTTTTTCTGGAGTTGTTAAGGGTTTTTTGGAATCATGTGTCACAATCTGCAACTATTTGTAATAATTTCAAGCCTAATAGTGTAAGTTGTTACTGTTTGGATTTTGAGAAAATTAGCTTTATTTCAGGTCAGGCAGCAACCACTTACTATGTGGTTGTTAGCGCGCTAACGCTAGCGAACTACGCTAACGTAATGTTTTGAATTGAAAGCTGTCACTAACACCCACCTAGATACTATTACTGGTTATAGTGTAAGCAGACAAAGTAATATAAAGTTATAGGGCTACAGCAATGTATTAAATTCAAGGTGAGCCCAATCGCTGTTAGCGTTTAGCACATGATGTTGTTATAGTTACTACTATTCACTTGAATGAGCTAGAGCTAGTTCGTTAGCTTGCTAGCTCGCTTTACAGACACACTAAATTATTTTCTAAGAGTTCGAAATAGGAATTTGTTGGCATTTTGGTCCCATAGTAACGTATTATGTTGGCTTATCTTTGTAGAATCTAAGATCTTTGGTGAAAGTCATCATAGTTTGTGTAGTATAGACCCAGCTCCCAACCCAACTTTGAGAATAGATTAACGGCGATATTTTTTTTATCGCGCGATAAGAGTCTCGCGTTAACGCAGCACGTTAACGCCGATAACGGCCCGCCTCTAGTTGAGAACAATCTGCTTTGGAGGAGACTGAACATAATGGGAAGGAGAATACCATATCTAATCCAGTCTTAAGAAGTCTCTACTAATCTTATCTGTGTTTCCCACAGAGGCCTTTTTTGTGGCTGGAATGAACCTCACAGAGGACTTCAGGTACATCCTGCAGCATCCCTGTCAGACCATGAGGACGATGACTCAAAGGGCCTACGCCTTCCTCCTGGACTGGATCAGGAAACAGCACCCTGGGCCCACTACAACAGGTCTGAACATCATCTGTGCAGATTTTGTGGGTGACAGTGAGTTCATTCACATTGTCATTTCACTTAACCAAGACAATCTCCGTGGAGCTACCCTGGACTGAAGCTGATTCAGTTTTGGTTAACACTCTGTGCATCTCTGTTTTTAGTGTCGAAAAATCTGTTTACTGATTTAATACCACATGGTCAATGGCAATCTAGATCATAAACATAAGCTTTGTTAGGTTGGCTCACACTCCTGATGGCGTTTGCAATGAGACACTTGCTCCTTGCCCGCCTTACTGTAAATCAGGGATCCCCAACGGGATGCAGACATATGATAATCATCATATTTTAATATTTAAATTCCAGTTTATTGCTCAACTATCATTAATTATAAGCAAATAATTATCACACATAGTACAGATTCTCCTCCTTCAGGTAGCCCTCAGTCCCAGAAAGGTTGGAGACCCCTACTGTAAATGATGCCCTCTGTCTGATCTCTTTCTCTCTTTTCCATAAGCTTTAAAAGTAGGACCACATTTCATACATCACTTCTGAAATGACTTCTGTACAAATGACATGTCCATTAGTTTCATTACTGTTTGGAAAAGTGCTTGCGAGGTTTCGGCTTAATTGTAAGTAGCTTAATATAGTACGTCTGCCTGTAGTAGGCTAGTTTACGTTTTCGCACTTTGTTGACTCTCCCTACAGTGTTGACGTTGAGGTCTCTTCCGGGTTCTCAAGATTCCCAAACTCTTTTCGATGTAAATTTTAGCTTCTTCAAAAATAGCGTTGTCAATTTTTATTCGAAGTGGAATGGCTTTCCCCTACTCTCGAAGATAATATACAACAACTTTGTGCAACCGACCTTGTGGAAGTTTTACAAAGCTCACTCGAAATTGTTGTGTTCCAATCAATGTAAACTAGTCTATAGGACAAGTAATCATCATTTCTGATAGGGAATGAGGCATGATAAAGTCTCTTATGGTGACGTGGTGGTGCTGTTGACATCTCCTCTTCATGTCATCTATTACTTCTTGCTGTTATGTCATGTTCGCCCTTTGTCTGTCATCAAGAGGAAAACATGAACGTACGGAAACATCAACAAAGCAACGCCATCTAGTGGATTATATATGAACTGCGGGAACTATCCAATTTCAGTACAATGTAGTTGTTAAGTGTATATTTGTAGCATGTAAATCATCCAGTATTTTGCTTTTTCTTATTCAGCTGCCACAGCTGAGCATAGCAGTATTTTTCTTGTGTTAAAGGGTGTTTTTTTATTGTGTTTAAACATGTGAAAGGGCATCTAAGTTTAGATGCCTCTTCTCTTTTCACTCTGTAAGATGCTTACGGTGCTGCTTATGAGATTATCTTGTGCCGTGCAGTCGGCCACTGCTTGCTCCTGTTTGTTTTGATATTCATGCCTTTGGCAAATCAACAGAGCCCGATATTAAACACAAGTTAAATGCCACTGTAAGCATCCATCACATACCTTCAGCAGTGTCAATCATTGTAGTCTCCAAGACTACTGAACTCAGGATTAATTTGAGTTGCAATAAAGTTTTTTTGTATTCCTAAAACTAGTGAGTGCTTGCCTGTATGTCATTTTGTTGTACAGTGATTACTATTAGATGTTATTTGATGTTCTGAACAGAATGAAAGCACATACTGCAGAATAAAGCACATTCTTACAACATCTCACATGATTCCACATTATACAACTCAGACTAAACAGCAGCAGCGCATTCACATGGCGATGACGACAGAACCTCATTTGAGATATTAGAGATGGAAGTCATAGTCTTTACTGCTAATTCTCTGTTTTACTCTTTTCTTTTTCTTATTCTTCCCCTCTCTCACTCCCTCTCTCCCTGCCTCTCTCCCCTTCTCTCACTCCCTCTCTCTCTCTGTCTTACTCCCCCATCCCTTTCCCCATCAGTCACTTAACCAGATTACCACAGATTTCACTGTTGCAGTTGGAGGCCCATGTTGCTGACGACCTCACAGAGAGTGTGAATTGGCTTAGCGCCGCAGCCCTAGCAGATGGTTCTAGAGAGCCGGGGTGGCTAATTACCCAGCAGGCACCTAATCGGACTTCTCCCCGCCCCACCCCCTCAGAGGAAAGACAGCTAGCCCAGCGTCAGGACCTGTAGCTGGGCCCGGGGTGCTTCGAGGAGCCGCGACACTTTCTGGAGTTTTCCGCAGGGAGCGGGGGTGAGTATCTCTGAAACACGCTGGAGCAGCTGGTCGGCGGGGATGCAGAAGGAGGAGGAGGAGGGCGATAGCATCTTCAGCACCTGGGCGCAGGGCTTCGACCAACAGGAAGTTGTCGAGGAGCCGGACTCCGAGAGGAAGTGCAGCTTGAACGTCCCTGGGCCCACCCGAGCCATTGCCAACCGCCGCGCCTCGCTGCCCTGTCCGGTGAGTGATCTCTGTGTGTGTGTGTGCGTGTGTGTGTGTGTGTGTCTGTGTGTGTGTGTGTGTGTGTGTGTGTGTGTGCGTGCGTGTGTGTGTGCGTGTGTGTGTGTGTCTGTGTGTGTGTGAACATTCCCAGGCCCACCCGAGCCATTGCCAACAGCCGCACCTCGCTGTCCTGTCCGGTGAGTGGTCTGTGTGTGTGTGTGCCTGTGTGCGTGTGTGTCTGTGTGTGTGTGTGTGTGTGTGTGTGTGTGTGCGTGTGTGTGTGTCTGTGTGTGTGTTAACATTCACAGGCCCACCCGAGCCACTGCCAACTGCTGCGCCTCAATGCCCTGTCCAGTGAGCAGTCTGTGTGTGTGTGTGTGTGTGTGTGTGAACATTCCCAGGCAGGCTTGAGCCAAGAGCTTCACTGCCCTGTCCAGTAAGCAGTGTGTGTGTGCATGTGTGTGTGTGTGTATTTGTGTTTGTAAGTTCTCATGTAAAAAGTCTTTTAAGGTGTGTAATCTCAGTTTGCGTGCCGAAGTCTTTATTTAAAGGCTTAAAAGTGAGCAATTCCCTGAAATATCAGGGTTAAATAAAATGAAGTTGTCTTGAACCAATCGATTTATTTAGAGTGCAGAATCCCCATGCTCCATGTTGATAGAAATTAGAATAAATAATATTGGCAAAACATACAGCCAATTACCAAAACAATATTGGAAAAAGACACAATTAAGATAGAAATAAAGTAGCCATGTCGCTGTTGAAGATGTAAGCAATCAAACAAGACACATGCAACGTGATCACTATCCGTCAACAGCTTATTGGCTAGAAGGTAGTCAGCTGATCGGTTCCACCTTGTCCTCAATGTCAAGTCAACACAGGCCTGTCTTTATCCATTGGGATGGGGCTCCTGCGATTGCACACAAAGCTATGGCAGTAGTGGGCCTGTGATGATGATAGTTATATTCCTGTATGAATGTGAAAGGGGAGGCTTTGAGTTGGATGTACAGTGGATGCAAATGAATTACTTAGGATCCATTCAACAACAAATACAGTCTCAGTCTGAGAGTCTTCTAAAATCAAACTCATAACTGGAAATATGAAACAAGTCAAATTTCTCATTGTGTCCAACAACAATGTGCTACATAGTGATTAAACATTGTTGGACATTTCCAGGGTGTCACAAATATATTGTATGTAATATGGGTTGTATAAGTTATTACATGATATATGCTACATGTTATTCTGCTGTATTGTAAATGGCTTCTAGTGCACAGATTGTAAATATGAATGATTTAGTGTGATTTTGGAATGTTAGAAGTTGTATTTGGTTCATGACCCATATTATGGTGTAAATGCACTCTGTTAATAGGTGGATACCATACCAGCCATTTTCCTAGTTCTGTAAATGTAGGTAAAATGTTACCAGAGCTTAGGTAGGGTTGATCACCTGAGGTGGCTTCCATTCTACCTTTATACTTTATAGAGACAGACACCAAAAAGCTTTAGCAGACACTTCTGCCCAGAGTGCTTTACAGGGCAGCTAATTACAGGGACAGTCCCTCTGAAGGCCCTTCTCTCCTACTGCCATCACTATAGCTATTACTCAGCTGCTCATCAGCTGGCTGCTACCCATTTCCCCTTGCATTGCATTCTGGGCTGTGGTGGAAGGTAAACGCAAGTAAACGGAGTTTGCCCACCTCTCAAATTTCAAAGATAGAGTTTATCCACCTCTGAGGAGAGTTTATCCACATATTAATAGAGTGCATTCTTTTCCATAATATGGTTTATGAACCATATACAACTTCTAACATCAACATTCGACATTCCTAAATCACACTACATCATTCATTCAGATTTCTAATCTGTGCACTAGGGACCGTTTACAATAGCACTTGTATTGGTCTAACATATTTTGAATATCTTTTACATACATCTGATGCCATACAGCGCACCGACCTCACTGTGATCACCAAATTTATACTTTACCCACCTCTTATTTTACCACTGCACCCCTGATTGCATTCTACCAATTTTGCATCTACCAATTTTTGTCTTGTCTAAAAGTTGAATGTATACTAGATTCAACATCTGCCAGAATGTAATTGCTTGCATATGTAAGCATGCTTGGCCATTAAATCTGATTCTGACTCTGGAGCAGCTGAGGGTTGAGGTGCCTTGCCTAAGTCATAGACGTAGCCATGGGTTGGCTGGGGTGGGCCTGTCCACTTGTCAATTCTGCCCATCCAATCAGAAGGCTGTATAAGTTTGATTGACTGTTTTAGTAATACAAATAACCTATGTGTTTTGGGCTACGGCTACCTGATTTTTTTCTGGGCCCACCCATTTAATGTTTTTTGGTCTACACCTCTGCTATAACTGTACAGGCTAACAAAGGGCAGTAGGAGGTGTCCCGCTACTCAAAACAACAAACCACTACTACTAAAAATGAATAAGTAAACAAACAAACCTTGACTCACTCATTAAAAACACTCACACTATTTACAGGAAAACCTGCTCTCAACATATTCTCCTCAGCCCTGCCAAAACTTTGTGAATGTCTTAGAACCCCGATTAAAAACCACACCCCTTATCAATCACTACCCTATGTAATGCATGAATTATTAATTCCCCCAATCATCTGTGTACATTCTCATTCATCCATGGTAGTCATGGTATTCATGGTAGTCAAAGGAGCTAAGTTGTAAGCAACTGGACTTCTTTTTGGAGCTTGAAAACGTTTCACCTTTCATCCAAAAGGCTTCTTCAGTTCTGGCCTGATGATGGGAAGCCAGGAGCTATATCTCTGGATCACTGGAGGTGGAGCTGTAGACCACACCCCATATTCCATGACAAAAGGGTCACATAATAATAATAATAATAATAATAATAATAATAATAATAATAATAATAATAATAATAACAATAACAACAATAATAATAATAATAATAATAATAATAATAATAATAATAATAATAACAATAACGTGACCAGAGAAAATCAACCCAGAGAGAGGCCAGCAAATGGGTGATCTGTGTGCATGTGCCTTTGTGTGTGTGTGTGTGGTTGTGTGAGTGTGTGTGTGTGTGTGTGTGGTTGTGTGTGTGTGTATGCGAGGTAGACTGACACTTTGTTATTGTCCTGAGTACCGATCACAGTATGCACTCATTCAGTCATGACCTGTACAGGAAGCGTTCCCTCAGGTTTGAACTGATCATGTGAAAACTATTACAGCTCTTTTCCACTTTTCCACGCTTATCTATAAACCTCAAGCTAAACAGATACACAACACTTTCACACAATGACCTTTTATCTGCTAAGTACTACTATTATATAAATCAATATAGTCTGGTGGCAGGTACAGAAGGAAATTATTACGTGAAACTTGAATTGTTTTTGTTAAAAACAACCTGGACAGCAAGCAAACTACCTGTTCGTTCAGCAGAGTGTCAGTCAACAACGGCTGACTCCCACCTGCCTGTTGACTTATAATAACTCGACCCCAGGCCACCCCGCCAGATCTCTAAGCCTGCTTGAGCACTGCATCGGCAACAGGGTGAAATCAGATGGCTTCTTGTTGTAGTTGTCTGTTTATGGTGGGCCATTGAAATTAAACAGGTGACACAAACATCTCAGTCATATCGATGATTTGCAGCTGTAGAACCAAACATGTACGCACTCATCAGAGGAATTTAAATGTGTTTAATTGGAGGTTTGCGTCAGGATGGGTACTTTAAAAGTGGGTGGTTCATTTAATGGACAGAAGACAGAATTGTGGAGAAGAGGTACTCCATAATTGCTTATTTATTTTATTTTATTTTATTGTATTTATTTGTTGGGGAAGTTTGCTTCAAAGTGGTGTAAACATGGTAGGTTGGTTAGTGATAGGTTATCAAAGTTAATGGTACACTTATGGTAGGTATACTTTTTCTCAGCTTGCTTTCCTCACAGACTCAGACCTACTGAATGGGTGCATTTGAAGATAAAAAATTGTTCCAGCTACAGATGGGATTTTCACAATATGGGTTTTGGGTTGAGATGAGTGGAAATGTCTTTCACAGTACTTTGGACTACATAAGCAGATGTATGCTCCTCTCTGCTCTTTCCCCGACAGCCCAAATGTTATTATGTTATAATGTTGTTTATGTTGGTGTGTGTCTGTGTTGCTGTGAATGTGAGACGCCTAAGTGATGTACATCCGCTGCTAAGAAATGGACTTTCTATGTCGTGTGTATTCACAAGACTCTATGAACACATTCATAAAAGCTTATAATGCATTCATAAAGTATGTAAAGTATCTCATGACTGCACTCCTAAGGCATTATAACACAATGTCATAAGCCCCATTCCAACTTGAAGGGACACAGTGCATTCTGGGTTATAAAGCTTCACCTGCCTATGGGTACAGTCATCAGTTTAGTCATCAGAATAAATA